>CAXHSM010000272.1:0-378000 GCA_964019185.1 Maratus speculifer | reverse complement strand
ACTGAAGTGTGTTCAGGAGTTGAAATTTAACCCCTCCCCTCGAACACAGTTCACTTTTGCGCTACTTAAACACTCGCAACGACTCAGAATTTGATCTCAAAAATTAAATCTAAGCATTTGAAAGCATTTAATGAGATTAAAAAAATAACGGTTAAAAATAGTTGTACGCTACTCCAATGTCTAAGGATCCCTCTATCGGCATTTTGTGAAATTTATCTTTAAAATTTATTTTCAAGAAAACACTGATTTAAAGAGTAGTTTTAGCAAAAAACGCAAACGAATCGACTAATTTTTCCGTTTTTTTATAGTTTTCCGTTTCGTTTGAAATTTAAACCCTCTGAACACAGTTCAGTTTGTGCTACTTAACCACTCCCAATTATTCAGATTTGAGCTCAAAATTTAAGTTTAAATCTAAGCCTACGAAACCATTTAATGAAATGCAAAAAATAATGGCAAAAAATAGTATTAGGATGGATTATTTCGTTAATCCAAAGTCTAAAGCGCCCTCTATCGGCATTTGTTGAAATTTATCTTTATAATTCATTTTCAATAAAATACCGGCATAAAGAATAATTTTAGGGAAAACCGCAAATCAATCGACCAATTTTTCCGTTTTTTATAATCATTTGAAATTTAAACCCTCTGAACACAGTTAAGTTTGTGCTACTTAACCGCTTCCAGCTATTCAGATTTTGAGCTCAAAATTTATGTTTAAGTCTAAGCTTACGAAACCATTTAATGAGATGCAAAAAATCACGGCAAAAAATAGTTTTTCATTACTTCAAAGTCTAAAGCGCCCTCTATCGGCATTTTTCGAAATTTATCTTTATAATTTATTTTCAAGAAAATACCAACATAAAGAATAATTTTAGTGAAAACCGCAAATTAATCGACCAATTTTTCCGTTTTTTATGTGTATTTGAAATTTTGGATCCCAAACTTTAATTGCGGCTATCTTCTTTGGAAAACGTTTGGGGCCCTTGGTTTCCTATTTACTATTACTCTTCTTGATGTGTTCTATCACCCCCTAGCGTATATACCATTTGTTTAGGGACACCCTGTATATAGTTCAAATGGCGAAATTGCATTTCAATATTCAACTAACAGTGCATTTTGAAACAAAATTTAAAACTGCACATTTAATTAAAATTTTTAGAATTTTATAAAAGTTTGATATTTGTAAAATTCTTGCTACATTTTACATATATACATATATATTTGCTCTCATAAAATATAAGATTCTCAGTTGTGTATTATACAAGATTTTTATTGTAAGTATTTAACTCTCAGCAATGCACCACTAGTCAAATAGGACAAACTTCAAAGACTTTTTTTTTTCCTTCTGTCTTAGTTGTAATGAAATCCGTTTTGGTTTACTGGAGGGTATGATAAAACAAATAACTCTTGTTTGAGTGCAATTTACGTTTAATGTAGAAGTATCATTCTTACTTATTTGATAAAAAGTGATACAAATGAAAATCAAGTAACCATAAGAAAGGAAAATACGAAATTAGGAGAAAAGTCAGTTAAGCGGCATACAAAATACAAATAACAAGCAGACGGTGTCTTGGATTTAGAACATGTGAGTTGATATAAGAAAAAGGTTTGTGTTTTGAACATTTTGTGTAAAATATTTGTTTGAAATAAAAAATGTATATACTTCAGTTTCCTGCATTCTAATTAGAAACAAGATTTATATTTTATTTTTTTTTTCTCATTAAGAATTTTAAAAAAATGCCCAGAAAGGTAGAAAAACTTTTATTTTAAAATTGTTTTATTTAAAATCAGTTCTATATCTAAACTATTTTACCCAAATAAATATTGAGTGGAATAGTCCTCTAATGTTCGTGTCCGGGATGAATAAGTTGGAAGAGCATTGGCGGCTTCAGCCAATGCATCCCTGGTTCGAATACTGGCCTGGACTTTTTTCACACACATGAAAAATTTACATCAGTTAGAATTGATTTAATAATTGAATAACCATGTTATAAATTTATACATTATGTAATTTCGTATATAGCATTTTCTACAGTTCCATATACTGACCTTCGATTTATTCTGTTGAATTGATCCATAGTATCAGATCAGATTATGTAATGTTTGAGATTATTTAGCTGAAATAGTTTTCCAGTGTTCGTGTCCGGGATGGTTCAGTTGGAAGGGAATTTGCGGCTTCAGCCAATACATCCCTGGTTCGAATCCTGGCTCGGATTTTTTTCACTCACATGGAAAATTTACATCTGTTATAAATGATTTACCGATTGAAGAACCGTTTTATAAATTAATCTTTTATATAAAAAAAAATTCAATATTTCAAAAAGTGTATACAAAATCACCATCTATTTATTTTTTTATTTTTAGAAGTAATTAAAAAAGTCCTTCCGGCAATGCCGGGAGGAAGAGGTAGCTTTCATATACTTACATATTTATTTATTTATTTTATGGTAAGTTACATTGTTAAAAAATACTAAGCTCAAATTAGTAGAAATAATCTTATAAAATTAGTGATTTTATAAGATTGAATACAAGTTTTTGTCAAGACTGAATATTAATAGAAATTTTTAGAAATTAGTCATCTTTTATTCAACCTGGTTTTATTTTAAGCGATTTAGAGAGTCACCAAATTCCACGATATCATAAAGTGTATGCCATTTTAAAGCAACATTGTCGATCGTTCAGATCAGACCGTTTCAAAATGTCAGCCATAAGCAAAATTCAAAGTGCTATAACTCAATCATTTTTTAAGATATAGACAAAATAAAAAGTGTTCCGGAATTGTTGTTTTAAATTCTAACACGTAAAAGAAAAATATTTTTCAACTTTTAATTTTTTCGCATTTAATTTTAAATTTTAAATTTTTTTAAAAATTTAAAATGGCCACCATTTTGAAACAAAATGGTTGATGATGCTGGCCAACGAACTCGGTCGAGACATTTGTATGTACTATGTACATACCAAGTTTCATTGAAATCGGTTCATAAATACGCTTGTTATCACGTGACAAAAATCAGATGGTTTCAAAATGTCAGACATAAGAAAAATTCAAAGTGCTATAACTCAATCATTTTGTAAGATATAGACAAAATAAAAAGTGTTCTGGAATCGTTGTTTTAAGTTCTAACACGTAAAAGAAAAATATTTTTCAAATTTTGATTTTTTTGCATTTAATTTTAAATTTTTAAATTTTTAAAAAATTTAAAATGGCCACCATTTTGAAACAAAATGGCGGATGATGCTGGCCAACGAACTCGGTCGAGACATTTGTATGTACTATGTACATACCAAGTTTCGTTGAAATCGGTTCATAAATACGTGTGTTATCACGTGACAAAAATTAGATCGTTTCAAAATGTCAGCCATAAGAAAAATTCAAAATGCTATAACTCAATCATTTTTTAAGATATAGACAAAATAAAAAGTGTTCTGGAATCTTTGTTTTAAGCTCTAACACGCAAAAGAAAAATATTTTTCAAATTTTAATTTTTTCACATTTAATTTTAAATTTTAAATTTTTAAAAAAATTTAAAATGGCCGCCATTTTGAAACAAAATGGCGGATGATGCTGACCAACGAACTCGGTCGAGACATTTGTATGTACTATGTACATACCAAGTTTCATTCAAATCGGTTCATAAATACGTTAGTTATCGCATGACAAAAATCAGATATATATATATATATATATATATATATATATATATATATATATGGTTATATATATATATATATATGTCAACATTTGAACGGAGGGTGGTTTTGGGGTCTGGGGGTCATGATCGGTGAAAATATACCAAAATTTTCTGGAAGTGCTTTCCTCCGGACGGCTGCAATAGGTAGCTTTTTACTTTTTGTAATGAAAGCTACCTAATAAACTAAGATGTTTAAAAAATAATTACAATTTATCCATTGTTCAAAAATTCAATGAACCAAATTTTATAACTTCTAAATGTTAATATCTTGAATAAAAGACAAATTCAGTTATGCTATAAAATGTAAAGAAATATATATCTTATTGAATTACATAAATCGGAAATTACACTTAAATCTTAGCAAATCAAGTGTGTTCAGGCTATAACAATGTTTTAAATATATCAGATATTCGTGCAATAGTATACTGGTATATATATATACTGGTAGCAATATAGTATACTGGTATTTGCAAACGAAGTTTTCGCCAAATTGGCTTCGGAAAAAATAACGCCTCAATGTGTTTGCATACATGACATCTGTGCTGATTTTTTTTTGTCCTTTGGGAAAATATAATAATATAATGCTTTCACTTATTTCATTTCTAATACATAAGTTTAAAATTCATGACTTTTATTTTTAAGTAAAAAGAGCAGAAAAATATTTTTTTGAAGCTCCATAACTGCAGCGAAGGAACAAAACATAAATAAATCCAATTTACCACATCTTAAATCTTACCAAAGGACTTTTTCATAGTAACTAATAAGATGCGTTCCATTTGGACGTTGCCATTAAACAATTTACAAATTATCGTGATTTTTGTGGCACATACGATAGCGTAATATATATATATAGATTATTGTAGTAGTTCAACATACTTTAACTATCTGTTGCAATTAATTGTGTTTATTTTTTTATTAATTTATACAAAACACGAATTTCATGCACATTCTATAACTTATTAACAGGAAACCAAACATAATATAGTATTGTACAATAGGAAAAAAGGATAGTATACATTAATAATGAACGTAAATGTTAAACGTAATATTCCCCAACACACATTCAACCGCAATAAAAATGACACATTTCGCAAAAAATCATTTTCAATTTTATTCCACTAATAGACTTGTCATAGGTGACACTTACTGCAGAAAAAGTTTCAGAAATGCAGCTATGCGGGAAATCCACTTGTCACGCCATGTGTATTTGTGACTACGAAAGAGGAGTGGATTGCGTGGGGTGGTAAAATATCCTAATCCTTCAATCCTCATCTCCTACATCTTCAGTTTTAAAGAGTCTTATGATTTTATACACATGTTCATCCCTGCATTCAGCTCTAAGTGCTATGATTTCATGTTTCAGTAATCTCATCCGAATTTCATCCGAATGTATCACTTTTCTTTCAGGTGAGGGACATCATGTCCCTTTTTTGAATTAAGGCCCCACACTAGGTATAGAAAAAGACCCGGATGATAATATAAAATCTATGGGAGCGTTCTTTTCAAATATTTCGCTCAAATTTTAATATTTTTACATGATTTTTTTTGCATAGGATAACTGCTGAGGACGATCCACAATCGGCCTAGTTTTTACTTTTTCAATTTTGGTTTCAGATTTTTGTTAAAATTACTTTAAATCTCAAAACCGGTTTAAACCGGTTCTGAAATTGAAACTATCATAGTATAAAAAATATATTAGCAAAATTGAAAAAGTAAAAACTAGGCCTATTGTGGATCGTCCTTAGCTATCCTATGGAAAAAAATATGTAAAAATATTGAAATTTTAGCGAGATATTTGAAAAGAACGCCCCAGTAGACTTTACATTATCATCCGGGTCTTTTTCAGTTAGTAGTGTGGGGCCTTAAGGGGGCTCAGCGGTTGAAAACTTTTCAAAAAATCGATTTTTTTATGATCTAATTTGATATTCAATTAATTCTTAACTCAATGCAAAAAACCGCATAAAAATATTAGCATTTTTAACGGAGTTATAAGCATTTATGTATCAATACTTACATAGCCGCAATCATATAATTTCAACTTTAAGTCGTGTTTTCTCAAAACTTGATTTTTAACGACTAACACCAAGATTAAAAAAAAACTATTTGATGGATTGGCTTAATTTTTTTTTTGGATGCATATAACATCATAATCTAGATTATGAATTAAGGATATAACTATCACTTAATAAAAACAGTATTAAAAAATCCCTCAAAGTTGAAAGTTTAAAAAACCCCTAAAAAATACAACTTTTTTCCATTAAAAATACTCAAAATATTAATTCATATCTAAAATAAGGTACCCTGGGGTAATAACGCCACGTTAAGGTTCTACCAATTTTCACGGCTTAGTTTTAGATTTTATTTTTCAAACAAATATAGGATCTGATACAGCAACTCATTATCTATATAAAATAAAATAATTTAACAGATATGTATCCATAAAATGTAATGGCGTTTTTTCTTGACCGATGCTATTTGGCGTTATTACCCACCTATATGGATAATAACGCCATGCAAACAAAACTATGAAATAAGATGGAATAATTGCATGTAGATAGCCCAATTCTAAAAATACAAACTCTACAAACTTAGAAATTGACAAATTGCATTCTAATCTATTGAAAATGTTCAATTTTTTGTGAAAGTGTAAGAAAAATAAAGGTGTGGTGTGGGAGGAGGGGATGAGGCAAAAGAATATCAGACCGTGAGCTTCTTTTTGCTTAAAAAGGACCGCTTAAATAGAAATATGAGAAACATTGGACAGTTTTAACTGTGTTTATTTGAATCAGTATTTAGGATGTAGCTCGGCCACTGTAGGGAATCAACCGGGGTACTAAAGTCAAGGATTGGCGTTATTACCCCGGTATAGTTATTGCGCAGTACATTTTAAATTACAAATTATCTCGAGAAGATATCAAAAATCTTCAACAACATTTTAAAAGTACATGAAATGCACTACAAATTTATGTAATTAACAAAGTATTTCCGGATAAAAAGATAGTCTTCACATCACAAAACGTATCTCGCAAGTTTTAGATCAAGCGTTAATTTTAGTTGTTTGTAAAAACAATAAGACCTAAAAATGAAACAAATTAACTTGAAGCTATTTTTTGCGATTTATATGACTCAAAACCGTTCTGCGCAGAGCACACGGGTGTCATTTACCTGATTATTTCATAATTATGCAAAATATAAGCACTTGGCGTTATTACCCCGCCTGGCGTTATTACACCAGGGTACCTTATATTAATTCATAATCTAGATAATGATGTTATATGCATGCAAAAAAAAAAAAAAATTAAGTCATTAAATCAAATATTTTTTTTTAATCTTGGTGTTAGTCATAAAAAATCAAGTTTTGAGAAAACGCGATTAAAGTTGAAATTATATGGATGCGGTTATGTATTAGGGTGGGCCGAAAAAAACTTTTTTTCGATTTTGGATTATGGCGGGTGCGGAAAAGTGGCCACTGGTGGCACTCAGTTCATACAAAAAATTTGAGATTTTTTGGACATTTCCTTACCCTGCCGCAAACGGCTTGAAGTTTTGCAAAAATGTTCATTTTTGAACTTTTTTCGAAAAAAATTAAAAAATGTTAAATTTATTTTGGTTGTATTTACTTGAAAAGGCATATTTAATGTACCAAATGTTTAAATAAGATCTGATCATGCATTATTTAAAATCTATGTGTATTATAACTTAAGCTATTTTTATAGCTTTTTCGCGTATAATAGGCAAAAGTTGTATTTGTTTGAATCGATCGTTAGTTTCTGCATTATTTATGTCCCTCGGTCTTCTTTATATATTTCCTATGTGTCAAACGTCATATATTTGAGGAAAAGACAGCAGTATACTTCAAAAACAAATCTGAAAGGTGAGAAAGTGGTGGAGCAGGACTCTAAGCGCTCGCAATGATTCGTCGTAATACTCAGAGAGTGAAGGACGAAAAAGTTGAGTGCCAAAATGCGATAAAGGATTCTTATTATTTATCCTTGCTAAATTACCTGCGACATTTGTTCAGTGTTAACGTGAAACCCTTTTGTATTGATATGCAGTGCTTTTTGGGTCGTTTAATGTGCCATTATAGTGTTTTGTGCGTTTTATTACAACGAGCTTAGAAATGGCTAGTATAAAGGGCCCTGACAATGCAAAGACACGCGATAGCGTGAAAAGTAACTCTTTGGGGGCATCATGCATATTGAAAGAATTGCAATTGCCAACTTATGTTGATAATCATGCGGCAGTATTACTGGTTGCTTCACCATGTAGAAGTTGTGACAGCAGAGAATACGAATCTGGTCATCGATAAAATCAAAGTCAGAAGAGAGAAATAGAAACTTGGAAAGAAGATACAGGCAGAAGAAGTTATTGAAAGAAGGAAAATTAAAAGCATATTTTTTGATGGTAGAAAGGATAAAAGTATATTCAGAGGAAAAAAAAGAACAAGCGGCACTGTCGAAGAAAAGGCGAGGAACACATCACCGTGTTGTTTGAACCTGGTTAGGAATACTCGGGTCACTTGATACCTTGTTCCGGTCACGGAAAAGAAATAGCAAAATCATTATACAATTTTCCAAGTCACCACAAGTTAGACTTTTCTGAACTGACGAAGTATCAAGGTAACGAAACGAGGTATCAAGTGACACAAGTATTTCTAACCAGGTTCAAACAACACGGTGATGTGTTCCACGCCTTTCTCTCGACGGTGCTGCTTGTTATTTTTCTTCCTTTGAATATACTTTTACCCTTTCTATCATAAAAAATGCTTTTAATTTTCCGTCTTTCAATAACTTCTTCTGCCTGATCTTCTTTCCAAGTTTCTATTTCTCTCTTCTGACTTTGTTTTTATCGATGACGAGATTCGTATCCTCTGCTGCAACAACTTCTACATGGTGAAGCAACCAGTAGTAGTGGCGCATGATTATCAGCATAGGTTGGCAATTGCAATCCTTTCGATATGCATGATGCCCCTAAAGAGTTACTTTTCACGCTATCGCGTGTCTTTGCATTGTCATGTACAACCAAAATACTAGCCATTTCTAAGCTCGTTGTAATAAAACGCACAAAACTCTATAATGGCACATTAAACGATCCAAAAAGCACTGCATATCAATACAAAAGGGTTTCACGTTAATACTGAACAAATGTCGCAGGTAACTGAGCAAGGATAAATAATAAGAATCCTTTTTCGAATTTTGGCTCTCAACTATTTCGTCCTTCACTCCCTGAGTATCACGACGAATCATTGCGCGCGCTTAGAGTCCTGCTTCATCACTTTCTCACCTTCTAGATTTGTTTTTGAAGTATACTGCTGTCTTTTCCCCCAAATATATGACGTTTAACACAGAAAATATATAAAAAAGACCAAGGGACATAAATAATACAGAAACTAACGATCGATTCAAACAAATACAACTTTTGCCTATTATACGCGAAAAAGCTATAAAAATAGCCTAAGTTATAATACACATAGATATTAAATAATGCATGATCAGATCTTATTTAAACATTTGGTACATTAAATATGCCTTTTCAAATAAATACAACCAAAATAAATTTAATTTAACATTTTTTAATTTTTTTCGAAAAAAGTTCAAAAATGAACATTTTTGCAAAACTCCAAGCCGTTTGCGGCAAGGTAAGGAAATGTCCAAAAAATCGCAAATTTTTTGTATGAACTGAGTGCCAACAGTGGCCACTTTTCCGCACCCGCCATAATCGAAAATCGAAAAAAGTGTTTTTCGGCCCACCCTACTATGTAAGTGTTGATACATAAATGCTTATAACTCCGTTAAAAATGCAAATATTTGTATGCGGTTTTTTGCATTGGGTTAAGAATTAAATGAATAATCAAATTAGATCATTAAAAAATCGATTTTTTGAAAAGTTTTCAACTCCTGAGCCCCCTTAAGCTAGTGTGGGGCCTCAAGTTCTGTCTCTCATTTAAATATGAGAAATATTTCGAAATATTATTTCAGATTTATTCAAAATTTATAAAGGTTAAGGGGGAACAAATGCCTTCCCATTTCATCAATTATACGTAAAGCCCCTTACGAAAATGCGCGGCTTTTAATAAATCTCTTGTCAAATATATTCAGGATTTAGTCTCCTAGACTGCATTCTACAATCAGATAACTGTGTAGCGTCTTCGATTCTTGGAAGTGGGAATTGTAATTGAAGTGATTTTAAAATCTCTAACCTTAATGCTTTGAACTTCCGTGAGTTGAATGATGTTTGTAATAAAACTGGTAGACTTAAATCCTCGAATTTCTACACATTTTGACAAGACTAAATATTATTGATTCAAGTAATAATGAGTTTAGCGCATGTGAGAAACTATAATCTTATATGTATTTGGAATGTTACATATACTAATTCTTATTTTCATCAGGCCTTTATAATACTTTAAAACATATACCTTTATAATTATAATAAAGTAATCTTTATGCACAGACAGAGCTAGCAGACAAAGGTTTTAAAAACTATTAGAGCAATCTGAAGTCGTTCTCGGCCTTTTTGAACTGATTTTTCGATTTGGTGTACTGATATGCGGCAAATCGGCCTCACCTTTTTAGGAGATAGATATTCTGCATTGATGCTGGTATATCCAAGGATTTACGACTTACAGCAACACTTTGTTCAAATAAAGTCAAAGCACGAGGTTATACAAAATTTTAAAACTATTTTTTTATAATGTGCACAAAAAAAGTTTTTTTTGTACAGAAAATAATTTTAAAAAATCCTTTTTAAAACAAATGCCAGAACTAAAAAAAATAAAGGGAGAATGACGTCATTGTGACGTCACTGTGACCATGCATGCTATGAGGGATGAAAGTAAGTGCATTTCAAAATCGCTTCCATAGTCAAGCCTTCAAATTTTGTATCGTTGTGTTAAAAAATGAATTAGTAAATGTGTCAAAACATTTTGCGCTTGTTGAGCAAAGCAGTTCAGAACACCAATAAGTGTCATGTTTTTTTTTCGCTACCAATGTAAAATGATTAACTTTAGAATATTGTCATTAGTGATCACCGTGCTACAATCATATAACTGGACATTGGTTTTTGCTACATGTAGATACTTATTTAATTATTACCTACAGTTAAAGAACACATATGATTCGTAATTTACAAACATGTACTATAATCATGGACGATAATGTACAATAACTTCTGAGTCACCCAGAAATCTGAAAAGCGTTGATTTATATTTCGACTAAAAATATCTACTAAACCAAATACAGAATACTAAATAGTACAATTATAAAAAGAATATATTTAAAATACACTTAAATAATTTATCAACGTTTCATTCGCTTCTGCGAACATATTATTTCAGATTTTATGAATGAAATATGATAAATGATAGTTACAAGTTCGTGGTTCGAGCTCTAAAATTTTATTGAGACATGAATGTTTGCATGGAATTATAATTTTAACTTCATCAAAATTAATTTTTCTCCCTTTATTTGAAAAATATAATCTTGCAGAAGCGACTGAAACGTTGATAAATTTTTAAGTGCATTTTAAATGTATTCTGTTTATAAGTGTACCATTTAGTAATGAGTATTTATTTTAGTACATATTTTTAGTATAATTTATGGTGCAGTTGTCCAATTCATAGTTATTATTAAATTTTCAATACGCATCAAAAATAATTTATAATTGGAAATTAAAGTAGAGTTCATAAAAATAAATTTTTATTAAGTGTATACGTAAGAAAACGTTTACAAGTTATTTTTTACAATACATTAATCGGTTCTGTCTACCGATAAAAAGGCTTTTTCATATGGTATGCGATAACAAGTATATATTTTCATGTTCAACGAACGTATTTAACTGAAAACTACGTAGAATTTCCATCATTGACATTAAAGTTAAAATTGAAATTTTTCTGGCATGATTGCATGCACAATTTCGGTCTATGCAGCTCAAAACACTTTATTTGAGATCTGATAGCTTCTGAAAACCTATTTTCAGCGTAGAGAGAAAGGATTAATGAATGTTAAAAGTTACTCGAAAATGTTTTCAAAAATTAAAATACTACTTTTTTTTAATTCATTTAAATTTCTAAAAAAACTTTGTAATGAAATTACTAGCTATAAAGGAACGCTTTTTCGGAAAATTAAGTGGCTCGAAATCGGTTATTGAATGTTTTTCTGGCATATTACAGTCAATTTTCAATGGCAAGAAACATACATTTTTTATTCACTGTGTACTTTTATCTGTTTGAAAATTTATTTTAGTTGACCAAGATTTTAATATGAACACTAAATGATAATTCTCTGCATGGCTTCTCTCCTGAGACATTTTGGTTCTAAAAAGTTTAATTTTCTAATAGGCCAATCACGCATCCAAAAACAAGAACAGAAATAAATAAATAAATAGTACATCTCTTAAAAGAAAAAAATAGTTTTCTTATAAACCTGTTATTCGTAAAAAGAATCACTGAATATTTTTTTTATTTTAAAACATCGTAACAGCGCATATTACACGGATTTCTACCTGCAACATATATCAGATTTATTTTATCCTATATAGCAGTTTCGAACAAATATTACGGGTGTAAATGAAGTGTCTAATTACGTAAACCACAGCTGCGTTTGACAGCTAAATGGAACAATTTCCTCTAGCAAGGAAAATATAGAATATATCAAGAAGTTCCTTTTTTTCGACATTACTGCTTATAAAAGTATATTTCGCAATTTTCAATTATTATGAATATTGTTGTAATACATAATTTTTAAAGTAAAATAATGGTATAATAAAAAGAGAAACCGTTTTATTGATACTTTATACATTCGTAAGTAAGATAAATAAATACTTTTTTAACTTCTTTTTGAAGATTTCTTCTCATTCTTTGTTAAAAATTCAAAAATTAGGCATACTTTTCGCAATTTCATATGGTGATCAGTGGTTAAAATTACGATTCAAAATCAGCAAAACATCCAATTTATTTTATTTTTTATTACAATTTCTTATGCAACTGGCATTTTTCGGGCTTTTTTAAATATATATATATATATATATGTGTGTGTTTACCGAAAATTTCCATACTAAATATATTTATCTTTCATTTTGTTTTTGCTTTCTTGCCCAAAAGCGTCACTAAAGTCAAAATTGTTTCTTTCAAAATCAAGTGTTTCTTCTTTTAAGTACAGAAATTTTAAATTTCTTAGAAAATGTTCTGCGCGATGCTATTTGAAAATGCGAATGCACGACCTTAACAAGTATTAATGTAGAAAAAATATTCGTGAAAGCTTAAATAATTATTTGTAACTCGAAAATGCTTCAGACTACTGATAAAGATATCTGAAAAAAAAAAAAACACTATGATGTTATAATATAAGCGGAAACAAAATTTTACCATATACAGTTTTCGCCATTATAATGGTGGTTACAATTACCCCCATGTCATAATTACCCTACCTGACTCTATATAAAGCAAAAATATATACATAAAAAGGATTTGAATAAAGAAAAAAAACATAATTTATGGGTTAATGTAATTAGAATATTTCCCTCTACTAGTAATTTTTTTTTCTGCATGAAACATAGTGGGTTTCCTCGAGGTTATATTTTATTAAAGGTTAGTTCTCTTTTAGCCTGTCAAGGATATGTAATTCTTGAAATTTCTCACTCTTGAAATATTTATCAATTTTCGTAAAAATTCGATACCAGTTTAGTGGAAGTTATTTTTATTATATAAAATTCATATGTCAGAACGGCTGGAGTGTAAATTCGAGACTGAACGGATTGAATGTAGATTTCAAAATGAGTTTTGGAAAAAATAATAGTATTCCATATACAATAATTCATCATACCTATTATCTTGTGAGTTTTGCTTTTGTATTCCGCTTATCGCTTTGAAATGATTCAACCTGCTAAAGGATAAATCTAAGCTATTTCAAATCATAAAGTTTATATATATATATATATATATATATATATACAGGAAAATTTCCTCGATATTTTAACCTTATGTTATGTGCTCAGATTCATTAATATTTATCTTAATACGCATTTAACCAATTTTTTTTTATTTTAAAACATGTATAAAGTACCCTCTTCCTATTTTCCTGTCATTAAACTGACTGTTCACTAATTAATCACTGATTCACTCACTCAATTCTTAATTATAAATGAATGTAGAATCATTCCGTTTCAAATGCATTGTATATTATTTATTAAAATTGTTTAGGGCAATTAACATCATAGGCCTTGATTAATCTGGAAAACACACAAAAACCTTGTAAAATTCTTTTTTAAAGGGTTTAGAATATAAAATATTTTTTTAATCAATTTTCATGTATTTTCAAATGTTTCGAAAACATGTCTTTGATACTTCAAATTAAAAAAAAATTCTAAACTAAAACTTTTCAAGATGCTCAATACATGGTGATTCTTTAAACATGTGTCAATATGTAATGAATTTATATCCTGCTGAAATTTAGGAACATTTTTCATAGAAATACGAATACGTATAATAAGTTAATTTGAAGAAAACAAAGTGTTTTATTTTAACAAAATCATTCTTTACAATGCACTACGAATTACAATGCATTGTGACTGAAAGAACTAACTTCAAAGATTTGTTTTTGTCTTAGACGTAATGCAATCAGCTTTTGTTTACTGGAGGACATGATAAAATAAATAAATCTTCTTTCAGAGTAAGTTCCAGTTAATGTAGAATTATCATTCTTACTTGACAAAAAGAGATACAAATGAAAATCAAATAACCGTAAGAAGGGGGTAATACGATATTAGGAGAAAAGTCAGTTAAGTGGCATACAAAATAGAAATAACAAGTAGAAGGTGACTTGGATAAAGAAATAAAAACTTGAAGATGTGAATTGATGTAAGAAAACTGTCTCTGTTTTGAATGTTTTACGTAAAGTGTTTGTTTGAAATATTAAAATTATTCTTTTGTTGAATGCATTCTTACAAGAAACAATTATTGCATTTATTTATATATTTTCCATGCACTGTAAACGAAATCTGTAATTTTACTAAATTTTTTCTAGGAAAGTCGGATTCCAAGAATTTCTTATTGTCGTAAAGAAATGTCACGACATCGCTTAGAATAAAATAAAAGAAAAGAAAAGAAAAGAAAAGAAAAAAACAAAGAGAGAGAAAGAATAATAATAAAAATAAATAAATAAATAAATAAATAAATAAATAAATAAATAAATAAATAAATAATCTAGAAAGAGATAGAAAATGAAATAATATTAATGTATATAAAAGTATTAAAATAAATTTTTATTTTAGCTTTCGTAAACAAGAAATGATAACAATAATATGTGTTGTTTGTTTGGAAGTTTTATTATACTATAAGCTCTCTTTTAGTCAAAGCCTGGGAATAGCAAAATCACATGAGCGAAGGGATTTTCTCACCATTAGTTATAAAAGGAACACATGTTTGCGAGAAGCAATAAAACCTAGAGTCGCCATTTGTTACGTTAACGTACACAAGCAACAATGAAAGATTTACAATCAAATTTATTACTCTCGTGTGTGGTCTACTTGGGGTGGCCGGTTCGGAATCGTAGCTCCGGCAATAAATAATGGAGGAATAATGTCTAAAAATCCAACCCCGTTTCTTTTACCTGACCAATGGACAGTGAAATATATTCAAAGCCAATTGGAGTCCGAATATAATACCCAATGGGGTCAAAAGGGGCGTACAGGATCCGGAAGGAAAACGCCGCACGTGTCAGTCCAGTTTTAGAATTGAAAGTGTGAAGTAAGAAAAAGTTTTTTTCTCTTCTCTCTGCTGTGAGTTTCCCGCTAAGATGAGAGGGAAAAAGAAGAAATTATGAAATAAGGCAACTTCGAAAATCGGGAGATGTGATCTTAGGCCTCCCGGATGAAGCGATGAGAAGCGAAGCTATGCTCTGCACACAGAGAACTAATCATCGATTGATTTCTAATACAAAAAGGAATACCTGAGTATTGCCGAGCGGACTATTTATTCATCGGATGATTTCTAAATACTCAAAGGAGTAACTGAGCAATGCCGAGCGGATACAAAAGGGAATACCTGAGTATTGCCGAGTGGACTATTTATTCATCGGATGATTGGAAAGTGCGTGAAATTTGAAAAGTGCTAACTATAGTGCGTGAAATTAGAAAAGTTGCTACTATTCGTGTTAATTAAAAACAAAATGACTTGGAACTTGGCATTCGGATTTAATTGTGTTGGCGTACTGACGAACTGTATGGACAGCTATAAGCCAACGTCGACCAATACCAGGAACATACTTGTAAGGTGAGAAAATTTCATTGTTCATGTGTCCGGCCAATTTATTTTATTGATATAATGTTGTGTTAAAATTTTGGTTTTTAAAATTTGATTATTTAAAATTTGATTATTTTAAAATTTTAAAATTATTATTATTTTTGGGGCTCAAAATTATCAGAATTTAATGCTCAAACTTAATTAATAGTAAAATGAATAAATAAATAAATTAATAATACCAGTAAAATAATACGAATAATAAGAATGAAGGACTCGATTTTATAAAATATGAAAATTTGGGGCTTTGCCTATAAGTTGTGTCGTGAACTAAAGTGTTATGTGCTGCGAGGATAGCAGAATAATAGGAAATGAATAAATAAACAAACAACAACAACAACAAAAAGAAATGAAATAAAATATTTTGGATATTTCACTATAACCATATTTCAGTAGTTATTGCCTTGCATATTATATTTTATAGTGTTTGCATGATGCCAATTTATGTGTTTTAATAAAATTTTGTATATATGTACCTATTCTTGTCTTTATTCCAGTTTTCTCCCTTTATGTATTTTAAGGTAATTTTTAGATGCAGATTAGGGAATGTTAACATTTAAATTTGTAGATTAATATCTCAAGTTTTTTTATTGACTCATCAATCCCAATTTTCACAAATTCATACGTTAAATAAGGCGATCCTAATGTTATTGCAAAATGTTAATTTTAAGTATGATATTAAGGAATTAATTTCAGTAATTAATAATATCCGATCTTCGTTCACAACGCCGAAGGGATATTATTTTCATTTGTCTTCGTACTAACCACGTCACGATTGCGTACCTAGTAGGAGGTGTTTATTTTCATCACCACACTACTAAAAGTTTAATGGTGCTCATACCAGGTGTATGAATTTGTATTTGGGATTCAAAATTAAAAATTTTCTGCATTTAAATATAAATAAAGATAGCCAGTATTATGATTTTATTCTTAATTACCTATCTTCTCTTAGCTTTTTCTCCTTCTACTAACAAACATTATTTATCCATATTGTGTTTATAAATATTGTGTGTATATCTAAATTTTACGAAATTGAAATATAATAGTTGAGAAGATGAAACAAAAATATACAGAAGAGTTGGTTTAGCTCACGACACATTAGCTTGTAAGATTGTAAAGAATTTCGTTACTATATATATCCGTATTTCGGAAAATTTACTTTGTAATTATATTTATGTGTATTTATAAAAATATTTAGGGCTATTTCATAATTTCTATTAAATATTATTCTCGAATGAGTATAAATTATAATAATTCATTACAAAACTCATATCTTGAGAGTATATGATATCATAATTTGAGGTGTGAAAGAGTTCAAAAATAAAAAACAAAGGAAAAAGTATCAAACATCAGTCTGTGTGAGATTTTCCAAATAGGTAAATAAATATGACAGGTAGAAATAAGGCAAGGCAGTCTTCTCCCGAAAGGGACACATTTAAAATTGGAATAGACACTCTATTGAACTCTTTACAAAATTTTGAGGACAAACCAGACCAAAATATATCATATTTTTTCGAAGAGTTCGAAGAATTAGCCGCAGCGGCACAATTTCCCGATGATTTAAAATTGGTGTTGGCAAAGTCAAAATTTAAAGGCCAAGCGAGAGAGATTCTAAAAAACACAGCTGAATTGCATAAAGCACAAAACTATAACACATTCAAAGAAAATGCGATAACACAATTTAAAAAAGAAAGATCGTTTGCTGACGCTCAGGCGCAATTCATAAACGCAAAACAAACACCCAACCAAACTATTGAAGAATTTACTAAACAATTCAACATTGAGGCACAAAAATACCTTGTCTCGTCAGGACATGAACAAAAGAATGGAGCTAAAGAATTATTAGAAACGATTAAATTAACTAAATATCTTGAAGCACTAAGACCGGACATCTCCTTTGAATTAAAAAAATACCCACCCACAAAGTTTGATGAAGCAGTAAAAAAAGCTAAAAATATCGAAAGTGCTTTGAACAGTAAATGTGCAGGAGAAGTAAACAATTTAACTGAAAATAGCGAAAATAAATTATTCGAGGCACTTCTTAGCATGTCGCAAGAACAAAAATCGGAAATACACCAATTAAAAGAACAAATAAAAGATCTAAAAATTCAAAAAAATGAAAGCGAACATAACAACGCTGAAGTAAATCAGATAACACATAATTTTTGTCATATCTGTAATAAATCCAACCATCAGACACAAAATTGTTATTTCAATCAAAAAAGTGCGAATTTTTTTCAACCAAGGGGAGCGCAAAACAATGTTCGGCCACGATTTCAAAAAAATTATTATCAAAATAATAATTATAGAGGCTTTCAACGATTTCCACAAAATTATGCACAACATTTTCAAGCGCCACAAACATTGGATTTTGCAAGACCTTATTACAATCAAACTAGATTTAATGATATGCAAATTCAAATGCCAAATTGGCAAAATTTGACCCAATCACAAATAGGACCTAATCAAATGTATCCTGGAAATTACAATATGCAAAATATGATTCCAATGCAAAACTTTGATCCAACACAAGGAAACAATACACAAATTGCATATACAGGGCAGCATCAGGGTTTCGCAAATATGCAAAATAGCCAAAATCCTTTGCCGCAAAATAATGAGGGAAATAGGGACCATCAGCCCACAATTACTTTTCCTAACGAAAACAGAGACAGGCGAGGCAGACACAATAATAATAATAGGAACAGAGGGCAAAGTCATTTAAACCGGTAAGCGGGCCTACAAAATTGAGAGAAATACAAGCCCGTAGGTCCCGTAACATTGAGAAAAAACAGGGTTATAATATAAAAAATAAATCAAACAAGGAATTAAAAATATTGAAACAAAAACAAACTAAAAAGACAATGATAAAAAAAATGAGAAAGAAAAAAAAGATATAACACAAAAATTGATCGCAAGTTGTAACTCGGAAAAAAACAATGAATTACCAATATGGGACTTAAAAATAAAGAAAGATTTAATTATACCCAGCCTTATTGACAGTGGGGCGAGTATAAGTTTAATATCTCCAGGGGTCTTTGAAAAAATAAAAGAGACGGATATAAAGATTAAATATTTAGCCAACGCTATAAAAATTACAACTTTATCAAACAAATCCATTCCTTTTAAACACTGTGTAAAATTTAAGTTTAGATTTAACAACACTTTCTTAAATGGCACATTTTATGTAACTAAAGATGAATTTGACCGTAATTACAAAATTATTTTAGGATATGATTTCTTAAAAAGTAATAAAATAATTATGGATTTTGAAAATAATACTTTTAAACTCAATAATTCAATTATACAATTAAACCCCAATGAAAATCAAATTACGGAGGTGAATAAAATTAAGCCCGTACAACAAAATGATGACTTTCAAACAATACCAAAACAAATCAAATCCTATCAACACAATAACATTCCGAAAATTAATACACGAGTATTTGTAAAGAAAAGCATTACTTTGAGACCTAGAGAATCGAAATTAGTAAATTTAATTTTTGATGGGAAATTAAGAAACAAGCAACAATTTTTTTTCCAACCAAAATATAACAACAGGAAATTAGTAATCCAAAATTCAGTTCATGAAAACAAGGAAAACGAAAATAATTTATTCACAATATTAGTACAAAATAAATCTAAACAATACTTGAGACTTCACAAAGATCAGGAAATGGGAAAAATTACCACTGATTTTTTTATAAAAGAACAAAGTAAATCAAAAACCGATAATATTTACGAAGTAAATAACTTAAATATCACACAAATTAGAGAATTACGAAAAAAAGAACTTTCAGAGAAGGATTTTAAAATAGATCACTTAACACCGAAGGTACAAAAAGAAGTATTGAAAATTTTAATGAGACATGCTACTGCTTTCAGCAAATCATACAAAACTCTAGGAGAAACGGACGTAATAAAACCGAATTTTAAATTAATGCATGACTTTCCTATACAAACGAAACCATTCAAATTAGCGCATGATGTAAAAAAATTCGCGGAGAAAGAAATTCAAGATTTATTGGATGCAGGTATCATAGAGCCTACGAACTCAAGTTATGCTTTCCCAGTAATTTTCGTAAAAAAAGAATTCTACGTCAAAAACCAATGATCAAAACTTAATAAAACTTAGAATGGCTATAGATTTTAGAGCTCTTAACGATATATTAGAAAGCGATCCGTATCCAGTCCCTAACACAAAAAATATTTTACAAAGCATCGCTGGAAAAAAATATTTACAGTTCTAGATTTACATTCTGCATTTTTTCAAATCAAATTAAAAGAGCAGGACAAGCATAAACTAGCATTTATCACGGAGGATAACCATTTTCAAATAACACGAATGCCATTCGGAACTAAAATCTCGACAAATATATTTGCTCGTCTAATCGATATAGTTTTAGGTGATTTAAAAAAGAAATACAACATTCAATACTTTATTGATGACATTTTACTTGCCGCTGATAATATACAACAAATGCACACATTACTAGAAGAAGTACTAACACAATTAGAAAAATTTAATCTCACAATTGAACCAGCTAAAATAAAACTATACATGCAAGAAATAGACTTTCTGGGATACAAAATTAGTGAAAAAGGATATGCACCCTCAGAAAAAAATATAAAAAAAATAACAAGCTTTGCAGTACCTACATCTCAGAAAACAGTGCGAGCATTCATTGGATTATGCACGTATTTTAAATCAACTATAAACAATTATGCAGAAATTATAGCGCCACTGACAGATCTCACTAAAGCGAATACAAAATTCAAATGGAATGACAAAGCACAGGAATCATTTGAAAAAATACAAAAAATTATCATGGAACAACCTACCATACATCCCCCAGATTTTAATAAAGATTTCTATATAATTACAGACGGATCAAAAATTGCAACATCAGGTATACTCGCGCAAAAACAAGGAGATAAAATGATACCAATTGAATTTACGGGAAGAAAATTAAAAGAATCGGAAAAGAGATATCCAAGCATGCAGATAGAGCTTTTGGCAATATACGAAACTATAACTTATTTTAGAAACATTTTATTAGGAAGAAATTTTTTTCTCCTAACAGATTCAAAAGCATTAACATTCCACTTACACTTGGAAAAACAGCCGGAAATTGTAGCACGATGGTTACTTAAGCTACAGGATTATGATTTTGAAGTATCTCACATTGAAGGTATTCATAACCCAGCAGATTTCTGTAGTAGAGAAACAAATGCCTTAACTATAGCGGACGATTTAAACAAACACCTTTTTGCGGTAAATAAAAATTTGAATGCAGACAATATAAAAAAAGAACAATTAAAAGACCCTAAATTAAACGAAATTATTCAAGCTTTACAACAACAGAAAAAAGCAAAAAAATATGAAAAATACAATTTAAATAAAGAAGGAATATTAATTCTAAGAAAATCACAAAATTCAAATAATGATGATTTATATATTGCGCCACAGAATTTAAAAGAAGATATTATAAAAAGCGCACATGTCCCACACTTCGCTTTTCTAAAAACCTATGGCATAATAAAAGAAAGATTTTTTTGGTATAGAATGTATCAAGAGATAAAACAATTCTGTGCGAAATGTATAACATGCAATACATTTAAACAGCATAAAACGATAAAAATTCCACTGAAAACAATGGATAAAAATTACATACCTGGTCATAAATTAACTATTGACGTAGTAGGAAGTTTGGTTACATCTCTAAATAGGAATAAATTTGTTTTAACTATTGTTGATACAGCATCACGCTTCCTACAAGCATTTCCACTTAGATCGACGGATACTAAGGTTATAATCAACGCATTAAATGGTTATTTCAGTACTTTTGGATTAGCGAAATATATCTCTACAGACAACGGAGCTTATTTTAAATCGAAGGATTTCAAAGATTATATGAAAAATTTAAATATTGAACTAATACCTTCGTCGGTGTACCACCCGGAGTCGCAATCTGTACTTGAACGAATACATCGGGATTTAAAAGCTTCCATAGCCTCTATGTGTAATAAAACTTACGAATGGGATATAAAACTTCCATATTTCGTACTTATGCATAATTCAACTGTACATAGAATAACAAAATTTTCTCCAAGCATGTTATTTTTCGGTAGAGAGATAAAAACGCCATTCACGAATTTTGAAGCGCATAATATGGATTCTTACAGTACATATGTACAGAATAAGCTCAAACATATGCACGATATAAGATATGAAGTTATGAAGAATCAAGAAAAGGCGGATTTGGAACTGAATAAGAATTCGAAGTTAAAACACAAAGAATTAAAATTGGGTGACGAGGTCTACATGAAAATGCTGAGAAAACCTAAGGCTTTACATCAGAAATTTTCAGGCCCATATTATATTGAGAGAATTTTCAGAAATGATAACTACCTCATAAAGAACAAATATAGGCCAGACCTGAGACCTATTAGAATTCATATTTCTAAATTATTTGCGCCCAATATGGCAAACAGAACAGAAAACAAATAATCATTCCTTAGAAAATATAAGTGTAAAAAAAAAAATAATAAAACAAAATAAATAAATAAATAAATAAAATTCCAAAAAAAAAAAAAAAAAAAAAAATTAGACTTCAAGAATTTGTTAAAATTGTTTTAAGCGTCTACTGAAACCGTCAAAATCTTTTAAATATACAGTATTTAACATATCAGCCAAACTTAAAAATTTTTACAATTAAACACAGAAAATTCTAAAAATGTTCGAATCTTGCAAATTACATACAAAATTAACGTTATAAAAAAAAAAAAAAAAAAAAAAAAAAAAAAACGGAGCTACATTATGGTCTTATACGAAAGATATTTCGTACTTCCCGGGATGTGAGAACTTATTGCTGGTCGATAACTCGCATGGTATGGAAAATATTTTTAGGAGACTATACATAGACAAAATATATATAACAGAGACAAATAAATATTAAAAATAGGCATTACATGAATAGTCGTAATATATTACCTAATATAAAAATAAACTAGATTCAAACAAAATATATATACATATATATAAAAATTATATTTACGAATTTTTCATAACACGGTATGTCATACAAAAAGGAAAATGAAGATAGAAAAGGTTTCAGAACAATAATACAATAGGATCGTGAAATAATGTATGATAACAATAAAAACGGGAATGAAAATGAAGTCATAAACAGTAGCATAAACAGTAGTGAATTCTAGTGAAAATGCGTCTCAGAAGGAATTTCGAGCGAATAATATAGGTATCGCGGAGGTGAATATGTTTATATACATATTATATTTGGCAGTTTTCAAAGGCCAACACATTGCAATGATAATTTTCTCACATTTAATGTATTTGTGTATGTTATTTCAATTTTTGTATTACTATGTCCATTTGTCATTACATGTATATATTTATAATAATGGTATTGTATTCTTGCACATCTTTTAATTCTAAGTGATTATATTATAAATCTGTATATATATTATAGCTTATTTTTGGATAGAATAATTTTTTTCTTAATGTAAGAGGGGATAAGCTTGTCGTAAAGAAATGTCACGACATCGCTTAGAATAAAATAAAAGAAAAGAAAAGAAAAGAAAAGAAAAAAACAAAGAGAGAGAAAGAATAATAATAAAAATAAATAAATAAATAAATAAATAAATAAATAAATAATCTAGAAAGAGATAGAAAATGAAATAATATTAATGTATATAAAAGTATTAAAATAAATTTTTATTTTAGCTTTCGTAAACAAGAAATGATAACAATAATATGTGTTGTTTGTTTGGAAGTTTTATTATACTATAAGCTCTCTTTTAGTCAAAGCCTGGGAATAGCAAAATCACATGAGCGAAGGGATTTTCTCACCATTAGTTATAAAAGGAACAAATGTTTACGAGAAGCAATAAAACCTAGAGTCGCCATTTGTGACGTTAACGTACACAAGCAACAATGAAAGATTTACAATCAAATTTATTACTCTCGTGTGTGGTCTACTTGGGGTGGCCGGTTCGGAATCGTAGCTCCGGCAATAAATAATGGAGGAATAATGTCTAAAAATCCAACCCCGTTTCTTTTACCTGACCAATGGACAGTGAAATATATTCAAAGCCAATTGGAGTCCGAATATAATACCCAATGGGGTCAAAAGGGGCGTACAGGATCCGGAAGGAAAACGCCACACGTGTCAGTCCAGTTTTAGAATTGAAAGTGTGAAGTAAGAAAAAGATTTTTTCTCTTCTCTCTGCTGTGAGTTTCCCGCTAAGATGAGAGGGAAAAAGAAGAAATTATGAAATAAGGCAACTTCGAAAATCGGGAGATGTGATCTTAGGCCTCCCGGATGAAGCGATGAGAAGCGAAGCTATGCTCTGCACACAGAGAACTAATCATCGATTGATTTCTAATACAAAAAGGAATACCTGAGTATTGCCGAGCGGACTATTTATTCATCGGATGATTTCTAAATACTCAAAGGAGTAACTGAGCAATGCCGAGCGGATACAAAAGGGAATACCTGAGTATTGCCGAGTGGACTATTTATTCATCGGATGATTGGAAAGTGCGTGAAATTTGAAAAGTGCTAACTATAGTGCGTGAAATTAGAAAAGTTGCTACTATTCGTGTTAATTAAAAACAAAATGACTTGGAACTTGGCATTCGGATTTAATTGTGTTGGCGTACTGACGAACTGTATGGACAGCTATAAGCCAACGTCGACCAATACCAGGAACATACTTGTAAGGTGAGAAAATTTCATTGTTCATGTGTCCGGCCAATTTATTTTATTGATATAATGTTGTGTTAAAATTTTGGTTTTTAAAATTTGATTATTTAAAATTTGATTATTTTAAAATTTTAAAATTATTATTATTTTTGGGGCTCAAAATTATCAGAATTTAATGCTCAAACTTAATTAATAGTAAAATGAATAAATAAATAAATTAATAATACCAGTAAAATAATACGAATAATAAGAATGAAGGACTCGATTTTATAAAATATGAAAATTTGGGGCTTTGCCTATAAGTTGTGTCGTGAACTAAAGTGTTATGTGCTGCGAGGATAGCAGAATAATAGGAAATGAATAAATAAACAAACAACAACAACAAAAAAAAGAAATGAAATAAAATATTTTGGATATTTCACTATAACCATATTTCAGTAGTTATTGCCTTGCATATTATATTTTATAGTGTTTGCATGATGCCAATTTATGTGTTTTAATAAAATTTTGTATATATGTACCTATTCTTGTCTTTATTCCAGTTTTCTCCCTTTATGTATTTTAAGGTAATTTCTAGATGCAGATTAGGGAATGTTAACATTTAAATTTGTAGATTAATATCTCAAGTTTTTTTATTGACTCATCAATCCCAATTTTCACAAATTCATACGTTAAATAAGGCGATCCTAATGTTGTTGCAAAATGTTAATTTTAAGTATGATATTAAGGAATTAATTTCAGTAATTAATAATATCCGATCTTCGTTCACAACGCCGAAGGGATATTATTTTCATTTGTCTTCGTACTAACCACGTCACGATTGCGTACCTAGTAGGAGGTGTTTATTTTCATCACCACACTTATGTAACGGCAACAGCAAAAAGTCATGTAAGAGATGTATGTTTGCAATGTAAATCAAAAATACCGCAACGTTATTGAGAAATTTTTTGAAAAATGTTTTACCAGGAACTTTTTAAGTAACTGTAACCCGAGTTACACGTATGTATGGTTA
This sequence comes from Maratus speculifer, assembly GCA_964019185.1. Lineage (NCBI taxonomy): Eukaryota > Metazoa > Arthropoda > Arachnida > Araneae > Salticidae > Maratus > Maratus speculifer. Next base: position 352,278 of record CAXHSM010000272.1, on the reverse strand, counting down.
ATGTACTTATGAGATACATGTAGTTTGCTGTAATTTTTGTACATTATACTGTAAAGCTTGAGATTTCAGTAGTGTTACAAAAATTATTTTTTTTCCTGTACATATTTCTATGTACAGTGTACAAATAAAATATCAGAAAGCATACAGATTTTTCTAATTTATAACTGTAGAATTACAGATTTTTTTTACAGTGTATAAAACAACAACAACAACAAAAAACTATTCATAGAGAAAAGAAAAAAATAATTTTACGAAAAAGAACATACATTTACTTTGTACACTGTACAAAAAAATCTGCAAAGGTACTAAACTTTTTCTTGGAAACTGGGATTCCAAGAACTTTTCCTGTAACGGTAACAGCAAAAATTCAAGTTTGAGGATCGATTACATGAATTTTTCCTGTTATCATTACAAGAAAAGTTCTTGGAATCCCAGTTTCCTAGAAAATGTTTAGTACCTTCACAGATTTTTTTTTTACAGTGTAGCAAATCACCGGAATATTGTCATCGTTTCTAAAATTTTAATTTCGAAAAATTTCATGAAACTATTGAATTTAGAAAACCGTCATTAAAAACAAAGCTTTACTACATATATAACTTTTCAAAGATTTCCTTTATCGAAAAACTATTACATGTATAATATTTTAAAAAGATTTTTTTAATCCGTTCATAATTTTATAAGTGCGTAGCACCTATAGTTTTCGCCTGGTTTTTCCGTCTGTATGTCCGTCTGCCCGTGCATAACAGCGCAAAAAATATTCAGCCTAATAGTTTCAAATTTATTATTTATTATCATTCCAGAATTTAGTTCAGCCTCTTTAAAGTTTATGAAAATTAAATACAAACTTTAAAATATATTAATAAAAATTCTCCTTTCTGTTTTACATCTCTTTAGAAGTCGTTAGTTAAATAATATCCCATGGTAGGTCATGATTCTAAGTGGACATGTTGGTTATTTCCAATTTAAGAAGAATAAATTAAAAAATCTATTTATGATATTATATCCGCATTACTAAATTAAATATAGTTTATTGTAATAAATTTTGTATTCATGCAATTTGAATAAGAGTGTAACATTTTTTGCACCAAAATGTAAATATATAAAAAAAATTGCACGAAAGTTTTTTTTATTTGTTTTGTTTGTCGTACAATTTTCGATTTGCTTGTTCAGACGTATCATAATGTTTGTAATTGTTTGAGAAACTTTATACGGACTTTTCTATGAGGATGGGGATATCACTGTTTGCTGTTTATAACAGTAACGTTTAAATAGCTAGAACCTATTGGATAATCTATAAAAAATCTGAATAAAATGTCATTAATTTTTATATATATGTAAATGCAATTGATATTTTGTGTTACTTTAAACATGTGTGGTTTCAATATACATTTTTTTAATTTCTTCCTCAAATTTAAGGAAATTTAATGATTGGTGTTTTTATCCACACGGGTGGGTAATAACGCTAAAAAGCAATGATTAAAAATTCAAGCCACTGCATTTTCTGAATACATATATCTGCTAAAATATTTTTTCTTGCATACATAGTCAATAGAATGCTGTATTAGTTCATTTACAGTGTCTCACATAAGTGATGGGACACTTGTGCTTTACAAAAGGAAACTAATCAAATAAATTAAAAAAACATGTACACATTTTCTTGTGGGTGTGTTTCATACTTAAATTTAGTAAAGATTATTACATAGCATACATTTTGTCAAAATATTAAAATATTAATTTAATAAAAATACAAATGCTTAGAACGGAGCAAAAAATAGCTCACATAAGTGATGGGACACCATTATATATGCAACGAAAATCGTCTGAAATAAGCAATAAAAATATTTTTGGGGGTTTTATTTTTACTTAAAAGCAATTGGCAATAATTTATAAAATCGTCTGCAGTATTTCTCTCCAGTTTGTTTTGGAATTTTTGTGTTTTTTAGCTCTGTGTAGCCATGAATGCTAAACGAAAAGAAACTTCGCCTGAAATTTGAAAATTAGTTATTAATTTGCATATTGAACGTGGAAAATCTATTAGAAAAACTGCTGAAACAGTTAACTTGAGTCTTTCAACAGTTTTCAATATCATTAAACGATATAAAAAGAATCATATGATTCAGGATAAAAGAAGACCTGGCCGACCATCAAAGCTATCCAATGGAATAAAGCGAATTATCGTTCGAAATATTAAAAAAATCCAAGAAATAGTGCTTCAAAAGTTGCTACTGATTTACAAGCATTATATGGAATAATTGTTAATCCTGAGAGAAGGGTAATTTGATCTGCTGGATATCACGGTAGAGTAGCCAAGAAAAAATTCTTCGTAAGTGAAAAGAATAGAAAACTCAGACTAGCTTTCGCAAAATCCAACATAAATAATAATTCTGATTACTGGAATAAAGTTATATTTGCTGATGAGAGTAAATTTAATATATTTGGTTCTGACGGTAGAATCTTGGTGTGGAGAAAACCCAGGGAAGAATTTCGCAAACAGAACTTGTACCAACAGTAAAACATGGTGGAGGAGGAGTTATGGTATGGGGGTGTACGTCGTCCGCTGGAGTTGGTAATCTTGTTTTTATTGACAGTATAATGGATCAGTACAAGTATACTGATATTTTAAAGCAAAATTTGAAATCTTCAGCACGAAAATTGAACCTTCATAACGATTTTAAATTCTACCAGGACAATGACCCCGAGCACACTGCTCTGAACGTTAGACTCTGGCTGCTATATAACTGTCCTGAAACAATAAAAACACCACCACAATCTCCAGACTTAAATCCCATAGAGAATATTTGGCAAGAATTGGAATCAAGAATTCGCAAACACACCATTTCTTCAAAACAACAACTAAAATCGGTGCTTCAAGAAGAATGGGGTAAAATCACTCCAGAAATCACAAAAAATTAGTCGAATCCATCCCAAAAAGATTAAATCATGTTTTAAAAGTAAAAGGAAATCCAACAAAATATTAAAACCTCTTAAAAAGTAAAATTTTTGGATAAATATTTGATGGAAAAGTAAGTGTTTCATCACTTATGTGAGCCATTTTTTGCTCCGTTCTGAACAATTGTATTTTTACTAAATTAGTATTTTAATATTTTGACAAAATGTATGTTATGTAATAATTGTTACTAACTTTAAATATGAAACACACCCAAAAAATTTTTTCACATGTTTGCTTATTTATTTTATTGCAGTTTCTTTTTATAAAGCACAAGTGTCCCATCAGTTTTGTGAGACACTGTATTTGTTTAAATAAAAATCTAAAACTAAGTAGTTAAAATTGTTACAAATGTAAAGTGCCGTTAGCACTCTCAGGACATCTTATAAATTAAAGGAATTTTTAAAAACGATAGTAATAAGTATTTAAACACTAAACGAAAGAAATCTAGGTACCTAACATTTTACTCTGTTGAAATAAGAGCGCAAAAGTCAGGAACTGTAAAATGTTGTATATATATATTGTTTATTTTTTGTATATATGTTGTTGTATATATATTGTTTCTTCTTCGTTTTCTTTAAAAAAACCTTCTTTTGTACTTTCAGTGTTTAACATCTTTATTTGCTCCAACAGTGGCCGGGAAGTTCTGCTCTTGAAGCTGGTAGACAAGAGGTACTGGGTTTGAACACAATCGCGCCCTTCGGTCTAATCGTTCAGAGTTTTCCGTGGTTTTTTCACATCTTGAATTTCCAAGCGTAAGTATGGTCTAAGTTCCTTTAGAAAGATGCCCCATGGAGGTTAACCCCCACCCTTGGGCCTATATTCTTCGTGTTGATAACTAGCTGTCAAAAACACAACCAACCAAACATCTTTATTCCTCCATTCATTTGTAAGAAATTCACTACTTTTCCAGCTCCCAAAAGATCCCTCGTAGTGATTTATATATATAATTTAGAAATAGAAACTGAATGCTTTACATCAGGTGTATGAAATGCTGTCACATTTCGCATAAAATTATTCGTTCGAAGGCTAAGAAAAAAACATGTTATTTAATGGCCGTTCTCTTTCAATTATATTCAAGGTAGAAAACAAATAAAGTTTAGCATAAAATTTTGGCATTAAAATGTGAATTGCTTTTCTTTAAAACTTTTTAGCGGTAAAAACTAAGCAAACAAGTCGAAAATTGTACGTCAAGAGAAGCAAATATGTGTGTTCCTACTATAACACAGTTATAATAATATCCAGATCTTGGCGCACTAGTGTAAAGTACTTCAAATACCGTATAGTAGCCGAGATCTTTTCTATGTCCCTATAAATACTATCTATTTTCTATTATACATGAAGTAACTTGTAGTAAAATTTAGGAACGTATATAAATTTAATTAATGTAAAATATTTAATATAATTAAAAGGCGCCTAAACAGTGTATCCCCCTATACCATTATGTAATGGAATACTTTATTGTGGCCCTTTAAATTAATAAAAATGTTCTTTGAACCACAATGTATATTTTAGTATATGCTTCATATATGCATATCAACATTATTCCGTTCGAAAGAGTGTAACGTCATTAAAATGCACTTGAATCTACTTTTTCCCATTTGCCGTAATGAAACGGAATATATTTGATTATCCCTGTAGTTAAGTTATGCATCTGATTTTCATAAAGTTTGATATGACTCGACAAAATTATGCAACAATTATATATTTTGAATTTCAAACGATTCGGAATGGTCGTTTTTGCTCTTTTATATGCGGACAGACGGACGAACAGACAGACAAACGGACTAAAGGTTGACTGTATGTGCTTCTTATTTAAATAATTACGAACGTATCTAAAAAATAACATCTATCGCATTTTATTGTTTTATTTTTTTAATATTCCGTAAATATAATAATGACTATTACAAATAGCAAATCAATTTTACTTTAATGATTTATTTTTCGTTAAAATATTTATTTTTCAGAAGACGTAAACTCATATCCACATTATACATTAATATTTTCCTTTGTTTTATGCATTTAAATTTCCATATTCCGAGTATCAAATTCGTTTCAAATAAACGTAACCTTTTACTTTTTGAAAAGAAAAAAAATCTTGATGAAACTGTAAAATAAAACAATGAAATTGAGCTAGGCATTTTTTTTAAATTTTTATTTACAATTCTAGAAAGGTGAGAATAAATTTCCTCTTTGAAAATCAATTTCTGTTTGAATCGAGGAAAAAGAAAATTTACTTTTCAACTTTTGACATTCTAAATATTTTAGGCAGGATGCTTTATTTATTTTGGTTTAAATTTTATTTTATTTTATTGTTTCCTTTACGGTTCTTTAAGTAGATTGGATTTCGTGAATTAGAAATAATTCAAATTTTAACTTTGGGTTGTTTATTCTAATTTTTTATAACTTCTAATATAATAAATTAGGTCGAAGTAAATTTAAATTTAAAACACAGATATTTTTTATATGTCTTGTGATTTTATTTCAGTGTTTTGTATTCCTTTTAAAATCAGCTTTTTAATAAAAGATCGTTTTCATTTAATTAAGGAAAGAATCTACCCCCCATTCCCAAACCAAAAAAAACATCATCAACATATCTTTTCCAAAACATAGGAACTTTGTCAAAATTTTCAAAAATTCTTTTTTCAAAAGGTCTCATTTTGAATTCCGCGAGGAAACCCGAAATGGGAGAACCAATTGGAGCCCCCAACTTTTGCTCATGAATTTTTCCATCAAACATAAAGAAATTATTATTTGTGATTAACTGTAAGCCAATTTTCAGTGTCTTTTTTATGTTATCACTATACTTTTCTGAACTATCTATCAAATCACTAATATAAGAATTAACTTCACTAATGTCTATTGATGGAAACAACGACTTGACATCCATACTTGCCAAAATACAATCATGAGGAATCTTAAGTATTTTGATATGTTCTACAAATTCTGCTGTGGAATTAACAACCAAGTCCGAAGGAGGTAATAAGTCTTTTAACAATAAGACAAATGCTTTTTCCAAAAAATATGTTGGCGCTTGACATCTCATTACTATGGGGCGCAATGGATATCCTTCTTTATGATCTTTTACACTACCAACAAGACGTGGAATGACACCTTGCTTATTAATTCTTAATTTTACTTTCATATTATCTGGCCAGTAGCCTTTCTCTATAATATCTTTTAACTTACTGTTAATTTTATTCAATGGGCATTTCATGATTAAAGTACATTTCATCTCCCCAATAGCTTTAAGCATTTTACCACAATAATCCTTACGATCCATTACTGCAATCCTGTTAGATTTATCCGTCTGTACGAACAGAATATCATCTTCTTTTTTCAGCTTTTTAACTATTTTTAAATCATTATTAATAAGCTTTGAAGGTCTTTTTAGGTACTTATCAACTTCTGTAAAAATAACATTCCTAGTTTCTTCTCTATTTTCACTATTAACTTTTTCTGTTAAATATTCTGCTTCCATCACTAAGTTTTTCACATCATGTCTCTGTTAAAACATAAATTTCGGACCTTTATGTAAAACTTCCAATTCTTTCTTACTAAACTGTCTGCTTGACAAGTTAATAATATCAATCTTTTGTACTTCTTTTACTGCAGAAGGCTTCGATATCACAGGCACTTGATACATTAATAAAGTATCAATTTTCTTCTTAAGATTTTTAACTTTGATTTGATTTTGTGATTCTCTCCATCTTTCTAACCTTCTATTCAGCACATCAAATTTTCTTGTCAAACAACCATAATTCAATACATCAAAACACTTAAGTTCATAATTTTTAACTGCTTCCATATACGCGTTATAGGTTTTTAAATTCAATCGGTACAAGTATTTAATCGGTACAAGAATTTACGAATGGCCCTTGACGGTGAGATTTTGAATTTAAGATTTCTGAAAATTTGTAAAAAACTTAATATTGTTCCGAAGTTTTTGTCTATTAAAAATAAAACAATTAAACAGTTATTTGGAAATTTATCACATGAGTTTGAATTGAAATGTTTGACTTTATGTATCAGAAAAAAAGTATTCGATTATTAATGAATTGAATTAATTCGATTATTAATGAAGTGCCTGTGATATCGAAGCCTTCTGCAGTAAAAGAAGTACAAAAGATTGATATTATTAACTTGTCAAGCAGACAGTTTAGTAAGAAAGAATTGGAAGTTTTACATAAAGGTCCGAAATTTATGTTTGAACAGAGACATGATGTGAAAAACTTAGTGATGGAAGCAGAATATTTAACAGAAAAAGTTAATAGTGAAAATAGAGAAGAAACTAGAAATGTTATTTTTACAGAAGTTGATAAGTACCTAAAAAGACCTTCAAAGCTTATCAATAATGATTTAAAAATAGTTAAAAAGCTGAAAAAAGAAGATGATATTCTGTTCGTACAGACGGATAAATCTAACAGGATTGCAGTAATGGATCGTAAGGATTATTGTGGTAAAATGCTTAAAGCTATTGGGGAGATGAAATGTACTTTAATCATGAAATGCCCATTGAATAAAATTAACAGTAAGTTAAAAGATATTATAGAGAAAGGCTACTGGCCAGATAATATGAAAGTAAAATTAAGAATTAATAAGCAAGGTGTCATTCCACGTCTTGTTGGTAGAGTAAAAGATCATAAAGAAGGATATCCATTGCGCCCCATAGTAATGAGATGTCAAGCGCCAACATATTTTTTGGAAAAAGCATTTTTCTTATTGTTGAAAGACTTATTACCTCCTTCGGACTTGGTTGTTAATTCCACAGCAGAATTTGTAGAACATATCAAAATACTTAAGATTCCTCATGATTGTATTTTGGCAAGTATGGATGTCAAGTCGTTGTTTCCATCAATAGACATTAGTGAAGTTAATTCTTATATTAGTGATTTGATAGATAGTTCAGAAAAGTATAGTGATAACATAAAAAAGACACTGAAAACTGGCTTACAGTTAATCACAAATAATAATTTCTTTATGTTTGATGGAAAAATTCATGAGCAAAAGTTGGGGGCTCCAATTGGTTCTCCCATTTCGGGTTTCCTCGCGGAACTCAAAATGAGACCTTTTGAAAAAAGAATTTTTGAAAATTTTGACAAAGTTCCTATGTTTTGGAAAAGATATGTTGTTGATGATTTTTTGGTTTGGGAATGGGGGGTAGATTTTTTCCTTAATTTTGTTGATAAAGTTAATAAATTAGATAAAAATATTCAATTTACCTATGAATTAGAAGCGAATTGTAGTTTACCGTTTTTAGACACTTTTTTAATTAGGGAGGGTGATTCTTTGAAAAGATCAATTTATAGAAAGAAAATTAATAGCCAACACATTATTCCAAATTCCGCTTGTTAACCTTTTTGTTATAAATTCTCTACTTTCCGTTTCATGGTTGATAGAGCGTTTAAAGTCTATTCTGATGAATTTTTAAACGAAGAGTTGCGTAAGATCCCTGAGATTGCAGGTTCTAATGGGTATAAAATAAGTAGCATCAATAAATTAATAATTATTATAGAAAAGGGAAGCCTAAACAACAATATCCAGGGTTAACTGAAAGATTCAATAAAGGGGGTGATTCTAAAAATTTTAAAAGACTTTCTTTTCCATATCTGAAAGGCAGTTTTGAGAAATTAAAATTTAAATTAAAAAAGTTTAATATTGATTTGATTGCAACTCCTCCACCAAAATTAAGATGTTTACTTAATAAGCAAGTGGATCCTATTGGACATGATGATCTTGCTGGAGTTTATGAAATACCTTATATTACTGAAAATGGTGACTTAAATTATTACATAGGCATGACTGGGAGAAAGTTTGGAATTAGAAAAGGGGAGCACGAATCTGATATTAAATTTGGACGTACTAACACTGCCTTATCAAGAACATATTTAAATGAGGAGATAAAAATATTGTTTTATCAAAGTAAATTATGTTTCATATCTAATTGTAATCGTAAATCTATTATAAGAGTGTCCATTGAAATTTATACCCGTAATAATCTGGTTTGCAATGATACCGTTTCTTTTATTATTCCTAAATTACGGTTAGAATTAATAAATAAAATCCTCGTGAGGGCTTGAATGGGATGAACCAAGTTGGAATTTCTTTTTATCATGGTCTATTTTTATTTTTATTGTTATTTAATTTTTTACAATAGCGCGCGTGTTTTTTGGTGTTTTTTATATCTCTTTGTCGCGTGTCATTTGTATTGACCGTGAAATAGTTTGAAATTTTCATTTTTAGTTAGGTTTTAGATCATGGTCTATATTTTAATTTAATTTTTTTGCAATAGAGCACGTGTTTTTTTGTTATTTATATCTCATTGTCGCGTGTCATTTGTATTGTCCGAGAAATATTTTGAAATTTTGTTTTATATATATAATGACTATGGAACTTATTTGACGGTTCCGAAACATGTCAATGTATTTTATTTTTACTATAACACCTTTCTTAAGAAAAATTAAAATTGTTATTAAAATGTGTATATAAAAGGTGAATATTTTAAAATCTGATGATTTAATAATCAATTGGATTTAATTAACTTTTCATCAAAAATCATATAATATATCATATTCTCAACCTGGGTATTATCACAAAAATTACATTGTTAGAATTCGGAATCAAATTCTTAGTTGTGATAAACATATAAATTTTGAGAAATGTCATTTGCTTATTAAGGTGAAGAGGGTTACTTATGACCACTTTTTTCAACATTTCCAACATTTTTTTTTTTACTTTTTTCTCTATTTGGAAAAGGAATGTTTTTGGTACATAGGATATAACTTTGACCCTTTAAGAACAATTCTTAGAAGTTTTATATTTTACACTCCCCCTTTTTTATTAAGCAAAAGGATGGTTATAATTATCCCATCAAAAACTCACAACCACAAAATTTTGATGTAGTTAAGACCACTAGTGGGAAAATTATAACCACTTTATTTCTTCTTTATACTTGATTATATAATTTGTTTGGCATAATTAAGACCCATATAACATCAAGCTGATAAATCAGTTTATTAAAAATTTCGGTAGATTTTGTTCAAATTTCGATTGTTATCTTAAAAATGCTCCAGACCAGTGGTAAATATATATATAAAATAAAAAATACATATTGAAGTTGATATCTAACCGTGATTTTTTATTCTTTTTTTTACTATACACAGTTTTTTGTGTGGTTACAATTACCTCCTGGCCATTATTACCCCCAACTAACCCTATATAATTCAAAACTGTATAGATCTATATTATAGAATATTAACTATATGCATCTGCATATAAATAGAGTTTATATGGGACATACAGGGTGCCCAGTAAATGATTGACCCAACAACAACAACAACAAAAAAAAAACGGTTTGAGATAAAAATGTGAGGCTTGCTGTATAATTTTTAGAATATCAATAAATTTTAAACCATGCACTTTGTTAATGTAATATAATAATATTTAAAATAATACCTCAGTCTCAGGACTGAGGAGGTTAAGTATAATACAGATTGTTCAATTATAAATATTATTTTAAATCTATTTCCAACCAACGTACCCTATTTCTGAAGCAGACACGAGAGTCGATTTAACACATAAATTCAGATTCGACAACATATAGATTCCGATTCAGCCGAAAAGCTCATATCAATGAAAAATAGAGTCATGTCAGCATTCAAACAGCCTGTTGCCGCCAGTGCCATATTTTGGCCGAAATTTGAACTACATTTAAAAAGTGCATGTTTAAAGATTTATTGATTTTCTAATAACACAGCAAACCGCTCATTTTTATCTCAAACCGTTTTTCTTTTGTTATTTACATTCAAAATGAGTCAGTCATTTACTATAAACCCTGTATATGGAGATGCATATAAACTATATACATCTTTTTCCACTTTTTCTGTCATTATATAACTGATCTGAATTCTAAATAATAAATGAATGTAAAATCATTCCGTCTGAAACCCATGCTACAGCATTTATTAAAATTTCGTCTTAGGTAATTAACATTATAGGTCTTGATTAACTTGAGAAACTCACAAGAGCCTTGTAAAATTCTTTATGAAATGGTTTACATTTATAATAATTTTGTTAAATAAATTTTCATATTTTTATTTTTTTTCAAAACGTTTCTTCGAAACTCAAGGATTTTAGAACTAAACATTTAAAGGATGTTTAAAAATAAATGAAATTAATGTTGATTTTTTAAGGATGCGTCAATATATAATGAATTTATTTCTTCTTGAAATTTAAGGAGATTTTCCGTAGAAACATGAATACTTACAATAAGCTAATTTAAAGAATATAAAATGTTTTATTCTAGCAGAATCATCTTAACAATACGAAAAGTCTTCAAGGCCAAACTTCAAAGATTAGTTTTGTTTGTTTTTGTCTTAGATGTAATGCAATTCGTTTTTGTAAACTGGAGGACATAATAAACAAATAATTCTTCTTTTAGAGTAAGTTCCAGTTAATGTAAAAGTACCATTCTTACTTATTTGATAAAAAAGAGATACAAATGGAAATCAAGTAACCGTAAGAAGTCGAAATACGAGATTTGGAAAAAAGTTAGTTAAGTGGAATACAAAATAGAAATAACAGGTAAGTGGTGACTTGGATAATGAAACGTAAACTTGCAGATATGAGTTGTAAGAAAAATATTCTTGTATTGAATAGTTAGCGTAAAACATTTCTTTGAAAAATTAAAAATATACTTTTATTGGTAGATTTCTTATAATAAACAATTATTATATTTATATTTTCTGTTGAGGCCAGCTTTGCATTTATTATCGCTTGGTGATAATCATATTAATCACAGTACCTTGGTTTTTTGTTTTATCGTCTGCTTGCAAAAAACGTAATTGTTGTTGTTGTTTGTTTTCCTTTTTGTTTGGAATGGTTGTCTCATGGAGGAAGAAGATAGGTGGAGGTGAACTAAGCCTTAAAAAAGGTTTACAATGTGAATCCATTTATCGCTCAAATTTTAGAGTACCAAACAAAAACACGTGGAAAATTGGAAAGCTTCCAAAAAAGGAAGGGATTTTGTATTAATAAGACGAATTGAAAGAAATGAATTACAGCTGGAGCATTTTTTAAGAAGAAATAGGAAATTTTTAAAATGGTCTTTGTTCTATTATTATTTATTAAAAGAAATGTTTACTTTTAAAATAATTGAAATTGGGAAATTATTATTATTATTATTATTAAATGTCATTATTATTATTAAATTTCAAATTAAAATTAAATAAGAAATTGAAAACGTTTGATACGAACTAAAAATTGTATTATTAAAAGTTTTCTTTTTACAGTAATTTTTATTAACACTTTTCAACAAAATTGAAAAATGTTTATGCATTCGTTTTGTCTGTCCGTCTGTCCGCGCTCTAACTCTCGTAAATATGCTCGGAATGCAAAGAAATTTTACCATGTTATTGAAGTTTACACAAGCACAAACCCTATTAAAAATGAAGTTTCTACCACCATTAGTTCATTTACAGGGACAGTCAAAAGTTTTCGATTATATTAGGGCCAATGGGGAAAAATCGTTTCAAATTAATTTTAAAGATGTTGCGGCCGGACAAACGTATTCACATTTATTTTCATCTACGAAAAGCACTAAAAAAGAAAAAAGAAGCACTAAAGCAGCTAAAAGAATAGATATTCATTTACAGGGCCACACAAAATAATTCTAATATATGATAATAAAGGAGGAAATTGTTTGCGACATATTTTAACGATGGTAAACCGTATCATGTGTAATCAAATTGATATACGTCGCTGAGACTTAATATGAGTTATTTCACGCATAATACGAAGTGCATAGCATTTACAGGGACACACAAAAGACTTCAAAAAGCATATTCTATTCGAAGTACTGTATATTACGCATGGTAACTGTTCCATGGATGAAAGGCATTTTTAATTATGATATGCGCTTTTAAGTGTCACTAAATGTATTCACATTATATGGTGTGCATAAATGCTATAATAGTTACAAAATTAAGATATACAGGGTTACTCAAAAGAACTCGGAAAAGTTACTGAATGTGAGTGTAATTTACTTAAAGGTTTGTTTTTAAAAAAATTTTGCATTTTTACGTCGATTCGCATTTAGTTTATCGTGAAATGTTTGTAGAATATAGATTAAATGATATACAGGGTCACGCAAAGAACTGGATACAGGTTTGTTTAAGGATGATAATTTCTGGAAATATGATTTAAATAGTTTAAAGAGTAGTGTTGTTTGATTAACATTTTTTATTTATTTTTTTATATAATTAATTTTAGCAAAATATTCATGTAATAAAGGTACTAGGTAAACTGCAGAGCTGAACAAAAGTATTGAAGTATGTTTTACATCTATTCGTATAAACTGCCAAAAGAAAAATTTCATCCAGCTAGGCATTTTTTTGCTAAACTAAATTTCTCCATGATATAGCATATATATCAACCGACAAATCAAATACAGAGCCATTCAGATGTATTGAAATACATATTTGGTTATGGGCAGTAACACCTATTTCCCTGAATAACGAAGTTTTGTTAAAGAATTAAGGAAATTTGGATAGTGTTTTATAATCTATGCTTAACGCGGGATTTTTTTTTTTTACTAGTTAATACTTTGTAACGTAGATGAAAAATGTTTATGACTCCGGTTTGTGTGGCCGAGTTCTAACTCTTGTAAATAAACTCTGATGCTCGTAGCATTTTTTATATGTTATTGACGTGTACTACACCGTGATCGCTATTAATAAGGAAATGTGTAGAATTTATAGTTCATTTGCATAGACAGTCTAAAGTATTCTGTTACATTATGGTCAATGGGAAAAATCGTTTCAAGTTCATTTCAATGACGTTAGACCATTTAAAACATAAAGAAATTCATATGCATTTATAAACGGCAGTATAACAAGCATTTTGTAGAATATGGGGTTTGTTAAACATTTATTATTTATTTAAAGAACCACACAAAAGAATTCCGTTTATGGGGATAATGATATATGGTTGGGAGCTTTTAGCGGCCAAAATATGTTACTAAATTATAGTGAAATAGACATAAATTATTCACTGATTCTCCTCAACGCTACATTTCCGCAACTACATTCCTTTACAAATCTGCTCATTAATGTTCCCGCTAATTGCCTTTACATTTCTGATGCATAACTTTGAAACACCCTGTATAGGCATATTGAAAATTTGAAGAGTGTAGCTCAATATAGCTTAAAACCGGGCTTTTTCAATATTTTTCGTGATGATATAAAATTTCACGCAAAGGAAAGTAAGAGTGTATAAAATGATATAATGTTGCTTAAACTGTGATGTTGAAAAATTATAATATTGCAACATTATAAAAAAAGTGATATTATAATTTTGCTTATTTGCTCAACGCTTAACGCTGCACAAATAAAAATGTATGTTAAATTTGCAGCGAGACTAGATCCTTGAATGGATCGGGTTGTGTATTTTACCTGAACCCGAAAATTCTATTCAAATCGGAATCCAACATAAATGTTTTTTTATCGATCTGAACCGCTAATATTTGAATTCGAATCCGACACATAAACAGTATACCGCCTGAAACAGAGCTAATTTTAATACTTACAACGTTATTAAAAAATTCCAAAACATGTTTTAAAACAAATATTGATAGCATATAGTCATGCTTTACATTAATAAGAACAATTTTTGACAAATATAAAAATTTTACTTCTTCAAAATAACAGCATTATCAATAAAAAATTTTGAGAAACAATTAATAAACAAGTTGGAAATTACACATGAAGCGTAACAAATGAGGTGCGTTCGTACGATAACGAAGTTTTTAAAATATTCAGATCTTGCTGATATAGTAGACAGTACTTCGGTTACATTATAGTAGTAGAAATCTTTGTGTTCCTGTAAATATACAGGAAGTAATTTTTATTACACCTCAGCAACCTATATCATATTCATAAAATGCTAAATAGTTTAATGTAATTAAAACACGCCCCACAAACAATGTTTCTCCGTATAGCTTTATGTAATGAAATACTTTTGTGTGCTCCTGTAATTTAAAACAAATATTCTTTGCATCACAGATTGTACAGAATGTATATTTTAGTATATATATACTTCATAGGTTCATGTCAGTTTTATTATGTTTGAATTAGTTTAACACCATTAAAATGCATTTGAAACTTTTTTTTCCCGTTGACCGTAATGTCATGGAATATTTTTTATTGTTCCTGTAATTGATTTATGCATCCAATTTCTATAAAATTTAAAATGACACGACAAAATTATGTAATAAATATTTGTTTTAAATTTCAAATGATTAAAATGCATTTGAAACCCCCCTTGACCGTAATGTAACGGGATACTTTTGATTGTCCCTGTAATTCATCTATGCATAATTGATCTATCTTAAATTTGAAATAACTTGACAAAATTATGTATTAATTATGTATTTTAAACTTCAAACGATTCGGTTGGGTAGTTTTTGGTTGTTATATGCGAATGGACAGACAGACGGATGGACTGAACGACAACTATAGGTGCTACGTATTTACATAATTACGAAAGCACCTAAAAACTACAGATATAAAACATAATAAAATTTGAGAGCTGTACAATAAATGAGCTGATTTTCACGCAGTAAAAATTTCGATTCTTATCATGTTTTTAAAATTATTAGAAAATAAATTACACATATTTTAAGATTAATCGCATTTAAATGCGAAAAATGAAGCATAAATACAGGGTTTCGATATTACAAATAGATTTATTCTAAATAAATAATTCAGGGATAAAAAAAAATCAAGATGAATATATAAAAAGAAATTTGTTTTGTTACATATTAATAATTGCATTTAAATAATATTTAAAATATAATAATGAAAACATTCTTTTAAAATCATGCATGAAAACATAAGTAATATATATTAATCTAAAATACAGATTTCTGATTGCAAACGATTTTCAGATATTAGCAAAATAATGCTATCTTTTCAAGAAAAATGTTAAAAGATTTTCTATTTTGATATTTAAAACACATATAATTAAATAATCAAAGAAATTTTTACCTGTGAAGCGCTGTCTAATAAAAAATTCGACGATAAAAAACAAGAGCAATCAAATACGGGTTTTAACCGGTTTGAATTCATAGGCAAATCAAAGCACGTGGTTTTGTTTGGACTTAATGTGACTTAATGTAGGGTTACATTTTCGGCATCACCCAAATCATTATAGTTCACCTCCAGTATATTCTTCCTCCATGTGGTTGTCTCTATGGTGAACTCCGTATGAATTCTTTTTTATTGTGAAATAAAAAAAGTTTATAGTTAGTAATTTGCCGAATTATATTTAAAAAATTAGTTACAATCCATTGATTTGAGCTATTCAACAACTTCCACATATAGAACAAAAAAAATGCTCATAGAAAGAAAAAAATCGATTCTACAAAAGGGAATAATTTTACTTTGAAGTAAATCCACAGAATTCTATGAAACTTGGAAACTCGGATTTCTAGAGTTTCTTATGTAATGGCAACAACAAAAATTCATGTAAGAGATAAATGTTTGCACTGCAAATCAAAAATACCCCAAGGGTGTTTTGGTAAATATCGTCTGCATTCATTTATATGAAAAAAAGCACCAGTAAGGTATTGTATTCTTCGTTTCCATGGTAATTTATACTTCTTATTTTATGTTTTTGCCAGCATTCTCTGTATTGTTTTTAAGTTTGTGTTTTTACTCTAATGTGGAAAGATGATGGAATATGTTAAGCCGTTGTGGCTCGCTCGCCATTTGATGTGCAATAAAAACGCAATTTGACTCTACTTTATTGTGCCCATCTGAAAGAACCAGCTTATGTTATATTTTGTGTTAGTTAATCTCGGATTTTTAGAACTTCTTATGTAATAGCAACAACAAAAATACATGTAAAAGATACATGTTTGCACTGCAAATAAAAAATACCGCAAAGGTATTGAGGAATTTTTGGGAAACTGGGATACCTAGACTTTTTTATGTAACTGTAATTCAAGTTACAAATATGTAGATTATTTGAGTTCAGAAATTCAATTAGATTACTGCAATTTTAGTAGATTATTTTGCAAAGCTAGCTTTCAGTAGTGTTACGAAAATTAATTTTGTTGATTTACATGTTTATTTGTCCAGCGTACAAATAATATTTTAGAAAGCATAAGAAATTTTCTCAGTTTAAAACTTTTTTTTTACAACAAAGAACAAAAAAGGGTCCCAGAAAAAAAATAATTTTACAAAATGAAGATTTATTTACTTTTGAGCAAATTCTCAAAATAGTGTATTCCGTTTCCTACATTTTAATTTCTAAAAATTTGATTAAAGTAATTAATTTTTTTTAAAAATTCGTCATTACCAACAAAGCTGTATCACATTGTGTAACAGTTCAGGAATTTTCATTATGAAAAAAGTATTGTGATGCATAATATTTTAAAAGAAAAAGCACGTAGCAGCTTCTGTGTCCGGTTTGTATGTCCATCTGTCTGCATATAACGGCGTAAAAAAATCCAGCCGAATAATTTGAAATTTGATATTAATAATTTTCGCAGAATTTAGTGTAGATGATTTATAATTTTTGAAAATCGAATTCAAACTTAAAAATATACTATAAAAGTTTTCTTCTTTATTTTACATCACCGCAGTTGTAATTGGTTAAATAATATCCCGTGATAAGTATTGATTCTAGGTTGCCTTACTGATTATTTCCTATTTAAGATGAAATAAATAGTAAACCTATTTAAGATATTATTTTGGCATTACTGAATTAAATAAATATTATATAATACAATTACGTATTCATTGTATTTTGAATAAGAGTTATATTTATATATAAACTTGGTAATGTACGAATGCTTCTCAGTTCCCTAATTCGTCGTACAATTTTTGATATGTTTGTTCATACGATTTCCTTATATTGTTAATTTTTTGAGAAACTTTATACTGAATACTCTATGATGACGAGGCTATTAGTAAATGCAGCTGACAACAGTAACTGATAAAAAGCTATTAGATAATCTATAAAAATACCAAAAAAATGTAATTAATTTCTATAAATATTTAAATGCAAATTATATTTTATATTACTTTGACCATTTTTCTATCTTTATCTACCTTACCATTATTCCATTTTATTTTATAGTTTTGTTTGCATGGCTTTTTTTTTTCCATATAGACGGGTAATAAAGCCAAGAAGCATTGGTCAGGAATTCACGCCTCTATATATTATGAATATATAATTCCAAAAATATTATTTCTTGTATACTTAGTCAATAAATTGTTGTATCGAATCTTTTTTCTTTACACATCATAAGTAAAAAAACGGATTTAAACATTTGGACATTGGACATTCAGAAAAACATATATTTAGAGAAAAAAAAATGCCGTACGTCTGTCTGTAAACGCTATAGCTCCCGAACAAATATGGATAGAGACTTACGGTGTGTACTTACACTGTATTAATGGGAAGAAGGCTATTATATATAAGTAACCTCGATTATCTGGTATTTTTTTTGGTCTCTCGTAATATTCGTTCTGATGAAAAGTATAAAATAAAACGAATTTTCAATAATTAACAACACCAATTGGATATTTTGTTGCCGAGATATTTGTAGTTATACAGCTCATATTCAAAATATTAGAATAATTGAGAAAAAATAATAAGAAAAAATTATTTGTCATTTATTTATTTTTTATACTAAGTAAATGCAATTAAATTTCTTATAAATTAAATCTGGAATGTTTAGATAAGATTTTAACATTTATAAAATATAAAATACAGCACAATAAATTAGGTATACAGCTTCCTTAAACACACCAGAATATTAGAATAAAATTTAGATTGGTTCAAAATATTAGAATATTTTATTTTACGCAACAATATTACCTTATGAATATGAAGTAAATTGTAGTTAATATTTTGTAGCATCCCCTTTAGCTTTCATAACAGCGTACAATCGATCTTGCATACTATATACAAGGTGTTTACAAACATTTCGATCAATATTAGCCCAAACAGACTTTATACGTGCCACTAACTCAGTTTTACTTGAAGGAGGATTTTCTTGAAGTTTTTTCTTCATTATACACCATAAGTTTTCGATGGGATTAAGATCTGGTGAATTTGGTGGCCAAGGAAGTACGTTAATGTTGCGTTGGCGGAACCAATTCTTAGTTGACACCGAGGTATGCGGGGACGCTAAATCTTGTTGAAAGATGAAATCATCTTAAAATAAATCTTCTGATGATGGAATCATGTAATATTCTAAAATTTCTTGATATATCAGAGAGTTAACCTTTTCGTAGACGATGCATAACTTTCCAAGTCCTTCTGCACTCATACAACCCCAAACCATGATTTAGCAGCAAATTTTACAGAACGTTTAAGGCATTCTTTATCATATGCTTCTTCCTTCATTCTCCAAACTCGAATACCTTGATTATCATATGAAACACAAAACATACTTTCATCACTAAATAATATATTTTTCCAATCTTCATTGCTCCATAAACGTCTTGATTTACACCAATTCAATCTTATACGCTTTTGTCTTGCAGTCATGAGAGGTTTTGTTTTCGGTACACGAGATTCAAATTTAAATTTATGGAGACGTTTTAATGTTGTCGATGTAGAAACTTCAACTCCTTCTTCTTTCCATTTTCGGTGCAAGAATCGCACACTTTTAAAACGGTTTTTCTTAACTATACGCTTCAGTTTCCTGTCATCTCTAGCAGATGTTTTTGGTTTTCAGCCACCATTTCGGCGATTATTTTGAAATTTTCCAATTTTTGAATATTGTGTTAGTATTTTACTAACGCTCGATTGCGAACAATGTAAATAATTCGCTATAAAACATTGATTTTTACCGTGCCGATACAAATCAACCATACGAAGTTTAGTAGATTCAGGAATATCACTCACACGGCCCATTTTAAGACGAAAAAGAAACAAACTGCAAAAAAGAATACAGATTTTAAATAAAATAGTCTGAATTTAATCAATGATGCCACCAGTTAAGAATTGGTAATAATTAAAGGAGAATTAATGTGAAATATTCTAATTTTTGAACCACTTGAATAAATATTCTAATATTTTGACTTTTCAAAATAATTTTTTTTGCAATTAATCTTTTCAAAAATGATATTAAATTTAAGATAACAAGTAAGTTTAATCAACAATAAGTTCTTAATAAAAATATCGTTTGCATATTTTCATTAAAAGACATTAAATTACCAAACGATATTTTCAATTTCTAAAAAAAAGGTAATTATTCTAATATTTTGAATATGAGCT
The DNA here is from genome assembly GCA_964019185.1 of Maratus speculifer. Taxonomy (NCBI): domain Eukaryota; kingdom Metazoa; phylum Arthropoda; class Arachnida; order Araneae; family Salticidae; genus Maratus; species Maratus speculifer. The sequence continues at coordinate 332,039 of CAXHSM010000272.1, read as the reverse complement.
GTATTTTCTGCACTCTTTGCTTTTTCATGACCCTGTATTTCATTCAAATTTCAATTCAAAGATGTATTACGATCGTATATAAGAAGCTAAATTTAACACAGTAAACTTTCAGTTAATATGATTACTATTTTTCTAATTATAATCATTATTCTTTTACACAACTCTGTACTACATGAGGGGTTCAATTTTTTATGTAATACGTCGAAATTGGTTCATCAGCAATTCATCAATAGAACATTACTATGCGTTAAAAATATTTAAATTTACATTTAAATTTTATTTTAATATTGCAATGTATTTTATAGTTTACACATGTTTAATATTCATATTTTATATTATGTATATCTATGATGGGTAAGAACAATGGTGGCGCCCAAGGAATAGTTTTATCTGCAAAAAAATATCAAAAACTAAGCAGAAAATTGGTAGTATCTCAACTTGTCGTTAATACTCCAGGCCACCATATAAATTAAAAACAAGTTTAAAAATGATAATAATAGTAATTTAAACCCTAAGCGAAATACATCTACGTAACTAACTTTTTAAACTGTTGAATTAAGAATCCAAAAATCTTGGACTGTGAAACGCTTACGTAAGTGGAAGTTTTTCCGTTTTTCGCTCTTTTGAAAATTTCTTTCATTTGCACTTTGGTCTTTAATTCAATTGTAATAAAAAATACTTTTCCAGCTTGATAGACGTATAATGATTTTCTGAAACTATAATAATAAAGCTTATTTTATTTAATCAAGAGACTTTCATTTTCAATATGTAATCGGGTTTTTCATTCTATGATAATAACTGTTTTTTCCCGCTAAATATGTATTTCATCTTAATGATGCAATCGATGCAATGTGTGACTGTGAAAGTACATTTTTCTATCAGTCTTCTAAATTTTGTTAATATTATTCAATTTTTAATTAAATTAGTTACTTAAATATATGAAGTTATTTTTCTGTGTTATTCTACATGAAAAATCAATGTGCTGTGCCAATTTTTAAAATAAGGATACACATATCAAATGTATGGATATACCATTTGCATATATATTGAAAGTGAATCAACCAAGGTAGGACATATTATATTATTCTTATTATTGTTCTTTATTGATGAGAAGCTAACTGTACTTATTTCAAGTTATAAAACACAGCTCAAAAAAGTCGCCCTCATGTTGATTTTTATGTTAATATTTTCTTTAGAAATCAAGACAAAATGCTTTACTTCTGGTACACGAAATGGCGCTACATTTCGCATAATAGATTTCTCGTTCGAAGGCTAAGAAAAAACCCATGTTATTTTATGGCCACTCTCTTAAAATTGTATTTACGTTTGAAACATAATAAAGTTAACGTTATTATGTTAACTAAATTTAGCATAAAAGTCAGGCATTAAATATGAATTGCGTTTTTTCAAAGATTTTAGCGATGAGAACAAAACAAATAAGACGGAAATTGCCCGTCAAGCGTAGCAAATGTGGTGCGTTCGTACTGTAGCGAAGTTTTAAAAATATACAGATATTGGTATAACAAAATACAGTATTTCAGATACAGTATTGTAGACATAATATGTTGTGTATTTGCTTTCTATTACAGAGGAAGTAAATTATAGCAATTCTCCGCAGTGTATATTATAGAATGTAAAATTTCATAAAATGTGAAATAGTTTAATATAAATAAAACGCACACCAAGCAATGTTTCCTCCTGTACATTTATGTCAAAAATGATCATGGCACCACAGATTGTACAGAACACACAGAATCTATATTTTAGTGTATACTTCATAGATGCATAAAGATTTTATTACGTTCGAAAGTGTGTAAAATAATTAAAATACACTTGAACTATATTTTTTTCCATTGGTCGTAATGAAAGGGAATATGTTTTATTATACTGTAATTAAACTATACATCGGATTTTCATAAAGTTCGAAATGACCCGGCAAAATTAGCCAGTAATTAGACATTTTAAATAATTCGGTTGGGTAGTTTTATCTCTGTTGTATGCGGACGGACGGATTTATCTACGACTATATGTGCTTCACTTTTACATAATTACGAAGGCAGCTAACGATAGAACATTTACCGAATTTTATCGTTTTTTTAAACTTTAGTATTTATAATTGTGAAGGTTACAAACATCAAAAATATTCTTCTAATTTAATCAATAATATTTATTTTTCAGCGAACTTAAACTCATATCCACATTATATTTCAATATTGTTTTTTGTTTAATACTTTTAAATTCCCCTACTCCGAATATCAAATTCATTTCAAATAAACGTAACCTTTTACTTTTTAAAAAGAAAAAAAAATCTTGATGAAACGGAAAAATAAACCAATGAAATTGAGTTAGATATTTGTTTTCTAGTTTTTTACTTAAATTCTAGAAAGGTGAGAATAGATTTCCACTTTAAAATAAAAAACAATTGTGTTTGATTCAAGCAAAATAAAATTTTCTTTTCAAGAATTGACATTCTAAAAATTTTAGCAGGATATTTTATTTAATTATTTATTTTGGTGAAACTTTTTTTTATGTTACTTTATTGTTTCCTTTATGGCTCTTTAAGTAAATTGAATTTCGTGAACTGGAAATAATTCACATTTTAACTTTGAGTAGTTTATTATAATTTTTGTATCGGCTGTAACAAAATAAGCCGATTAAATTAAAATTTTGAACATAAAAATCCCATTCAAAATCCCATCTACTTCCATCTGCCATAAACAAAAGTATTAATCCACAAAAAACTGAAATTATGTGTAAATATCTGCAACATATCTTTATAACCAGATTTACTGTAATAGTCCGGGTGCTACGCATCAGAAAACTGCAAATCGTGATAAGAATATACCGCTTGGTGAGTATGTACTTTATGATAATACAATGCATATTGGAGGGGGAGGCATCTCGCAAAGTCGTCGGAATTCAAGATGGCGGCTGTTATTCAAAATGGCGTCATTTTCTGAAAAAGCTTTATATAAATGTGCATTTCATATCGATTTCGATGTTTTTAAAGTCAAGTTTTCGTTTTTAACACTATTCAACGTTATTTAAAAGAGTGTATGAATTCGATTTATCTGTCTGTTTGTCTGTCTGTCCGCCTGTCCTTCCATGCTCTAGCTCCTTATATGTACTCAGATTGCCATGTTTATTTTATATGTTTTATGAAGTTTATAATAACATGTTCGGAGTAAGAAGTAAAGTGTATAGCTTTTATAGTCCATTTACAGGGCACTCAAAGTATTTACGAATAGTCTGACCCTGCTCTTTTTTGCTTAAATTTACTCAGATATCCTTGTAATTTACGTATGTGTTATCTCTATGTGTAATTTAAAGACGTGGTATATTGCAAAATGTTCTACATCGAAAATGAAGTGTCTAGCATTTATAGTTCGTTTACAGGCACACTCAAAATAATCCCCCTACATTATGGTCCATTTGCAAAAATCCTTTTTAGTGTGTTTTAATGATGTTAAATTATTTGAAACATATTGAAATTAATATACATCAGTGAAGTGTAGTACAATATACTTACTGTACAATATGGTGGGCGTAGAATTTATAGTTCATTTACAAGCTCTAAAAAAGAATACGTTTACAATTCTGTCTATAAACACAATGTTGTCTATGTGCTTTTAAATTATAGTATGCTTTTTTAAACTTTACCAAGTAGGAACAAATTGCAAAATGCCATATGATTATTTTCTTTGGTTAGAATGCAGCTTATAAAATGTGATGCTTTAATATATGATGGGCCATTTTTTACGAACATTTTAAAGCCTCAACAGACTTTAAAGACATTTAATGATTACTACATTAAAACGTTTTATCCTTACTTACCTAAAGACATTGAGAGTTTTAAATGTCAAAGAATAGATTTGATTTAGGATAGATATATTATACTAAGCTTTAAAGGAGAAACTAGACAGAAGAGGGGTTCAAGGGACGAGATGACAAGTGCAACCACATGTTAGATTACTTAAAAATTTGCACGATTTCATAAGAAATTCAAATAACAAAGAAGAGCTTTTTAATCTCCTTAGAACCTAGCACAATACAAAAACACACAAGTTATAACCACTCCAGGAGAAGAAGTTAAAGGCAGTCTTACTGCCGTAAGTTCCTTAATTGCAACGACTTACCCTGGTCACGAAGAAACAAGATTGGAGAATAATACTGAATCTCAAAGACATGGTTGAAAAAGGACTGAAAAGTAATATTGTACGCTCTTTAGACACTGATGTATTAGTTTTGGTGATGCAATATTTTTTTTATCCTTTCAAACAGATGCTTAGAAACTGTTCGGATTGCATTTGGAACAGGGAATAAATACAGATTTATTCCTGTACATACCATAGCTGCAGCGATTGGAAAAGAAAAGGCAACGACTTTACTAGGATTTAATACTTTCACAGGATGCGACAGTAATATGGGTTTCACAGGAAAAACTAAAAAGTAAAATCGGAAAACGTCCATTCTCTTTAAAGAAGCTACTGCTGCCTTTTCATATCTATCAAAACTACAAACTTCTATTCTTGAAAGTATTTTAAATATTTTAGAAAAGTTCGTAGTATTGTTGTGCTGTTCAACAAGCAATACCATAAGTGTCAATAATGCAAGACAAGAATTGTTTCTGACAATTTTCCACCAACCAAAGGTGCACTTCAAAAATATATTTTACGCAGTGCTTTCCAAGCTGGAGACATTTGGGGAAAAGTAGATCATCGGGAAATACATGCAATCTCTCCAAACAAATGGGAATGGTGCTTGGATAATTTATCATAGAAAAATAGATGGTCGGAGTTGCCAGTGATTTTAGACTCTTGTGAAGATTTATTAAAGTGTATGTGTAAAATCTGTAAAGGTAAATGTGGCTGTAGAAAGGTTGGACTTTCTTGTATTATTGTGCAATTGCAAACACGAATGTGAGAAATATGATGACTTTGAGTAAAGTTTCTATGTTCTACAGCTTTATATGTAACATTCATTTTTTAATATACTGTATAAGTAATCTATTAATAAAAGAGTATTTTTATTATATATTCATTCTTTTAAATTTTCTACTTTAAATGACAAAAATACTTTAATAAATGTCCTATTTTAATTTTAGGTATATTTCTAGTATTAGAAAGATTATTTTTGAGTTATAAAATGTGGAAATTAACATAATAAATAGCCTTGTAAGATGCAGAGGAATAAAACTGCAAACGATTTTAAATAATTGTAGCCATTTTGAATTCCTATAAATTTATACGATACCTTTCTTTCTTACATACATTTTATTAATATAAGATAGATACTGACTTTTCGGGATACCCTTATTACAAAGGTTTTATCCCACCTAGCACTTTCACTAATAACACTTGAATTTTATGGTGATCGTTATAAGATTTATATGCAAATTACAAACGCATATTTTTTTGTTTTGATGTGTCACAGTAAATAAGCGATAAATGCTATGTACACCTTATTATATAATAAGTAATTGGTAGCTCATTGTAGTATTAACATGGATGTATGTAAATTTTAATGTGTTTTAAAGAGTATAATATCATTAAGAAACATTGCAAACGATTCGGCCACATACATGAACCTGTACATACACGGCCTGTACCATACACGGCCTGTAAATGAACTATAAAAGCTATACACTTTACTTTTTACTCCGAACATGTTATTATAAACTTCATAAAATATAAAACATATATACAAGGCAATCTGAGAACATTCAAGCGAGCTAGAGTTTGGAAGGACTGACGGACAGACAAACAGACAGATAAACCGAATTCATACTCTCTTTTAAGTAACGTTGAATAGTGCTAAAAACAAAAACTTGCATTTAAAAACATCGAAATCGATATGAAATGCACATTTATATTTAGCATATTCAGAAAAGGGCGCCATTTTGAATAACAGCCGCCATCTTGAATTCAGACGACTTTACGAGATGCCTCCCCCTCTAATATGCATTGTATTACCATAAAGTACATACTTACCAAGCGGTATACTCATATCAGGATTTGCAGTTTTCAACTTATTTTTGTCGCGTAGCATTCGGACTATAATGGTTTATATATAGTCTTGTTATGGCTATCCAAAGGACGTGAACTTTAACCCTTTCGGGTCCGAATATTTTTAGAAAAAAAATACTTTTACGGTTAATAACATTAACACTACCTATTCAAATAGATTAGTTAGTGTTTAACGAATATTTCATTGCCTGAAAGATAACGAATGTTGTTGTGTTGCGTATTATTCAAATAATATTCATATGCTAATGAAGAATTTTTGAAGACGTTTAGAAAATATTGTATTATAAAAAGATTTAACTTATATTTCAACTTTCTAATACTTTTTACGCTTTATCTTACAGGATTGTTTCAGGAAAGTAACTTTTATTTTAAATTTACAGAGCGAAATATATGTTTAAAATAAAAGAATCGCAAACGCGAAAAGAGAATGAAGCAAATAATAATTATTATTATTGATACTAAATGCCTAAACATAAATGAAATCACATAGTAAATGCATAGACATAACATTACTACATATAAATGAAAGCAAAAGTATTTCTTAAAATAAAATAATTCTCCATTAAAATTGGTGTATTATTAATAGTACACCAAACCCAAAAGGTTCAAAATAACCTCACAAAGAAAATTTGCATTCGCATATTCCCGTGCCATAAGACAGCCCTGCGATATTATGTAACGAATAAAGTTTGCAATGTCAAAAACCATCATTTCTTACTTAAAGTTGTCCTCCAGCAAGGATATTTATATGAAACGAAATGATCTTTCATAAATGAACTACCAGCCAGTATCCATTCAGAGGTATGGCATAAGCTTTCTAAACTTCGCGACCAACAGCTGACAATAATTTTTCCTATAATTTTGGCTGTTAATAAATGTTGCGTTATTCGTACAGCATTCTTACACTGTTAAAAATCTTGTCCTACTTTGAACCAATTTTTGGTGCTCAATATCTGCCACTGTAAGATGGTAAAATCTTGATTCAATATTTGGAGCTCTTGCTGAAGCACAGTTCCAATAGTTGAAATAAGAAGCTGTAAATGTGGGTTCGAGATTTCACCATCTTATGGTGACAGCTACTGAGCACCAAAATTTGGTTCAAAGTAGAGCAAAATTTTAAACAGTGTATGACGTGATTTTGTATGCTGGGAATACACACGTTGAATTCTTCGGTTTTTACGACAAAGTATCTCCAAACATAGGTTGTTCTTTATTTGTGTCTAACCAATGATCAGATCCCTAATTCCCAGTAGACACGTACTGATAAGACTGGTAGCCGAGTCCTGAAAACTGTCATGCCGTCCACATTAAACGGGATTGATATAGGATATCGGGGCGAGTTAACACATAATCATCGCAATAAACATGGCGTGTACCTAGATCTTCAACGTAATAGCTTTGCCTATGGCATTGTTGTGAACTTAGTTATTCCGGTTACTTTACATTTTGATCTTTTTGTTTGTCATCTGCACATTTCTACTCAAGTTGATCTGGTAATTTAGAGCCTTAGTCAGGAGACCTGACCTTAATCTGACAAGTCATCTCCAAGGGTTTATTTAGGAGGTAACTTTGTAATCTTGACGGTTTAACAAGCACCTTATGCCATTAGCAAGCTGGAGTGCATGGGCTGCTCTTTAAAGCGATGTTCAGATCACTACCTGCCGGGTTACTTCATCCAAACTGGTTAACATGTATAGCAATAGGAGAGTTGCCCAATTTATTGCCGTTTGTCAGTTATCCTGTTCAAACGCTTTGGCTTTCCTAAACGCAAAGCCCGTTATTTTATTTATTTCTCTGTTGCAGTGGTTGCTTTTTTAATTAATTTGTTTTGAATTGCGTGCAGCATGTTACAAACACAAACCGTACTTGGGGGGGGGACCAAAGAATTTCAGATGTTTAATTAAAAATGCGAATAGGTCGTTAGAGTTTTTTAAATCAATTTAGAGAGTAAGAAAAATAAAGCAATGGATGTCAGTAGAAGACGCCTACAACCACAGTAAAGTTTGTGGCCGATATGTAAAACAAAATCGCGCTACTGGAAGATGAGACTCCACGCTTTTGCCTAACCCACTAGGTAAAAATTGCATCCGTAGGCTGTTCCATAAGAGACAGTGCGCTACCTCATGCAGATTGCAGCCTATGCATCAATATAAAAGTTAAAAAAATGAAACGAAAAAAGATTAGTTAGACTGTTTAGTACGCCTTTTTTTACTTTAGAAGTAGTTTTTATTAATTTTAAATAAGTTATAATTATCCTACGCACTAAGTCAGAACTGTGTAAACGTTACGGTATGAACTGCGAGTTTTTTTCTGTGACAGGGAATTTTCTTATTGAAATTACCAGCAGTTATTAATGATTGAAATGCATTTTAATCTGGCAAGTCATCTCCAGAAGTTTAATTAGGAGGTAACTTTGTAATTTTGACGGATATACCATGCACCTTGTGTCATTAGCAAACTTGGATTGGAGTGCATGGGCTGCTTTTTAAAGCAATGTTCAGATCCCTACCTGCCGGGTTTCTTCAACCGAACTGGCTAACATGTATAGCATTAGAACAGTTTGTGACGTACCCGGCAAGACCATCATATAAATAGGAGTTCATTTTTGCAGCAGAACTCATAAAACTTTTTTTAAACTTTAGAAATGGGTTATTAGCAAGGGAAACTTTAATAAATTTAGCTAAGATTCAAATGGTAATAAAATAAGTCACACAATCTGATTTTCTTAAATAATTCCGCTTTCCTTAAAAAAACTGCAACTTACTACTAAAGTTTTTTTTCTGGAATATTTACATTAATTAACTAGACTTCAATTTTCATACCGTTTTTGTAAAAGTTGTAGTTAAAAAACGAAAAAGTGTAGGCAAGAAAAAGAAAAACCAAGTCAGGTTCATATATATATATATATACTACCTTTGACAATAAAGTTCGGTGAATGAATTCAAGAAGACCGATCTGGCAACACTGGGACAACAAAACGATGCAGCTGCATAGAGGCAAGTGTTGACCATTTTCCCCCACCGTTGTTCAGTTGAGCGTCGTTTATGTTCTGTGTAAGACGTGCTTGACTAAGTGCTTGTTTAGTGTGTTGGCTCTTAACTGAGTATAGGAAAATGAACGAACAAAAGATCAGTTTAAAGTTTGGTTTTAACTTTTGCAAGACACCGAAAGAAATTCGTGAGGGGTTGTGCAAATTGAAGATCCACCACTCGCCCGTTCTCAATCCTGCAGACTTATTCCTATTTTCACGACTCAAACTCTCTTTGAAAGAGATTTGACCCTATTGCTGACATCCAACGAAATGTGACGAAGCTTTTGAACTCCATCCCAAATGAAGACTTCTTGCGAATTTCCCAGAACATGTATAGCAGATGTCAGTGGTGGATAGTCATGGAAGATGACTATTTCGAAGGATGGTACAGTAACTTTCATTAGTATTTCATCTACATTAATGTTACAGGACTATTCACCGAACTTTATTGTTAGAGGTGTGTATATATATATATATATATATATATATATAACTAGATAACATCTATGACGGAGTTACGAATTCATGTTGCAGTGATTTCTTTATTAATTAAATTTGTTGATTTGACTCCTACATGTTACACACAAAAAGGAGGAGGGAAAAACCATAGATTTTAGATGCTTAATCAAAAATACGAATAGGTCGTTAGAGGTTCTCAAATTAATTTCGACAGTAAGAAAAATAAAGCAATGGAAGTCACTAGAAAACGCGTATAACACAGAAAAATTTGAGGCCGATATGTAAAAAAAGGTAGCGTTACTGGGGGAATGAGACTCCACGTTTTTGCCTAACCTTCTAGGTAAAAACTGCATCCTTAGGCTATTTCATAAGAGAGAGTGTGCTATCTCATTCAGGCTGCAGCCTATGCATCAATTGAAAAGTAAAAAAAATCTGAAAGAAAAAGAGGATAATTAGACATGTTTAGTACGCTTTTTCGCCTTCGGAATTAGTTTTTATTACTTTTAAATAAATTATAATTATCCTAAGTACTAAGTCAGAGCTAAATAAGCATTAAGGTATGAACTGCAAGCTTTTTTCCGTGATCGGGAATTCCACTGATGTTCCTTATTGGAATTACGAGCAGTTATTAAGGATTGGAATGCATTTTAATAAAATTAGAGCATTCTTCTAAAAAATTGTGTATGCATGCAATTACACGCAGTTGTACGTAATTGATTTATGAGAATTTATATTATGTGTTTGGCAAGTCACACTTTCAAAACATCAAACTTTTCCCAACCATACATCATTAATTCAAAACTATGACACAATATCTAAATTTTACAGCAAAACTTGCTTGCAAACGTATGCCAACACTGTTCCTAAAAAAAACCCTCTTAACTGATCTCTTTAAGAGTGCTGTAAAAATTTTAAACTTTCATAAAACTCGCTTTGCTATTGGTTGTTTGGAACATCTGAATGAAAATATACAATTTGTACTTCATTTTTTCCTTTAATTCGCTTTTGTAGCATCGGCATGTGAATTACAATTTACAACATCGATGATTCAAATATTACACTTTTAAATGCAGAAAAACCCAGCTAAAAATGAACTGCAGAAATTTAACAAAAAATTGCAGTTGGAAGACTGTGGTGAATTGGCCATTTCCACTATAGAATTTTTGCGGTTGATACAACTACAAAATTACTCTAGTTTGTAAACTGCAGTAATTTCGTGGTTGTATTGACTTTAAAATTACTGCAGTAATTTAATGGTTGTATCGACCTAAAAAATACCGCAGTTATTTTGTAGTTGCCTCAACCTCAAAAATTCCGCAGTGGAATTGGCCAATTCACCGCAGTCTTCCAACTGCAGTTTTTTTGCAATTTTTTCTGCAGTTTATTTCTAGCAAGGCTTTCTGGAAGAAAAGTTTTTTCTTTGTATTAAAAGCTAAATACTTTTACGGTTTACAAAATCAATCTTAATTGGTTCCTTTCTTTTTCATGTCAACGGTTTTCTTGGAATTGTTTTCTAAAAAACCAAAAAATATTTTGGTTAACTTGACAACCATATGATAATGTAATAACAACTTGGAATATTGCTGTGACAAAAAAATTTCTTAAAAACACAATTTATGTCAGATGAGATTTACTCTAAAAGATCACAAAAAGACGAGAATTTTCAGCAACACATCATTGAAAAAAAGCGAATTTCATAGAAAGATCAGGAAAAACACCAAAAAGTAGCGAAAAAATTGTAGCTATTTTGGTGCTAGAATTAATTTGAATATTTTTCCAGATCTTTCTGCGAAATTCGCTTTTTTTCAATAATGTGTTGCTGAAATTCTCGTCTTTTTGTGATCTTTTGAAGTAAATCTCATCCTTTGACAATTGTGTTTTTAAGAAATTTTTTGACTTAAATCAGTTTTTTTCTGCAATCTTTTCATGTAAATTTCATTTTTTCCACATATCAAGCTTTTTCGTGATCCTTTAATGAAATTTGTGCTTTTTCCTATATTTCGACAAAAATCACATTTTTTCGTGATCCTTTGATCACATTCTGAGATTCTTTAATGCAGAATGCACTTTCAAAAAAGTTTTGTTAAACAGTATTTTTTTTCAATTTCACATCTCCAACTATCGAAAACTAAAGAAGAAAACAAAACAAGAATTTTATTATTTCAGATCTGTTTTATAGAAAAGTGAAAATTTTGATGAAAAGTAAAAAAAAAAAATATCTATATATAATTGAAAATTTACTAGTTCAGAAATAATTTGGGATCTATTACAGTTTTCAATTAGAAACGATTTTTATCTACTGCATAAGCTGGTCAGTATATTGGAAATCTTTAACTTGGATAGCCTATATAGTTAAAAATAATTATAATTCCTTTTATGGATTTAAAATTACATCAAATAGGTTTAAATTCATTTCAAACGGTCTAACAAAAAAATGCTGTAGGAGTCGGCTTTCTAGCAAATCCAACTCGGCAACCCTGTTAAATGCAGCTAAATTATAGCAATTCTGACCACAAAATTAAACTTAGTTGTCAAATTCGATACCTAACTTTCTGTCATTTTAATTTTAGTTTAACAAACACTCTCATTTAGAATTTAAAGTAGGTATACACAACCTGTGGCCCACGGGCAGACTTGTATAAAACCAAAAACTTTCTGTGCACTTAATATTGGGTCAAAAACTTTCTGCAAATTAATTTAATGTTGGGTGTAATTCGCGTTTTTTAATGTGATTTATGAATGTAATTTGCAGTTTTAGAGCGATTTATGGATGTAATTCGTGTTTTTTATGCAATTAATGAATGTAATTCCCATTTAACAGATTTATGGACATAATTTGCTATTTTTATGCGACTCATGGACTTAATTTTTGTTTTTTGAGCTTTCAGTCGACGAAATTCGCGTTTTATGATCGATTTATTGACGTAATTAGCGTTTTTATGCGATTTATGAACACAATATGCTTTTTAACACGATTCTTGAACATAATTCGCTTTTTTTGCAATTTATGAACGTTATTTGTGTTTTTGAGCGATTTATGGACGTAATTAGCGTTTTGGCACAATTCATGGACGTAACTTGCGTGTTTTAAGCGATTCATGAGCGTAATTCGCATTTTTTATGCAATTCATGAACGCCCTTCGCATTTATTATGCGATTTATGAATGCAATTCGCTATTTTTATGCGATTTATAGACATAATTTGAGTTTTAGCTTACTGCCGACGAAATTTGCATTTTTTGAACGATTTATGAACGTAATTCGCGTTTTACTAACGATTCATAGACGCAATTTTCGTTTTTCATACAATTGCGTAGTTTTCGCTTTTTTACACAATTCATGGACCTAATTCAAGTTCTGTGGACGAAATTTGCAGTTTTTGCACGATTTATGGATGCAATTCGTGCTTTTTGAGCAAGTCATGGATGTAGTTTGCGTTTTTTACGCGATTCATGCACGAAATTTGTATTTTTTTACATGATTCATTGATGGAATTAACGTTTTTAATGTAGTCTTTGGACAAAATTCCTGTTTTTCGCACGGTATTTTGTCGAAATAGAGTCACCCGGGGTAATTCCTGGTAAGCAAGTTTCCGGGGTAATTCCTGGTCACGGTCATTTTTATGTTTTACGAACACTTTACCAAATTGAAAAAAATCATAGAGGTACTCTGAACTATCCTCATTGGAATTTATTACTTAATTATGAGTTTGCTGTTTATTTATTTAGAAAAAAAATCTTTTTGAAGTGGCTTGTTAAGTTTCTGTAAAATAACATTGGCCTTAGTTATGATGCATTTTTGCAAAGATCTTGGTTACAGCTAAAGTTTTAAATATTTTTCTTCTTTTTCTTTTTGGTTGAATTGGGAACTCCTTCAATTACTGAAAAATATTTTTGTATTTACTATCACTATTTTAAATAATTTATAGGAGTGCACCAAATACTGCCCCATATTCCCGGGGTAATTGTTGGTCACTGGGGTAATTCCTGGCCAATACTGTTTTCATCATTATGCATTGTTATTTTTCCTACTATTGCCATATTTCATTGATTTTAATTATCTGTAATTAGCATCTTATAAACTTCATCATTCTCCTTCAAAAAGGTTGGCTGTTGCTCATCATCAGCATCAACTGCAGCACACTTTCAAACAACTGCAGCATACTACTATTTAACCCCGACACTTCTTGATCTCAAACAGAAGAGATCACACCATCTATTTGTGCACCAATTTTATCTGTTTCTAGTTTTTCAAGTGTTGGCATAAGCAAAACATCTACAGTTATCAGTCAGTCCGCTGCATCCACCTCGTTTGAAGACTTGCTAAGCACACAGTTTAGACAAACACCAAACACAGTAGCACGCTCAGACGTTCGGCGAAAGATTGATACAAAAGCTGCTGTCATAACCAATAATGATTTTCTGGAACTAGTTGCAGAACGTGACAGAGAAATAAAAGAAAGTGTCAATCAAATGAAAAAGAGACAAGATAATAAGGGGATACGAAAAAGGAAAAACATAGATCAGGACACAGATGAATCACCAGATATGTCAACCGTGACTGTGCAGTTGAATAAAAATACATCATCATTGCAAAATGCAAAAAATGTAATTGAAAACATACAGAATTCAATAGAAGAGCATAAGTACTAATCTGTATATTATGATAAAGATCTGTTTTATGTTGAAAAAGTTACAAAAGTAGAGGGCAGTGAAGTGTGCGTAAAGTTCTTGGAAAAAGGAGCAGGAAACTTACGTTGGACGAAGCGAGATAGAATAGAGACAATTAACATTTGCTATATTTTTTATGGACCTATTGATTTGACAGGTGTAGATCCATTCATAGCAGATATAGAAGCTATAAATATTGCATACAAATTGTACAAAAAATATTTTGGCTAAAGATGTGTAGCATGTATATTTTTCTCATGTTGAATAAATTTGTATTTAACCCTGAAATAACTAGGTTAAAGTGTTTAATTAGCTATAGATAATAAAATTAATAGTCTAATTAGTTTAATAAATTGTATTAACCCCCTCACTGACAAGACCGTCTATAGACGTTCGCGAAAAGTTTCTCTGAAACAGGCAAGGCCGACTCGGCGCGTTTCTTCAAAACATACTCTAAACAGGCACCACCGACTTAAGACGTTCAAAGAATATGGCTTCAATAATGGCAAGAACGAATCTGGTAAATGTGCCTTCCCCCACCATACTTCACCACCCTACCTTATCTAGATTTGTCAACAATACTTAATTGTTACTCCCCACCACCCCCTGTGGTGATTCGCTTGGGATCTCTCTTAAAATTTTTCCGAGAAATTTTCCCTTTAGTGTCACAGCAGGGATAGTAGACCTTGAGTCTCTCGACACTAGCGAAATAGAGCGACGGCTAAGCGAAGTATTTGTTTTGTAGAAATTGTTTTGTAAAAGTTTTGTCATAGAGGGAAATTTATTTTTCCAGGCTATGGAAAAATAAATTGTTCCATATTATTATTGTTATATACCCTATTCATAATTATTATTATTTTTGATTGGGTCAATAGTAATATCTAACAAAACTAAAGTCATCTTTGTAAATTTAAATATGCGTGTTCGATTTGTTTTTGGGGTATTTATATCAAAAATTCTGGATGAAGAACGTCAATTATTTCCAAAAAATAAAAATGCAGTTTACAGGAATAAGCAATGCTTTTTTCTTCTTCTTCTTTTTTTTTTTTTCAAAAATTGGGCATTTTAAAACGAGGTTGAAGGTGGACATTATTTGGTAGATTTGGGCTTTTTCCTTTAAATCGCCTCTTCCCTCCAGGTAAAATTTTGAATTACATAAAAAAAAAAATATTTTTTACACATTCCAAATTAATTGAAAAGTATTTATGATTTATATTTTTCTGTCTGCCCGACCGTCTCTGATTCGTGTAAGTTTATTGGAATTACTCTGATTTTTTGTATGTTACAGATGCTTATTAAAACTTGATCGGTATCGAAAACGAAGTATGTATAGTTTACAGTTTATTTAACAAGGACGATTAAACAATTTCTGTTACAATATGATCAACTGGAATTTAAAAAATCGTTTCAAGTTCAATTTAATAAAGTAAAGCAGTTTCAAACATAATGATTTTCATATGCATAAATGTAGCGCAGTGAATCAGTAAAACAAGGATTCAAAATATTTTTTATGCATTTACAAGGTTAGCAAAAAGAATTTTGTTACATAATGGTCTAGTGTGAATTTTTTTTTCAGCTTATTTTAGTCATTTTACACTATTTCAAACACAATAAAATTAATATACATTACTGTGGCTTCTTATATAACATGATTTGCATAGCATTCATCATCTCATTTACAGGGACACGTAAAAGATTTTGATACAATACCCTACATCTGCAGTACTGTCAATTAGATATAAGAGCTGGAAGTTAGATTTCATTTATGATATGCGTATTTAAGTTTAATATATTTTTGCTTATTATGTGTATACAATGTATAAACGCTTAGATCATATAAGGGGCAACACAAAAGCTTAACAATTACACATTATCAACATGAATGGCAAAGGTGGCTTTTATTTCAGTAAAGTGTAATTAGAACTATATTTAGTACACTAAAATATGTTTATATAATATAAATACAATCTAAATTCGTTAAAATGATTCCTCGTAGTCCGAAAAGGGGGTCTTCATAATGAGAAATCGCTATAATGAAAATGAATTAAAAAAAAGTAAACTTTAATCTGGTGTGGGAAAATTGGGGTTTCAAAGAAATTTACATAATAAAATAATATTACATTTTTTTTCATTTTCGTACTAAATAAACATTGACAATATATAAGTCATTTTAACAGAATGATAACAAATTTCTGAAAAAAATTCAAAATAAATTTAAATCACGAATAAAAGTTAAGAACCCATCTTACGTAGTACAGGGTAAATCTTAAATCGTTAAAAAAAAAACTGGATGTTTCGAAAAGCGTTTTTTTAGAGAAAAAAAAAACTGCCGTCCGTCTGCCTGCATGTCTGTAAATGCTCTCCAAAATAAATTAAGAGACTTGAATTTTTGTATGTGCTTAGTATGTAATAATGGAAGGAAGCTTATTGAATTTCAATAACTCCTATTTTCCCCAACTATATTTTTCAAATTCTCGAAATAGTCGTTGAAAAGAGAGTTACATAAGCATGAATTTTCCATAAAAAAAATGATGTCGATCGGATAACCAGTAGCTGAGATATTTGTAATCATATTTTCCACACTCTTTGATTTATATATATATATATATATATATATATATATATATATATATATATCTTTATATATATATATATATATATATCTTTATATATATATATATTTTTTTTTTTTAAGGAAAAAAAAAGGGGGTGATAAGTTAATTTGGCCGCTGTATTGGTAAAATGCATTTGTTCGTAATTATACTGGATGTCAAAATAACATAACATAAATGAGATATATTTCCAGGATATTGCATATATTGTTATAATGGAACGGTTGCTATATAATGGGCTGTCGTTAATGGGCGCTAATGGGTGGTCGTTATAATGAGCGTTGACTAAATAATCATACATGAGGACATCCAAAGACCCGGATACATGGGCGACTAAGAATAATAATGTCTGATAGTGTGGATTGAGTAGTTTTAATAATATTTTAGCTTCAATTAAATTTGAGCTTAATGTGTGGCGAATAAAAAAAAAAAAACTTTTGAAAATACATTAGGCTGTACCAAATAATTCAAGCATATGTTTCCATTTATTGCTACAAATTTCTGAAGGTAAAATTTTAAATTCCTAAGCGTTTTTTACTAAACCAGGTTTAAGCATATACTATGTATAACATGTGCAAATAATATAGATTAAATTCACGGCTGAACAGAATAATTTGGCTGAATTTCTGGCTGTAACTGTTGAAATTTGGTTTTAAAATGCGTTATAAGCTGAGTTTTTATTTATTATTATCGTTTATTAAGATTTTCTTTTACCTTATTGAAAAGCGAAATTTCTGTAAAAACAAAGTGTTTCTTAATCTATGCTGTGGACATTATCTTTCTTTCTTTTTTTTTCCCCTTTTTTAGAGAGTAAAGTACACTCCGAAATTCTAAATATACTTTATGGAACTAATTTATCCTAAATGTGTAAAATGCTAAAATAAACCAATACATGCACACCTTCCACTTTTTCTTTTCGATTGCATTTTTTGTTTGTGATAATGTGTGTTTTTTAGGGTAGGCGGAAAAAAGCGCACTGGAAAAAAGTGCATGGAAAAAAGCGCCCCGGAAAAAAGCGTCCCCGGAGAAAAGCGCACCGGAAAAAAGCGTCCCTTTTTACAAATCATATATTTAAATAAGTCTGATAATAGTACACATTGTTAACCTTAGAATATAAACACTAGATTGAGACGATTTTATGAAGTTTGAGCATCCTTGCTCTCTCGGGACTGAGATAGGGGAAGGTGGGAGGGGGGGGGGGGCCTTAAAAGTAATCTCAAAACCTGTTATTGCCTGAATGAAAAAAAAGATGTAAGATACGAAGAATTAGATAACCAGGTACTTAAATGTGTTTTTTTTTAAATTCAGTCTCCCTTGTTTTTCTGTGGTGTTGGTGTGTGTGTGTATGTGTGTGTGTGTGGGGGGGGGGGTACACGACATTTCGGTCCCGCCCTTTCGGTCCCGAGACATTTTGGTCCCGAGACATTTCGGTCCCTGGCCATTTCGGTCCCAAGACATTTCAGTCCCCAGCAACTTTGGTCCCTTGTTATTTCTTTGCTCCCTACCTTATAAGTCAGATTCTAATTGTTGTGGGCTTATAAAATGGTATAAATTCGACATTATTCGGGCCTTTTTTTTTTTTTAATTCTCTCCCCCCTCCCCCAAGTTTTATAAAAAGTTGAATATAAGATTCCGATAAATTTAAACTTTTACAACTCGTGATAATGAGTCACAGTGAGCTTAAAATTTTGTTTGATTAAACAATGTGATATAAGTTTAGGGGATATTGTATTTTGCTTTTAGTAGTATTATTATTAATCAGAATAATTATTTTAAATTTTATTATTAATTATTAGTATCAGTATTTTATATAAACTTCTATAAACTACTATAAACTAAAAAGTATTTTATATAAACTTCCACAATTATTTTTTTTGACTGTTTACGTACATTGTTTTAGAACCTTTAAATTAGCATTAATTAAATAATAAAAAAGCAGCGCTTATTTTTTTCTTCCAATTAGTTTAATAATAAATGTCTTTAATAATTCAATTAGACAGTTATAACTTATAATATATGCATATTTCCTCAAATCACCCATCTACACCCTCTCCTTTGATAATTTAGAAATAAAATGTATTTATTGAAGAACATTTTTTTTTTTTTTTAAATAATACAAAGTTGCATCTTATAAATTTGTTTTCATAAGTTACTTTCTATTATTAACATTGCGAAAGCAATAGTGATCTAGTAACTGGGCATGCTATGAAAAAAATTTCTTTTTAAAAATTTGCCTCCGCCACTTTTTTTTAATTGACTGCTTTGTTTAACAGTTTTCTCATGCCATGAAGACAATTTTTGTGAGTTAATTTTATTGAAATTGGGCCTATTTCATTCTAATAAGATGATTATTTTTTATTTTTATTTACATAAAATTAATATAATAATATTTTAAAATATAATAATATAAATATTATATATAAAATATAATGTATAATTTAATAAAATATATTAAAATGTAATATAATGTTATTTTAAATAATTTTATTTTCAATTTTTAAGTGTCAAAACTAAGCTTTTATTTATTTATTTATTTGTATTACCTTTTCGCTCTTACTACTAATAATAATTCTTATTTTAGTTTTATATTTAACTATACTAATTGTTTTAAATTTCTGTAATTTTAAATATACAATAAATAAACAAGTAAAAGATAAATTTCAGTTTAGAACTACTAGGAAATATAATGACTATTGAATATAAAATTAATTATGTATTGAGTTTCTTTTAATGTAAAATTCATTATGTAAATTAATAATTTTTAATTAATAAATTTATTTAATAAAATATTAATTTGATTTTTATATCAAAATTACTGAATGTTTTGAGAATTAGGATTACCAATTATCATTAGGATTACCAATTATTATTAGAATTACCATACAAAATTTGTGTGAATTATAATATTTTTTATAAGAGTTATACTTGTTTGCGGTTTTCGGGCACTTATAATCGCATTATACTAAAATTTTATGGCCCTCAATTTAAAAACTCTGCAATGTTCCCTATAAAATTATGTCTTATTTCACAAAATTTCAGTTTGTAGGAGAAGGGACCGAAATGTTTTGGGACCGAAATGTTTTGGGACCGAAATGGCTAGGGACCAAAATGGCTCGGGACCGAAGTGTCTCGGGATCGAAATGCCTTGGGACCGAAATGGCAGGACCGAAATGGCGGGAACGAAACGTCCTGCTTCCGTGGGGAGGGGGGGGGAGGCGGTTGTCTACAAACTATCTGTTTAAATACCAAAATATCTGTTTATAAATCGGTTTATAACCAGAAAATAAAGGATAATTATCTTAAAAATTCTGTTTTTAATATAATTATCCTGTGTTGTTCTGCAGCTTGTTTCTCTTACATAAAACTTTTCATGTAGAAAATACTTTTTCTCTGGAGAATTGATATAAATTTGAGATTTTCCAGGCTGCCGTCCTTTTCTTTAATTAGTTCTACTAGCACTATATGTTCGGTAAGTTCGTGCGTCTTCTCTTTGCAAAAATACTGTAAAATGTTCTAGTATAAAGAAATTAAAGCTATTTCACTTCAATAAAAAATAATATTAGAAATTTTTAGCGAAAAATGGTTGCATTAAGGAGTACATTGTAAAAAAAATAATAAAAGGTAATGAAAAAATTAACTAGAAAAGGATTTAGGTTGTATCAATGTGCCTCGACAAAGACTGTATCAATGTGACCCATATAGCCATTTTGAATAAAATCAGACTCAAATCGAATGCTTCATAATTTATCTAACAAAAAAGAATGAGAAACTTATAAAAAGTAGTTTTACTTGCAAAGGAGAGTATTCTTTTCGGTTGAAAACACGAGAACAGTTGTATAATACCATTTCAATTGTACAACTCAAATTTATTTTTTATCTAAAAAAACAATAAATCACCCATCCCGTTTCATCAAACAACTGAATCATTCCAGGACTTTCTGTAAGTAATTGAATGTTCTAGTATCACCTTTTGGAACTGTTGTGAACCTGTAATGACCCTGTGAGCAGTAGAGCGGGTGTATCAATGTGCTCCATGTATCAATGTGCCCAGTTCCCCCTATAGTATATAATGCCTGGAGAGATATGGGAGTTTAATGGTTAAGCATAGAGGGGAAACGGAAGTATAACCTCTTACATTATATTAATAGCTTTTTACAAGGAATTATCTGATTTGCTTGGAATTTTGGACATAAGTTCATTATGATAAGACGTATTTCTGATTACTTATGGGTTCTTATGCTTATTAATAAAGGGGTTGGGGGATGAGCAAAATTCTCACCTCAAATTAGATAAATCGTTTTTTATGCAGAATTATCCGATGTATTTCAAATTTTAAATGTGGGTTCTTTCTGGTAAGGTGAATCCCTGAATAGTTTTAAGAGTTTAATGGCTAACTATAGAAGCGGAATAGAATATAACCCCCCTCAAATTAAATAAATTCAACGCAGAATTTATCGAATTTGCTTCAAATTTTAGATTATAGGTTCATTATGATAAGGCGTATCCCTGATTATATATGGGGTTCTTTTGCTAATATAAAAGAGGAGGGGCGGTTAGTTATTCCCCCCCCCCTTAAATTAGATAAATTCTTTTTTACGTACACATATCCGATGTATTTCATATTTTGGATATAAGTTCTTTCCTAGAATGTGAATTCCTGAATAGTTTTAAGGGTATAATGGCTAAGTATAGGGAGGGGGAACGGAGGATAACCCCCCCTATAAATTAAATAAATGGCTTTTTACGCAGAATTATCCGATTTGCTTCAATTTTAGATGAAGGTTCATTATGATAAGGCGAATCCCTGATTAGTTGTAGATTATCCCCGTTCCCCCTCTATACTTAGCCATTAAACCCTTAAAACTATTCAAGGGATTCACTTTATCAGAAAGAACCTATATATAAAATTTGAAAGACGTCGGATAGTTGTGCAATATATATATATATATATGTGGGAGCGATTCTTTCTCCAACAGCCAAGTATCATGTCTTGTAAGGTTCTTCATATCGCAACTCTGATAGAAAAGGTCTTTAGAAAGCAGACGATTTTCTGAAAAAACTCCATTCAGACGAAAAGCCGAAGAAAAAAGAAATGAACGGAAGAGATCGTTGGATGGAATGTTGGGAGAGTTGGTGTTGACTTTAGAAGAATGTTGATTAAGATGACGCGATTAAGATGTTTTAATTAAAGTTTCCTTTTGAATGTTCGAATTGTAAATATTAACATGTAAATATCTTTTTTTTGTAAAAAAGATATTTACTTGTTAATATTTACAACGACTTATTTACAACGATTTTAAAAACGACTTATATTAAACGTTAATATTTACAAAAAAAAAGATATTTACATGTTAATATTTACAATTCGAACATTCAAAAGGAAACTTTAATTAAAACATCTTAATCGCGTCATCTTAATCAACATTCTTCTAAAGTCAACACCAACTCTCCCAACATTCCATCCAACGATCTCTTCGGTTCATTTCTTTTTTCTTCGGCTTTTCGTCTGAATGGAGTTTTTTCAGAAAATCGTCTGCTTTCTAAAGACCTTTTCTATCAGAGTTGCGATATGAAGAACCTTACATGACATGATACTTGGCTGTTGGAGAAAGAATCGCTCCCACATATATATATATATATATATATATATATATATATATATATATATATATATATATTTAAGGAGGGGATAATCGTTCACTCCCCCTTTTCAATTAGCAGAAGAACCTCATAACTAATCAGCGATACGCCTTATTATAATGAATCTATATCCAAAATTTGAAGCAAATCGGATAATTCTTCGTAAAAAACCATTTATTTAATTTAAAGGGGGGTATCCCCCGTTCCCCCTCTACACTTGGCCATCAAACCCTTAAAACTATTCAAGATTCGCTTTATGAGAAATAACCTATATCCATAATTTGAAATATATCGGACATGTGTGCATAAATTTTTTTATCTAATTTAAAGGGGTGAATAATCACCCCCCATTTTATTTAACAAAAGAATCCCATAACCAATCAGAGATACGTCTTATCAAAATGAACCCATATCCAAAATTCGAAGCAAATCGGATAATTCTGCGTAAAAAGTTAATAATTTAATATAAGATAGGTTATTTCCCCGTTCCTTCTCTATGCTTAACCATTAAACTCTCAAATCCCTTCAGGCATTAAGAAGATTTTTATGAAATTCAAGTGGAACAGATATATCGTGAATTGACAAAGTTAAGAAATTATTATTCATCAGAAAAATATGCCGATTTCTAATCTATCTTTGAAATGAAACACTTAATATATATACCTATACTTTTCTTTGGTAAACGGAAAAAAAGTGACCGGAAAAAAAGTTATCGGAAAAAAAGTGACAAACTACAAAAGCGGGAAAAAGTGACACGGAAAAAAGTGACAAGGAAAAAAAGTTACCGGAAAAAAAGCGACAAGGAATCGATTTTGGGGATTTATTATTAATTTTGGGGATTCATTGGTTAAGTATGAAAGGGGGATCGGGGGGGGGGACTCATAGTTTAGATAAATGGGTTTTTCATGCTGAATTAACTGTTTTCGTGCAATTTTTGGATATACGTTCATCCTGAAAAGACGCTTGCCTGATTAGTTTTGGGAAGGAATGATTACCCCCCCCCCCCGTCCGTCCTCAATTAGATGAATGGGTTTTTACGCAGAATTATCCAACGTGTGTCAAATTTGCATATAGGATCTTTTCGATAAGGCTTATGTATAGCATAGAATGCCTGACGAGATTCTAGGAGTTTAAGGGTTAAGTATGGAGGGGGAACGGGGAATAACCTTTCTTAAATTAAATTAATGGCTTTTTTCGCATAATTATCCGATTTGCTTAAAATTTTGGACATAAGTTCATTATGATAAGACGTATCTTAGATTAGTTATGGGTTCTTCAGCTTATTTTAAGGGGGGGGACGGGCAATTCTCCCCCTCAAACTAGATAAATATGTTTTTATGCAGAATTATCCCATGTATTTCAATTTTAAATATAGGTTCTTTCTAGTAAGGTGAATTCCGGAATAGTTTTAAGGATTTAATGGCTAAGTATAAAGGGGAGATGGAGGAAACCCCTCTTAAATTAAATAAATGGCTTTTTATGCAGAATTATCCGATTTGCTTCGAATTTTGGACATGGGTTCATTATGATAAGACGTATCTTTGATTAGTTATGGGGTTCTATTGGTAATTAAAAAGGAGGGTGGGTGATTACTATACCCACCTTAAATCAGATTTAAAAAAATTATGCACACTTATCCGATGTATTTCAAATTTTGGATATAGGATCTTTCTCATAAAGTGTATTCCTGAATAGTTTTATGGGTTTAATGGCTATGTATAGAGGGGGAACGGGGGATAAACCCCCTTAAATTAAATAAATGGTTTTTTACGCAGAATCATCCGATTTGCTTCAAATTTTGGATGTATATTCATTATAAGAAGGCGAATCTCTGATTAATTATGGAGTTCTTTTGATAATTAAATAGGGGAAGCGGGCGATTAATCCTCCACTCTTTAAATAAAATGAATTGTTTTTTTTTTTTCACAATTATTCAACGTATTTCCAATTTTGGATATAGGTTCTTCCTGATAAAGTGAATCCCTGAATAGTTTTAAGGGTTTAATGATTAAGTATAGAGCGATGAACGAGGGATAACCCACAATTAATAAGGACTTCACCTTATCATAATGAACGCCCAATCAAAATTTGAATCAAATCAGATAATTCTGCTTAAAAAGCCATTTATTAATTTAAGAGGTGGGGGGTATCATCCGTTCCCCCAGTGTTTACTTAGCCATTAAACCTTTAAAATTATTCCGGGATTCACTTTATGAGAAAGAACATGTATCCAAAATATGAAATATATCGGATAAGTGAGCATAAAAAACAATTTATCTAATTTAAGGGGGGGGAGGGAATAATCACCCCCAACTTTTTAATTGGCAAAATAACCCCATATGTAATCAGAGATACGCCTTATCATAATGGTTCTATAATCCAAATTTGAAGCAAATCTGATAATTCTGCGTAAAAAGTAATTTAATTTAAAACGGGTTATATTCTATTCCCCTTCTATATAGTCCGTTTTCTAATTACATCCCGTGTGCAATTTTATGATTAAGTATAGTGAGTGGTCTCATTTTGTTCCTTATGTCTTGTAGACTAAGAAAAGCGATGGTGGACATCCGGGACCCGCGACTGGGGAGGGGGAGGGGGAGGGGAAGTGTAAAAAAATGGAAGGGGAAAAAATTCAATTTCATAAATAATAAAGAAATTTATCAATAAATATTAATGTTTAAAACATTTATAGATTAGGAAAAATATTTGTGGACATCCAGGACCCGCGATTGGGGAGGGAGAGGGCGAGGGGAAGGGTTGAAAAGTGCAAGGGAAAAAAATTCCATTTCTTAAAATATAAAGACAATTATGTATAAATATTAATGTTTAAAACATTTAAAGATTAGGAAAAACATTTGTGGACATCCAGGAGCCGCGACTGGGGAGGGGGAGGGGGAGGGGTGGAGGAGGGGTGGGGGAGGGGAAGAGTTGCAAAGTGCAAGGAAAAAATTCCATTTCATAAAAAATAAAGAAAATTATGTATAAATATTAATGTTTAAAACATTTGTAGATTAGGAAAAACATTTGTGGACATGCGGAACACGCAACTGGGGAGGGGGAGGGAGAGGGGAAGGGTTGAAAAGTGCAAGGAAAAAATCCTTTTCATAAAAAATAAAGAAAATTATGCATAAATATTAATGCTTAAAACATTTATAGATTAGGAAAAACATTTGTGGACATCCAGGACACGCGACTGGGGAGGGGAAGGGGAAGGGTTTAAAATTGTAAGCGAGAAAACACCCATTTCATAAAAAATAAAGAAAATTATGAATAAATATTAATGTTTAAAACATTTATAGATTAGGAAAAACAATTTTGGACATCCAGGAGCCGCGACTGGAGAGGGGGAGAGGGAGGGAAGGGTGAGGAGAGGGGAAGAGATGCAAAGTGGATGGGAAAAAATCCATTTCATAAAAAATAAAGAAAATTATGTATAAATATTAATGTTTAAAACATGTATGGGTTAGGAAAAACATTTGTGGACATCCGGGACCCGCGACTGGAGAGGGGGAGAGAGAGGGGAAGGGTTGAAAAGTGCAAGGGAAAAAATAAGTAATAAAGGTAATTGAAAAGGAAGTGAGTGATGATAAATACTAAATGATACAAATTTTGTAGCGCTAAATATTATTTGTTATCTTTGTATTGTTATTCTATATTATACATCATATACCTAAATAGTAAAAACTTTCAAATTTTAAACTGCAAGTAAAAGTTTAACTTCAGAACAAATTAGGATCATCGGTACCACTGTCATCATAATTTACATCATCAAGGCCTCCAACATTATCACATTTATTAGCCTCACCCGAGCATGAACACATTTCAGTTACAAGGTAATCCATTTTGTGAACATTTACAGGATGCTACACATCTTCACTTGACACACGAACAATGCACCGATTAAACCAGTTCTTGAGGAGCACATGGCATGTTACACATGACAGGTAGGTATTATTTTTCCTTTATTATCCAACCAAAATCAGTTGGGGGGGAATATTAGTTTTTAAAATGTGTGCTCTTTGCCATATTATTGCTTGGTAATACACTCTTATGGCTGGGTAAAGGGCGGCTTGAGTTGGAGGCATATTTGTTCCTTCAACTTGCTTTTTTGCAAATAACCACCATCTTAGCTCACTGAATGTTTTAATGTTTAATTTTGGCATGTACACTTAACATATGTATTCTTCAAGCGCAATATATCTTTTACTCTCAAGGATATCTGTTTGACCTTATGCGGCAAGTGCTTTCAGAATTCTGTCGTCAGCATTTATGAAGCTCTTCCAAAAGCTGGTTTTTGATTTACCACTGAATGAACCAGTGGTGTCAGATCCAAAAAGAGAATGCAGTCCCTCTAAAGCTTCAGATCTTTTTTCTTGCCCTTTTCAATCCTTTCCCCTTTCCTCCCCCTCCCCCAAGCCTAGTTGCGGATCCCGGATGCCCACCATTGCTTTTCTTATTCTATAAAAGATTTAAATACTAATATATATATATATAATTAAGTGGCATTTTTTTTCTTGCCACTTTCAACACTTTCCACTCCCTTCCCCTCCCCTCCTCTTCCCTTACCTCCGTCTTCCTAATCACAAGTCCCGAGTATCCTTCAATGCCACTCTCATTCTATAGACGTTTTAAACTTTGATATTTATGCATATATTTTTTTTGAAACAGAATTTTTTTTATTGCCGCTTTCAAATTCCTCTCCTCCCCCTTTCCTCCTCTCCAGTCGCGAGTCCCGGATGTCCACAAATGTTTTTTTCTAATTTATAAATGTTTTAAACATTCATCTTTATACATAATTTTCTTTATTTTTTAGGAAATGGAATTTTTGTCCCTTGCAATTTTTAACCCTTCCCCTGCCCCTCCTCCGTCGCGGGTCCTGGATATCCACAAATGTTTTTCCTAATGTATAAATATTTTAAATATTAATATTTATGCATAATTTTCTTTATTTTTTATGAAATGGAATTTTGTTCCCTTGCACTTTTCAACCCTTCCTCTCCGCCTCCCCCTCTCCAGTCGCTTGTCCCGAATGTCGACAAATGTTTTTCCTAATCTATAATTGTTTCAAACATTAATATTTATACATAATTTTCTTTATTTTTTATGAAATAGAATTTTTTCACTTGCACTTTGCAACTCTTCCCCTTCCCCACCCCTCCATCTCCCCTCCCCCTCCCTAGTCGCGGCTCCTGGATGTCCACAAATGTTTTTCCTAATCTATAAATGTTTTAAACATTAATATGTTTGCATAATTTTCTTAATTTTTATGAAATGGAATTTTTTTTGCCTTGCACTTTTCAACCCCTCCCCTTTTCCTCCCCCTCTCCAGTCGCGGATACCGGATGTCCACAAATGTTTTTCCTAATCTATAAATGTTTTAAACATTAATATTTATCGATAATTTTCTTTATTTTTAATGAAATGGAATTTTTTTCCCTTGCACTTTTCAACCCTTCCCCTCCCCCTCCCCCTCCCCAGTCGCGAGTCCCAGATGTCCACCATCGCTTTTCTTAGTCTACAATACATAAGGAACAAAATGAGACCACTCACGATACTTAATCATAAAATTGCACACGGACCTATGAAAAGCTGTAATTAGAAAACGGACTATATACTTAGATATTAAATCCTTAAAACTATTCAGAGATCCACCTTATCCGAAAGAACCTATATTTAAAATTTGAAATACATGGGATAATTCTGCATAAAAACCTATTTTTCTAGTTTAAGGAGGATATAATTGCTCGCCCCCCTTTATAATAAGCAGAAGAACCCCATAACTAATGAGATATAAGTCTTATCATAATGAACCTATGTCCAAAATTCTAAGCAAATCGAATAATTATGCGTAAAAAGTTATTAATTTAATTTTAGGAAGGTTATCCCCCGTTTCCCCTCTATACTTAACCATTAGAACACCTAAATCTCTTCAGGCATTATATTCTATATATAAGCCTTATCGAAAAGAACCTATATTCAAATTCTGCAACAATTCTGCATAAAAACCCATTCATCTAATTGAGGACGGATGGAGAGGGGGGGGGGTAATCGTACCTTCCCAAAACTAATCAGGCAAGCGTCTTTTCAGGATGAACGTATATCCAAAAATTGAACGAAAAGAGTTAATTCAGCATGGAAAACCCATTTACCTAAACTATGAGCCCCCCTCCCCGATCCCCCTTTCATACTTAAGCAATGAATCCCCAAAATCAATTCTTTGTCACTTTTTTCCCGATAACTTTTTTTCCGGTCACTTTTTTCCCGTTTACCCATTTTGATGTTTACGTTATTTGTAGAAAGATCATATTTTATTTCTTTTTCCTGACAAATAACAATATTTTGAGAATTTAGTAGGTTGTAACAATACTTTACTTTAACTTGACCGAATTCTGTAAAATTTAAAATAGAATAATTCTAAAATATCTTTGAGTGAATCATGCATTTCATAGAATACTTTGTTTTATTTTATATAATTTATGGTTTAACTAATTCTATGAAAATATTATAATAGTTGGTGAAAGAACTTTAATCGAGAATTTCTAAAGGAGATTCGAATATTTTGATTTAACTTTAAAATGCACTGTAATATTTGAACATATGCCAATGCATGATATGACCTGAAGAATGTCTTTCAAACAATGTCTGTTCAATATTCCATTTTTATAACAGAGGTTTTGAAATTGAGATGAATTAATCTTTTAAAAAAATATATTTTATGTTACGCTATTGTTATCTTCAAAAATCTGTTTTTGAAAGTAATATTTTCCTTATGTAAAATGTATTTAAAAAATAAAACAGAATAATTCTTTTGTTATTGTTTTATTCTATTTAAATATTTTGATGCTAAATGTATGTGTTACGGCCAAAATAGAAAATCTAGTAAAATTGAATTATTGAAGGAAGCTTTTAAAGCCTAAATTTCCAGCTGCTAAATATATTGTAGAAAGTTAACAGCCTTACATGACATTTATAACAGAATATGATACAAATAACTTTTAATCTTTCATAAAAAAAAAAAAAAAAAAAAAAAAAAAAAACTGCCAAGCATTTATTGTGATTCTTTTCCAACAGAAGTAGAATAGGAGTAAAAGTTCAAAGAAGAACACTTTTACAAGATAATTAAAATTGGAAATGTGTTCAGAAACAAATATAATTTGAACAATGATATAGTTGTAAGGTACGTTTTTTTTACGTATTTCATTGGCGATGCAATTTTCTAAATTTTTCAAATAAATTAAATTAAAAAATATTACAGTTGGATTTATTTATTTATACATATTAATTACAGACATAATTAATATTTTTCTTTTTAAGCAGTGATAAATATATATATATGCTAAACCTATCACTGTTAGAGAAAGTTAATTTTATAAAAATTTTCTTTATGCTTCAAATGCTTACTTTTTCTATCGATTTTATATTTTTGAAATCCTTTGCTTGAATGGATACCGTGTTTTTTAAATTTAACAGGTGAATTTGTTATTTAATTTGCCAATTTTCTTGATAAAGGAAATTAATAGTTTATATTAATTTTATAAAGAGGTATTTCTAGGGGATATTCTCTGAAATTATCGGACATTGACCAGCTTTATTCTGGATGCTCCTTTAGTAAAAGCTACTTGATTGCACCATTTTAGTATAATATCTCCCTCAAAATGTTTTTATAATATATAAATTCTTATATTTTTTTTATATAGAATATATATTATTAGTAACACTATATAATATCTCCCTCTTTTTTTTTTTTTTTTTTTTTTTTTTTTTTTTTTTTTTTTTCGGAGTAAAAATTTTAAACTTTTAAAATTATATTTGTTACAGATTAAATATTGCTTTTCTAACATAAATTTCATTTTTTTATAACATACTAAATTCTTTTTTAGAAATAGAAATAGCAGGGCAATTACAAATTAGTTTGTCAAGAAAAAGTTGATTTTGCATTAATTTAATTAATCAGTTTGTTTAAAACATCAGATGTTTCTTGTTGATATTTATTTTCAACCCATTAGATTTAATAATTTTATGCACCACTTGATTTTTTTTTTTTTTTTTTTTTTTATTGCAGTAGTTTAAGGAAGAAATGACTGAAACAGATTTTAAAGACTGAAATAGAAGCAGTATTTTGGTTATCTTCCTATTTTAAGCCGAAAACAATTTAATTAAAACATCTGTAAATATAATATGTTCTGCACGCACTGGTTTTTCCAAGTATAGTTCTGACACGGAACAGCCCGAATAAAAAATGAAAATTTCAGTTAGGTTCTGCCCGGCCCTTAGAAAAATAAATGTGAGTAGGACCAATCTATTCAAAGCACGAGTCGTTAAAAATCCGATGAAATGGCCCAGTCCAATCTAACTGAATTTCAATAAAAAATAAAATTCGGATTTTTCTTAAGATACAATTGATATATTTTTAAATAATACTGTGTATAGTATATGTATGGGGAATTTGTATTGTGCAATATATTGTAGATCACTCTATGGTCACATGAGGAAAACAATAGCAAAATTAATCTCTTGATTCATATTTTATAGCACTCGAATAAAGATTCATTAAACAATTAAATTAGCTCAGAAAAATAAAGGGGGAATTTTAAAACATCATAACAACTTGTGAATATGCATAGCAAAAAAAAAAAAAAAAAAAGAGTTTTAAAACTATTTTTCTACAATTAATTAAATTCAAAAGGCTTACTTTGGGACCCATTTCTGAATTTATTTTTGTTTGAAATGCAGAAATTATATGAAATATATAATGTAAAGTATTATTTTCCACTTTTTGATAAAGTGTCAAGATTTCAGAAAAAAAAAGAGTTTAAAATTTTTCAGAAAATTATGACAAAATTGGCGTTTTGAACCGTATTTTCGAACGCGACAGTGTAGTAAAAGGATAAAAACTGTCATTCCGTGTCAAGAATTTCTTAAATTCTCTAAATAATTTGGAAAATGCTATTCGATTCCTAATCGCTTCCTTAGCCAGACCTGTACTTTTATGCATTTACAGTTAAAATGTTAAACATTGAATTTGAGAATTATTTTAAAATATAATTCCAGTGATTCCGTTAAACATAAATTCATTATTGCTAGTATAATTTTTACATAAAAAAGAAAAATAAATAAATAAAAATAAAACGCCTTTTTAATACATTATGTGAACAATTAAGTCCAGTTCAGTCCCGCCGCGAATGTGTAAAAAAAAAGTAAACCTAAAAAAAATTATGCTCGGGTTTATACTATGTAACTTTTGAATGTATATCTCTAATCTGGAAATCTTGTATATCTGTATTGATATTGCGAATCTACCATCGGTTCATGCAGCATATTTATGGTTATTCTCACAAAAGTTATATCTATCGAAAATGATTCATAATATGAATATATAATTTGGCTGACTTTGAATATTAATTATAAAATAAAAATCCTTTAACTGCTTAAATCAAGAGCGGTTAAAAATCTTTCACAAGAATTTTCTAAATATTCATTCTTTATTTAACAATAATAATAAAATGAAGTAATTTCATTATCTTAATTCATGGAATCAAAACAAGGGGCACAGAGGTAAGAAACAATTGAAGTATTCCCTGAAAAGGAGCCTAGTTACTACTATAAAATCTATACGAGCGTACGGAAAAAATAATTTTTGGAACTTTTGAAGTTTTAATCTTGATTTTGTACAGAATCTGCTTTAAAAATACCCTGATCAAAACAATTAATAAGCTTGTTTCATTTTAAATTGTTCTGCATTAATAATTATTGTTAATATAGGCCTTTCAAGAAAACATTCCATTTATAATAACTTTACCTGCCAAATGTAAAACCTTTACTTAAATTGGTAAATGGCATCTACTTTGCTTCTATAATTTAAAAGATAAACAACAATATATGCATGTTATATAACAATAAATGCATGTTTGCATTGAAACAATAGTACATAATTATTAATTAAACGTTAATTTAATTTAGAATGACATTAAATAAAATTATTAATTGAAATATTTTAATTTTGAATTTTGAGTTGTTATAAACATTTAAAATTACTAAAGAAGAATGTAATTTAAAAATAAGAAATTCCATAAATATTATTAATATCTTCTAATTTTGTGATTTTTATGCGGATAAATATTTGCAACTCTTTTCAAATAGGAGTACCATTTGCATCGGCTAGGAGAGGAAGGGGGCTTGAAAGAATGTGAGAATAATACATATATTATTCTCACATAATATGTGAGAGTAATATATGTATATCTCACATGAACCTCATATATATATCTCATATGTAATATCTCACATGAATCGTTATACGCCAGCACAAAATAAAGAATAACGTGTAAATTTTGACTAAAACAGGAGCATTAGTACTAAGACAAATTTAAGTCTCAAAACGATGTTTAAAATACATCTAATAATAATAATAAAAAAAAAAAAAAAAAAAAAAAAAACACTCAATCTATATTTGACTGAAATACGAAGTTATCGTGGTGAAAGCTAGGAAACATGAATGACCTTCAAAAGAAAGTCCTTTTTCCCACTCCGACCAAGATCATTACCGATATCTCCCCTACTGTGACAAATTGGATGGAGGGGGGTCAAAATAAGCGGTCAGTTTTGGAAGGAAAGTTGAATAGTGTCGGATTTTTCTTGCTACACTATTTTACTTTTAGGTGATGCTGCTTTCATTTCCGTAATAGCTGAAATGGGTTGTCAGTGAGGGGGTTAATAATGTACAATGTATTAATAATATAAAAATGTATGTATTTGCTTCAATATATGAGTGACCAATAATTACCCCATAAGTGGCCAGGAATTACCCCATCCCTGGGGTAAATCCTGGTCACTAATTAAGTATAATTATTCAAATTACCTGTGCGTTATTGGTAAAATAGATATTTTATTAGATAGACATCACAGTGTGCTTACTCCATGCCAAAGTTGGTAACTCTAGCTTAGATAGATTTTGTAATAATTGAATGTTGATACTTTTTGACCAGGAATTACCCCGGGTGACTCTATTGGTTTTTTTTAAACGATTCTTTGTTGGGATGTTTATTCACACAATTATTTGTCGAAATGCATGTTTTTATGCGATTCTTTATTAAAATTAACAATTTTTTCACGACATTCGCGTTAACAGTAAATAATTTGTTCATAAAATTGAGGGAATATTTTTATTTTTTGGTACTAAAAAAAGAAAAAAAAATTACAAAAATAAAAATTTTTCATCACGGGTTTCATCAATTTACAACTGAAAAAAATTGCAATTTTTGTACATATACCACATTTTTTGTGCAATTCATAGTCGTGATTTGCATTTTTTATGTGATTTATGAATGTAATTTGTGTTTTTAGAGCAATTTATGGATGTAATTTGCTATTTTTATGCGATTCATGGATGTAATATGCGTTTTTAGAGCTTCCTGTCGACAAAATTCGCGTTTTTGATCGATTTATTGATGTAATTTACATTTTTTGAACGTATTTCACTTTTTTACAGAATTCTTGGGCGTAATTCGCATTTTTTGAGCAATTTATGAACGTTTCGCATTTTTATGTGATTCATGGACATAATTTGCATTTTTTGAGCGATTCATGAACGCAATTCGCTTTTATTATACTTTTATTTTGCAATTTATGAATGCAATTTGCTATTTTTAAGTAATTGAATGACATAATTTGCGTTTCAGCTTTCTGCCGAAGAAATTCACGTTTTTTTGAGTGATATATGAACCTAATTCACGTATTACTGCACGATTCCTAGACATAATTTACATTTTTCATACAATTTATGAACTTAATTCTCACTTTTTTTACATGTTTTATAGACGTAATTCATGTTTTGAACGATTTGTGGATATAATTTGCGTTCTTTACACGATTCATGGACGCAAATCACATTTTTTGAGCGAATCATGGATGTAGTTTGCGTTCTTTACACGATTCATGCATGTAATTGGCATGTTTTATGCGATTCATACACATAATTTGTATTTTTTATGCGATTCATGGATGAAACTTTCTTTTTTAATGCGGTCTTTGAACAAAATTCGCATTTTTTACTCATCCTTTGGACAAAATTCACGTTCTTTGCATGGTATTTTGTCGAAATGTTGGTTTTTTTAAACGATTCTTTGTTGAGATACATGTTTTTTATTAAGTTATTTGTCAAAATGCATGTTTTCAAAATTCTTTATTAAAATTCACAATTTTTTGACGACATTTGCGTTAAAAGTAAATAATTTGTTCATAAAATTGAAGGAGTATTTTTATTTTTTGATACTAAAAAGAAAAAATATAAAAATAAAAATTGTTTCTTTCTTAAAATTTTTTGAAAACTTCATAAAATTTTCTGTGCAGGGCGTGCGTCAATATTATACAACTCTGTATGTACAACCTTTTTGTTTTGGAATTAACTGTATCACTTCAATTTATAAATAGTAATAAACAGAGCTGTCTTCACAATTCTTAAAATATTGTGAAATTTGTCAATTACATAAAGTTATTTTAAGGTATTAAAAACATATTTATTAAAAATATAATCATTGAAACAGCTCTTAGTATACATAGGTTTTAAAAAAAATTAAATAAAAGAGAGAAACTTTAGTTTCATATTAAGCAAATTACTTATAAATAAAGGAAATGTGTTTTGACTCGCATATTGTAAACACCACACATTTATTTTGATTTAAACAATAGAGAAAAAAGAAAATAAATTACTTACTAGTGAAATGGTAATCCAATTTTATATCAAGCTATAATACTTAAATAAAAAATATGTTTTATTATTTAATGTATAGTGTTCCCTCTAGAATATTTTTTACCATATGCAGTGCCAACCCTTCTTTAAATTGGCACCCCTACCATTTTCAAAATAGTGAAATCCACTTTGCTATTTCACCTATGCAAAGACACCCACTTGCTATAACCTTAATCTAGGAGAATTTCTTTTAAATATCTCATTTGCAATTCCAGAAATTTAAATGATTTTGTTTCCATTGGGTAACTGATCTCTACAATAGATTCTTTATCGATTTTTTTTAAAAATGAGGTAGTTATACTTATTTTCAGACAAAAAAAAATCCTGCAAACAAAGTGGAAAAAGTAAAAAATGAGCCTCGTAGATTGACTTCAGCTAGCATAAAGAATCACTTAAAAATATGGAAATACAAACAAAATATCAGGAAATACAAAAAGACAGATGTAGCTCGGTGCATAATTTAACTTACGGCTATATATATAGATACACATTCTAAAAAAAAAAAAAAAATCAAAGAAGTTTACACACAAAACGGATTACGAACAATAAATACTACACGAACGCCTTCTATTCCACACTTCTCCACACGAACGCCGAATACTATTGATACGCCGATAAATCAAGCTCAGGGCATAAATTTACAAACAGAAAGTTTATGAAAGTAATAATTAAAGAAAGCCGAATCAGAACGGAAAAAGGCGAGACGCGAGTGTCACATGTGCTAGTCATGTAAACATAAGCTACCAAGAGATCATAAGTTGAGTAGTTTTATGTCTTCTATAATCGTGGGGAAACAGAGAGCTTTTTCGCTGTTTAGCGAAACGAGATTGGCCAATCAGAGGCCTGTATCTTCATGATCTCTTGGTTCTTGGTAAAACTGCAGGGTTTTGATTGGTTAATCTTGTTTCTCTAACTACGAAAGTTAGAAATCAGCGTCAATTAGGCGAAAAATAATAAAATTTTAAAATGTAAATTTAAAATGAACTATTTAATGAGAAATATTGTTTTTTTTATTTGTTTTTATGAAGTAAAAGTAATTTTCATTAAAACTGGAAGTCATTTCAGCGGAAAGTGAGTTCCAATGTCCATCAAACGACTTTTTTTTTTTTTTTTTTTTTTTTTTTTTTTTTTTTTCGGAAATTTCAAAAAAAGGAAACGAGAAATTTCCGATAAGGAGAGAAGGGGGGACATGGGAGAGTAATTACTCCTCCCTAAGTTTTGAAAACATAATAAAATTCATTCTTTGCGAGTGGCAAAAAAAAAGAAAGAAAAAGAAAGAAAGATAGAATTTTTCGTTAAAAATAAGGGGGGGGGAGATTATGGGAAGTCATTTCTGCCCCCCCCCCCTCTCCTAGATTTTTCAAGTTAAGTTACACTATTTTCTTTTTCTTCTGTTTTGAAAAGCATAGAAAATTTTATTACTTGCCTGTATCTTCAAAATTAAGGAATCAAAAATTTCCCGCTAAAATTGGGGGGGGGGGGTAGTGATTGCATTTCTTAGATTTTGAAAAATACTTAAAGGAGGAACTGAAAAATTTCAGTTAGGTGGGAGAAGAGATACGCTCATGCCTAAATTTTTTTTAAATGATTTTTTTTTTTTTTTTTTGTATTTTTTGAGTAACGAAATAAAGTAGGAACTAATAAATTTTTCACTAAGGAAATGGGTGGATGCGATAAAAAATCCCTCCTTCGATTTTGAAACATAATTGAGTTTATTTTTCTCCGATTAAAATCTATTAATTTACTGGACGATAAGTTATACTCTAAATACATCAGAAAATGTATTTCTAAATTAATGGTTGGATAAAAACTTCAAATTTACTGCAGTATTTCTGAGGTTATAAAGTCTCATATATTTTTTTATTTATAATTATAAAATGACTTCATAAGAACTACATTGTTTTTAAAGTTAACAGCTCACAGTATATTTAAAATAAATTACTGCAAAATCACCTCAAATCAACTTTAAAATAACTATAGTGATTTTATAGTTGAGATTTCAATGTAGAGAATTTATAGTTAACTTCAGAAAAACCTCAAAAATACTTTACTTCTTCAAAAAAACTGTAGTTCATTTTTAGCTGAGAAATACTGTAACATTAAAAGAAAAAGGCTTTAAGGATGTCTGCTGCTAATACAGTTGCTTAAAATTTACAAGCTGCTGTTTTAAAAGATCTGTTAAATCTGCAAAATCTGTAAATTCTCAAATCTGTACTCTAAAATAAAATCTGTAAAGTTACTAAAATTTTTGTAGGAAACTGGGATTTTAGAACATTTATGTAACGGCAACAGTAAAAATTCATGCCATAGATACAGATTTGTACTAAATATAAAAAATTCAGTAAGGTTGCTAAGAATGTTTTAGGAAATTTGGATTTCTATAATATTCTTTGTAACGGCGACCCAGGTTACAGGTAAAATTTTAGTAAAATAACCCTAATTTTAGTAGTTTCGTTCGTAAAGTTACAGATTTCTGTAGCTTTACAAAAATTAATTTTGTGGATTTACATTTTTTTTTTGTACAGTGTACAGATGAAATGTTAGTAATCATGCAGATTTTGTCAACTTTACACTTTTAGGATTAGAGATTTTTTCACAGTGTGAGGAATGTCGCGTTGATATAATCTGTGCGGTAAACGTGATTGAAGTTCATTGATTTATGCAACATTTTATTCTGAATTTCGAATACAGATTTTAACCCCAGAGATTTGAATACCTAGCATCGGTAATTGAAAAATTACAATACAAAATTACAAAAAAAAAAAAAAAAAAAAAAAAAAAAAAAAAAAAAAAAAACATTTTTTATTATAATGAAGACATTTTCGTGTAAGCGTAATCTAAATTCCTTTATTCATTATATTGATTACTGTACTGTGAATAATGCAGGTGCCCAAGTGTTGTTTTATTTATTTATATTGAAATATCTGGGAATTTTAAATACTGTATTTACCATACGGCGAACAATAATATACAGGGTGGAGCATGCAGATCTCCCCATTTTAAGAGATCAATAAAAATATATAGCACATTGAAAACAAATATTTTATGTCTACATTCAGAAGGAATAATGTTAGCCATTTAGTAATTTTTACTATCTGTAACAATTTTTTCTATTAATTTCGAGATTTTTTTGCACGAAAAATGATAGCGTCATGATGTAACTTCCTGTGGGGCTACCTGAAGGCTAAAGTTTACACACATAAAACTAAGTCCTAAGACGGTTGACGAAATGAAGGATGATATTTGAATTGAAATTGCAGCGATTCTTCGAGCAATGGCGGAAAAGGTTATGCTGGAATTTCCGGGAGAGACTTCACAAATGTATAGAGGACGAAGGAAAACATTTAGATATTTTTTTCTCTTTAACTTTTATGTATCAAGCCAATTTTCTCAAGTGAGACAAATTATGAAATTGAATGTAAATGAAGAGGTGCACATAACCTAACATAAACAAGAAAATTATTATAAAATTATCGAAGCCAACAAAAAAAATAATTCTGCTCGATATAAAAACACGGTTACATTCTCCACAGGCTTCTTGGTAATATCGCACTTCAATCGACGTTAATAAAAAAGAGAATGATATACATACGCAGCCGCCACAGATTTATCTTCTTTTTTGTTGTTGTTGTTGTTAAAATATACATGTAATTTTAGTACGTATTGCCAAAACTAAAGTACACAAGTACTCACTTAATTACTATGCTTTTCGTATAAATAAATCTAATAATTTTAACTTTAGTGCTTTTTTGACATTTTTGCAAGAGCCTTCTCTTAGAATGCACTTTAGTTGGTAAATAAGTTACATGATCTGCCTGATAAAAATTGCTTATACTTTTTTTCCAACAAGATGTGATACACCAAATTAAAAACACAACCGTCTGTGCATCTCAGACCCTCCTGGCCAGGCTGAACTATTTTCATATTGCAACTAGACCCACAAAGAACACATATATTTTTTAATTCAGATTACATTATTTTTTTATTTAAATATTAAAATTTAATTTTTTTAATTTCTGCCTGATAGAGGGTGAATCTCTTCTCCCCGGAATTGCATTTATATTCTAAAGCGAAAGCTGTGTTTTTGGGCGGTCATGCCTGTCATTCATGGAGAATATTCCAAATCTGCGTTCGAGGCTGTAAAATGTCACGTGGTACCTGTAATTGACCGAAAGAACTTCTAACTAATAGAAAGGGAAGCTGCTACTGCTTTCTCCATGAACCGTTCGATTGGTTGATGGGGATTTACATTGCGTCGACCGGAGTGTTCTTTTCTTTGCGCTAAAAGTTTTTGCCTTGAAGACGTGATCATGGTATAGTTTGAATAGCCTCCATTGTAGAATGAGCCCAACTGAACCCATTTACAGAAACCCAAACTTTAATTTAAATGAAAATTACATTTGGAAGTTGAATTTCCAGTATCGCTTTAGCCACATTGTAAAATCATGGCCCAGGTGCCCCACGTAACCTCACATACTAGATATAGGGGGTTTTATTTCTGTCGCTTTCTTGAAAACACATTCGGCGTTCTCCATTTTTAATCGTTAATTCATTTGTAAGACTAACGTCTAGACTCCGCCCCAAACAACGGCTCTTATCACAAATGCACCCAAGAAATTTCCTAGCACGTCGCGCAGGTTCATATCCGTTATTTTTGTTTGGGGCGTTGCACAGTGGGGCAGGAAGCCTCCAAAGTTGGCAAAAAATAAAATTTACTTTGAACAAAATAAAGCACATCACGGATTTTTTTGTTGAAGAAAAGTAGTAAAATTTTAAACTTTTACATAAGCTAAATAGTAATTTATTAATTAATTTACAAACCTTTTTCAATATTTTTTGTAGAAAAATGAGTTAAAAACAAGAATTTAAGATAGTTATATACTAATTAGATATTTATAAATCATCCATAATATCGCATTAAAAAATGTAAACATAATTAGTAATTTTAATTATTCTCAAGCAAACCTTATAATGAATATTAGCGACTCGTTTTGAAGGATTGGATCAACCTTTCTCAGGCAAAATGTACGTATTACTATAAAGACAGCAGAAGAAAAACTGTTTCTGTTGTTTTAGTGCTAACACACACTTTTTGTTTTCCTGTTTTTCAGATCTTAAACTCATACATGTCACGTACACTAACGAATATGTAGAACTAGAATTGTATAACCGTTTTACTCTTGATATTTTTGATCGTCCAGAACAAATTCAGACGGAATATGAAATTGGGCACGTTTGCTTTTCATTGACGCTTCTGTTTGTTTTTCAAATCGAGGAAATGAAAGCGATTTGCCAAGCCACTCTTTGTTAATTCTAAAGCATTTCCCTTGTTTCGCCAGGCTTTTGCTCATCGGAATTTATATTAAACTTTAAAACATTTAATCTTCTTTTCATTTAAACTATTTGTTCGTAGTTTCTCCGATTATGGAGTTCTTATACCATAAAATCACATTACTTTTCAAAAGTTTTTTGTTAAAACGTTTCATGATAGTCAGTTTCATTTAAATACATTGTTTTGTGATAAACAATGCATTAAAATTCGTATTTAACAAAGAAAATATTTATAATCATGTTTGGCACACCCGTACACTAACAAAAATTTAAGGATGATTAGCTATAAAAATGACCATACAGTTAAAAAAGTGGCAAAAAGGAGCAAGATTTTCTGGCATATTTGTCCTTTTAAAACTCATACTTAGTAGAAAAAATTATAATTAACACTTAACTCGCCTTAACTCATAACTAAAACATACAATGTTTGTAGACAGTGTTAATTTTTTTATAAATTTCACCACTATATATTCTAAGCGTCTGTATATCTATTAAAATCGTATTAAAACAAATTGAAAGTTAACGAATTATTGTTACATACTTGCAGTTAAAGGTTCCATAGTCAAAAAAAATTATTTTTTAATTATTATAGCGAAATTAACAAACGAATGTTGAAACAAAATTATTGATTTTTTTTTCACTTATTATCAAAGCACAATATGCAGTTTAACTTCTTTCTCTAGTGACGATCAAAAATAACTTGGCGCGAATTTTAATACTAGGAAGATGTGTACTGACATCTGCTCTATTAAAGTGACGTATGTCGGTAGTTCAAAATAAAATTTCATTTTTTCGATTTTTTGCCAGTTTTGAAGGCTTTTTGCCCCACTGTGCGTTGTCTAGATGCTAGTGTCTGTATGTCTGTATGTCTGTCGGTCTGTCTGCTTGTTTGTTTGTTTATTTGTCTGTTTTTTTTACTGTCTGTTTATTTGTTGTCTGTCAGTCTGTTTGTTTATGTGTATGTTTGTTTGTTTGTCTGATGGTCTGTTTGTCTGTCTGTTTGTTTGTTTGTCTGTCTGTTAGTTTGTTTTTCTGTCTGTCTGTCTGTTTGTTTGATTTTTTGTTTGTCTGTCTGTTGTCCTGTCTTTCTGTTTGTCTGTTTGCTTTTTTGTTCATTTGTCTGTCTGTCTGTCTGTTTGTTTGTCTGTCTGTCTGTCGGTCTGTCTGCGTGACTTTTTATCTGTCTGCCTGTTTGTTTGTTTGTTTGACTCTCTGTCTGTATGTCTGTCGGTTAGTTTGTCTATTTGACTATCTGTTTTTCTGTATGACT
This sequence comes from Maratus speculifer, assembly GCA_964019185.1. Classification (NCBI taxonomy): domain Eukaryota; kingdom Metazoa; phylum Arthropoda; class Arachnida; order Araneae; family Salticidae; genus Maratus; species Maratus speculifer. Next base: position 290,252 of record CAXHSM010000272.1, on the reverse strand, counting down.
GTTTGTCTGTTTGTCTGTTTGTTTCTTTGTTTGTCTGTCTGTTTGTTTATGCGTCTGTTTGTTTTTCTGTATGTTTCTCGGTTTCTCTGTCTCGCTGTTTGTATGTTTGTTCGTTTGTCTGTTTCATTGTTTGTCTGTTTGTATGTCTTTTTGTTTTTTTGTTTGTCTGTCTGTTTGTTTATCTGTTTGTTCGCCTATCTGTCTGCTTGTCTGTTTGTCTGTCTGTCTGTTTGTCTGTCTGTTTGTCTGTCTGTTTGTCTGTCTGTCTGTTTGTTTGTTGGTCTGTTTGTCTGTCTGTTTGTCTGTCTGTCTGTTTGTTTGTTGGTCTGTTTGTCTGTCTGTTTGTTTGTCTGTCAGTCTTTTTTTGTTTTTAGTTTCTGGTCTTTTTTGTCTTTTTTTTATTTATTTGTCTGTTTGTTTGTTTGTCAGTTTGTTTGTTTGTCTGTCTGTTTGCCTGTTTGTTTGTCTGACTGTCTGTTTGTATGTATGTTTGTTTGTTTTATTGTTTGATTGTTTGTCTGTCAGCCTGTCTGTCTGTTTGTTTGTTTCTTTGTCTGTCTGTATCTGTCTGTGTGTCTGTTTGTCGGTTTGTTTTTCGCCTGTCTGTCTGTATGTCTTTTTGTTTGTTTGTTTGTAGGTTTGTTTGCGTGTCTGTCTGTTTGTTTTTTTGTCGGTTTGTTTGTTTGTCTGTCTTTCTGTTTGTTTGTTTGTCTGTCTATCTGTCTGTGTGTTTGTTTGTTCGTCTGTCTGTCTGTATGTATTTTTGTTTGTTTGCCTGGCTGTCTGTTTTTTTGTTTGTTTGTCTGTCTATCTATCTGTTTGTTTGTTTGTTTGTTTGTTTGTTTGTACTATCGTCAAGAAACGGGAAGAAACTATATTTTCCGTTTAGAAAGGGAAATTATCGGCAGCATGGAGAATTTCTTGGGTGCATTTGTGATAAAAGCCGTTGTTTAGGGCGGGGTCTAGACGCTAGTATTTGTAAGTGATATTACTTTTCCAGCCTTCAATTGTCTCTTTGTTGTTAATATGCATTCATCTTTCTTTTTTTTTGACATAAAAAACGAACGACCTTTAAATACATGAAATAGTTTTGCATTTTGCAGTATATATAACTCGTTAGAAGGTTAAGAACAAACCATTTTCTATGTCCACTGTTATGTATTAAGTAATATTTTTTTTTTTTTTTGACATAATAATGTTTAACATAAAATGCCGGCATTAAATTATGAAAAGTTTTTCTAAAGATTTTTTTCAATGTAATAAGCATTTAAGAAGTATTACGTAATTATATTTATTACTTTTTTTAATATTTGGTAAAGTTAATCCTAATCATTACGAAAAGTATAAACATATTTAAGTTGATGTAAGAAATTGAATTTTCAGCTGACTATAACTTATATCCATAATGTATTTCGTTATCACAACTATTATTTTACTTTTAAATTTAAACTGCGAATCTAAAATTCGTTTCAAATAAATGTAATCTTTTACTTTTTGAAAAAGAAAAGAAATGTTTGAAGAAACTGAAAAATAAATAAAGGAATGAAATTGAGCAAGATATTTTTTTTTCAATATTTTACTTCCAATTCTATAAAGGTGAGAATAGTTTTTCACTTAAAAAAATAAATTTTATATTTGAATCGAACTAAAGAGCCAAACAAAAAATTACTTTTCAATACTTGGTGTCCAAAAATTTTTAGGCATGATATTTAATTTTTTTTTTTTTTTTTGTGAATATACATTTATTTTATTGGTTCTTTTACCTTTTTAAAAATAGATTGAATTCCATATCTAGAAATAATTCACATTTTATGTTTGAATAGTTTTTTTCGATTTTTATACTATTTTAATAAAATATACCGAAATTTATTAAAATTTAATCCGTCCATATTTCATCAGTAGCACTTTGTGATTTCTTTCTGAAATATTCTTTTTTTTTTCAATCAGCTTTAATAAAATATTATTTTTATTTGAATACATTTCGGTATAAAAAATTATTTTCAATTTTAGAATATTGTGGGATAAAATAAAAACAAAATTTCTGGTTGGAAAAAATGTCATGAAATAAATTATTTCCATTTTCAAACAAAAAAAATGTTTTTCGTCATTTATGTGTTAAATAAATAGTAAAGTTCTTTAATAATTAAAATCTTGAGGAAATATTTGAAATTAAAAAACAGAAATTTAAAACAATATCAAGTACATAGAGTTTTTTAGAAGTAACAATACAAATTTATCAAATAAATTCTAATCAGAAGTCTAGGGATTCAAATTCATTCAAAATATTTTTCTTAAAATATATTTTTAGAGAAACGTATAGTTTCCTAATGCAGAACAGACAAGTAAAAAGGTTAAAATAGCAAGATGTACAATAGTATTAGATAACACTATTTATGGAAATTTACAGAATGTTCTTTGTATGTTACGACTTCAAAAAACTGTCGCGTGCTTGCCTAAATCATACTTTCTTCTCTTATAATCATTTGTAAAAGTTAAAGGAAAAACAGTGTTTCTCGAATTACACGTATTGGATTCAATATTACAAAAAATCTGCATTTACAGCAAAAAATGCTGCAACCCGGCTACCAACGCAGTTACTGTAAAATTTTTACGCTATACTTTTTAATCCTTTCGGGTACCATTTTTTTTTCAATTTTATGGAAAATTTTTTTAGGTTCATAACATTAACACTAACTAACGAAATAGATTAATAAGTGGTTAACGAATATTTCGTTATCTGAAATACGACGAATATTGTTGTTTTGCGTACTATTCAATTCATATTCGTATTACAATATGTTAAGGAAGAATTTTCGGAATTGTTTAGAAAATATTATACTACAGCAAGATTTAACTGATATTACAACTTTCTAATGGTTTTTGTTCTTTCTTACACATAATTCGTTCATGAAAGTAGCCTTTATTTTAAATTTCGAGAGTGAAACATATGTTTCAAATAGAAGAATCGCAAACGGAACACAGAAAAGTTTGCAAATATTTATTATTATTGTTATTACTAAATACCTAAACATTAATAAAATCATACTGTACGTACAGTACAATCATAGACACATACTAAAATTACTACATGAAAATAGTAGCAAAAGTATTTGTTAAAACAAAATAATGCTCCATTAAACCTTTGAATACGGGATTGGGACATTTGTCGTCCCAGAGACTTTATTCAATTTACACCACTTTTTTAAAAGCCTTCTATTTCATAGAGATATTGTAGAATACGTTTTAAAGAAATCTATTCAAAAGAAATTTCTCTGCAAATTTTGGATCGGATAAATTAAAAAATATTAGTCGCTGTAGCCCGTAATCAAAAGGTTAAAAGACATGTACTATTAATAATACACCAGACCAGGGTCACGAGTACTGTAAAAATAATCAAGTTTGGAGAAAGTAATCTTGTTGTTGGCTGCATGGTGCATGCTGTAGAAACAATTCAATTTTTCTTCCCTTGTTGCGTAATTTTTTTTTACTAGATTAGTGCTTAAAAAATTGCAACCAAAGTGCAGAAAAACTCAATATATACATATATATATTACAGTACAGGCATCTAAGTTCTTTTAATAACACTGATACTGTTACAATGAATGCTATAGAATATTAAAAGTTGTTTTAATTATTTATACAGAAACGTCTAATGCATTTAAATACTGAATCATCCACACAACAATAATTAATATGTAATTTAAGACAAAGGTGCCCATGTGTATTTTATCATTATTTAAAAACAAAAAATCACATACATTTTTAAATGACAGAATATTTTTCAAACTGATTTTCAAACACAAAATGTGATCCGCATTTCAATTATTTAGTAAAACTCTTCTAGAAAATTTTATTTCTTTAAAATATGTTAGATTCATCTTTATTTTCCAATATTATTATTTGAAAGTCCTTTTCTTCTTTAGTTCATTACTATGTACGTATCAGAATAATATTCAGAATATTGAACGAATTTCAGAATAATAGTTTAAAAAACAAATCATAATGTTACTGGAAAATCGGAAAAAGAGATTTCTGTTCATAAAGTAAACGATTTTTCCTTTAAAGTTATGAGAAAAATCTTTTTTCGTGAAAACTGTTAGTGAAGTATGGAATTAGATGTAAATCAATTCTTCCTGATATCCAATGTATTTTCATTTGAATCTAAGTAAAATAAATGGAGAAAGGGAATTATTCGTATGTTATTACGTAAAAAAATATTTCAAAATGAATAAATATTAGGTAACATAGAAAAAGTTCAATTTCTTTATTTTTTACATACCAATATGCATATACAGGATGATCCAAAAGTCAGGACAAAACCTTAAAAGTGAATAATGCGAAAATGAATGAAGATACAAAGATACGGTTAGCACTGAAGGGACGGAGAAGAAATCGGGTTTTATATCATTTGAAAACAGAAAAAAAAGAATAAATAAACATCAATAGCCGGGTTACCATCAAAGATATACAACTGCCATTTTGTTGATAATGCGACAATGTGGTACGTATATGACATTTGTGACTAATCCTATAGCAGAATCTTCTAATTTGGCAAAAACATGAATAATTAAAATAAATTATGAATAAAAGCAACATGATTTAACGCTTAGAATACATTTAAGGGAGGCTTAACTGGTCGCCAAGTGCGGCTAGTTATGTAAGTTTTTCTAAAATTTTTCAAAGTATTTTTTTTAAGTTATGACACTGAGAGGTAAAGACAATTGTCCGAAGCTGTAAGCGCTTTTAAAAAATGGAAAATGTATGGAAAACAGTTTAATAATCATTTAAATTTATGTATTTCCCTCAGATCCCCTCCCTCCAAAAAAATGCACTTGTTACGCAATGATTTTCATGTTTGTAAATCAGGGTTTGGATATTTTCTTAATGAGAGTTTCGGCGAATTGGCTTACTACAAGAATGTGTGTAATGTGTGTACTATAGTGTAATAATCGTGTCCACAGCCAATTGGCATATCTTGGCGAGTATGGTTTGGTACACAATTTATTTTCTTGTTTTAACTCACAGAATATGTGAGTTACAACAAGAAAATTAGTAAATGAGTACACAAGGGACCAAGGAAATTTCGCACCGTAAGTGGGATAGCAGCTTATCCGGGTAATTTCTCACATGTATCTTGTTTAAAGGATCGTAGATCAGTCGTATTTTAAATGGGGTCATAATTAAACGAGCGTATCCTAAACGAGTTTCACTGTATTTTAATATTTTAAATTTATTGGTTGATAATTGTTTTAGTTTTGTTATGGAATGTAGTTAGAAACAAATAATGACCTATTTATATTAATTTAAGTGCAAATAAATGGATTTACTTTTGTTAAATGTCTCAGCGAAAGGTTAAAATATACATTATTTAAAAAATATATATATTTTGAAATAATAAAAATTGCGTAAATTGCGATGCAGTTGTCAGAAAAATGGAGATTTTAAAAAATTGTATCACAAATATGAAATTATATAATATATAGAAACAGTTCAAAAACTATACCTTACTTATGTCTAATATTCGTACTATAACTATTTTTAAATACTTCAATAGTTTTGTACTCTCAAGAAAATATGCATAAGTACTAAATTTATTGCAATTATGTATATTACACTCATTAAAACGGAAATAATATGACTCCATTTTAAATATGATATACCGCTATGATAACCTAGATTCATTATCTAACGAAATATCATTGAAATATTTGTACAGTGAAGTTCTACTTATACGTTTTGCTCCGAATAATACAACAAAATGTAGAATTCAGACATGTGTACAACTCAATTAACGGCCACCGGGATCATTTTAAAATATATATATCATGAAAACTTTCATTTTATACCGAAAGCTGAAGTTTTGTAAGTTTTACTGCAACTGTGACATAAATTCACGGAAATGTAACAGAGTAACAAACAAAGGTACATGAAAAAGTACACATAAAGTTGTTTTATCATTAAAAATTAAAATAAGTAAGAAAAACCATGCGTTAAGCAAATAATATGAAACACGTTCCAACTCTTCATAATATTTTTAACAAAACTTTGTTATTTAGGGAAATAGGATGCTACTGTCCACAGCGAAATAAGTATTCCAATACTTTTGAAGAGCCCTGTATTTGATCCGTCGGTTGATATACAGGGTGATTCAGCTCGTCGGTGACAAACTTTAAGGATCGATAGAGCACACCTAGACGAACATTTTTGAATAAGGAATGTAGGGTCCCTGACGCGATGGTAAGGCGCTAGGCGCTTTCGAAAATTTGGGTGCCGAAATTCGAAACGTCATAAAAACTAGGGAAATGGTTAGATTTTCTTGCTTGTTGCGTCGAAATGATTCTGTTTGTTTAGACTTTCTTCAGTACCAATTTGATAAGCGTATCTCTTAAAACATGGATAGGGGGCGCTGCAGACTTTGGAGAGCTAGACAACAACTTTAAGCCCGTTATTTTGATAATTTAACACATGCTCGCCAAAGTTTATACTCTAACTTAAAGTTTGAACCTCAAAGTAGAGCCCTGCAAAAAGCGTAAGAGCCGGAATAAAATGTCAAAGTACAGGGTGGTCGAAACTCGAAGGCTCCTAAGAGATAAACAAACAGATTTCTTGACTTATGGCATGCATTTTCATGATTCTGTTTGCTGGGGCTCTCTGAAACTCAGTTGAACGGTACAAAAAGAAACATCGATAGGGGGCGCTTTGGGCAAAAAACATAATTCGTTGACATTTCGGACGCTAACTATAAACGGGGCGCTACGATCAGTTAGAAACAAAACAAGAGAGTAATTTACTTATCATAAGAAGCTATTAAAACTGCAGTTTGTTTGTTTGTTTTAACAAACATAGCTGGTTTCAATCATGCACAATGCGCGCAATAAAATTTACATAAGGTGCTTTTTGCTGATTTATGCAAAAGATATCGTACCATATCGATATGCAAAAGATACGTAATGCGTAGACGACAACGCGAGATGACGTAGTTGTATGCGCAGACACGTCTTTTGAACGTGCGGTACCTACTTAAGCTTCGGGTTACTTGTCTGCAGATCGGTAGTAGGATGGAACGGTACACAAACTCTGAATTGGCTGACATGCATTTGGCGTATGGCGCTGCTGGTTTTAATGGACGAGCCGCTCTGCGGTTGTACGCCGAGCGTTACCCCAACAGGCAAATCCCCTGCCATGCCTTCTTCGCTCGAGTACACCAGAGGTTGTCCACAACGGGATCTTTCGACGGAGGCAGGCCTGAACGGGAGCGATCAGTGAGCACCCCCGTCAACGAAGAGGCTGTGCTTAACCTGGTTGAGGACAACCCAGGTCTTAGCACGAGAGATATCGCCAGACATGTTGGCATTTCGCAAGCAACTGCGTGGCGCATCTTACGTTCCCGGAATCTGCACCCCTACCACATCCAGCGGGTGCAGTTGCTCAGAGAGCAGGATTTTGGCCCTCGAGTGGAATTCTCAAGATGGTACTTGGCGATGAGATCCAGGGATCCCCGTTTTGTAAACAGCATTTTGTTTACGGACGAGTCCACCTTCAGCCGGGAGGGAATGTGAAACGCCCACAACAGTCATGTGTGGTGTGATGAAAATCCACATGAAACCAGAAGCCGAGCAGCCCAGGAGCGTTTCTCAGTAAATGTGTGGGCCGGCATTCTGGGGGATTGCCTCATTGGCCCTTATTTGTTACCTGAACGGCTGACAGGTGGAAATTACCTGATTTTCCTGGATCAAGTGCTGCCGCAGCTTCTGGAGGAGGCGCACGTACCCGAAGGTTCGCGTCGCCAGATGTGGTTCCAGCACGATGGAGCTCCGGCCCATTACACGAACGACGTGCGTCTCCATCTAAACGCAAGGTATGGCCAGCGGTGGATCGGGCGTGGGGGTCCAGTTCACTGGCCTGCCCGATCACCAGACCTCACCTGCTTGGATTTCTTCCTTTGGGGTTACCTGAAGGCCGAGGTATACCATACACCTGTCAGCAGTGCTGAAGAACTTGTGGCGCGCATTGTGGCAGCTGCAGGGCAGATCAGAGATACTCCTGGCATTGTTGGAAACACACACTCCTCAATGCGACGGAGGTGCGAAGCCTGCATCATGGCCCAAGGTCGAAATTTCGAGCATCTTCTGTAGTGTTATTTTTTGTAAATAAATTTCCAGTATCATTGATGTTTTTGGTCTAAATTTATTCAGAAGTGTTGAGCAGAGGTAGAAAATGTGTTTTCATTATTACTAACTGATCGTAGCGCCCCGTTTCCAGTTAGCGTCCGAAATGTCAACGAATTATGTTTTTTGCCCAAAGCGCCCCCTATCGATGTTTCTTTTTGTACCGTTCAACTGAGTTTCAGAGAGCCCCAGCAAACAGAATCATGAAAATGCATGCCATAAGTCAAGAAATCTGTTTGTTTATCTCTTAGGAGCCTTCGAGTTTCGACCACCCTGTACTTTGACATTTTATTCCGGCTCTTACGCTTTTTGCAGGGCTCTACTTTTGGGTTCAAACTTTAAGTTAGAGTATAAACTTTGGCGAGCATGTGTTAAATTATCAAAATAACGGGCTTAAAGTTGTTGTCTAGCTCTCCAAAGTCTGCAGCGCCCCCTATCCATGTTTTAAGAGATACGCTTATCAAATTGGTACTGAAGAAAGTCTAAACAAACAGAATCATTTCGACGCAACAAGCAAGAAAATCTAACCATTTCCCTAGTTTTTATGACGTTTCAAATTTCGGCACCCAAATTTTCGAAAGCGCCTAGCGCCTTACCATCGCATCAGGGACCCTACATTCCCTATTCAAAAATGTTCGTCTAGGTGTGCTCTATCGATCCTTAAAGTTTGTCACCGACGAGCTGAATCACCCTGTATATATATACTATGTAATAGGAAAATTTAGTTTAGCAAGAAAATGCCTAATTGGTTGAAATTTCTCTTTCAGCAGTTTATTCTAAATGATCGAAAATACTTGAATACATTTGTTCAGCCCTGTAATTTACCTAGTACTTTTATTACACGCCAGTATTTTGTTAAAATTTATTTCAAACAAAAACACTCTTAAAACTACTTAAATCACATTTCCAGAAATTATCAGTTATAGTTGACAATGTAGCTAATTCTTTGCGTGACCCTGTATATCATTTTATCTATATTCTACAAAACTTCACGGTAAACTGAAAGCATTTCAACGTAAAAATACATAAATTATAAAAAAAAAAACACTTTAAGTTAAATACCCTCACATTCAGTAAACTTTATGAGTTCTTTTATGTAACCCTGTAAATCAACTATAACTTTTATACACACCATATAATTTTCAAACATTTAGTAAAACTTAAAAATGCATATCATAATTGAAAAAGTATTTCATTCATCCATCAGCTATCATCGATAATATACAAAATTTCGGATAAGAATATAAGATTTGAAATATTTTGTGTGGCCCTGTAAATTCTATGCATTTTGTATTATGCGTTAAATATTAAGTCTCAGTGACGTATATCAATTTTATGATACTTGAAATCGTTTAACATAATTAAAATATGTTCTTTTGTGTTGCACTATAAATGAATAGTAACAATTATTTTCAATGCATATTTTACAGAATACTTTTATTAGTGAACTTTGCGAAAGCATGTAAATTTGAATGTATATTTAAATTGAATATATATATATATATAAATTTGAATGTTTGACAGAGTGTAACATCTATAAAATTCATTTGCAATGATTTTTTAACATAGGCCATTTTGAGTATATTTACGGGAGTTAGAGAGCGGAAAGAAATCCAGCCAGACGAACAGACGGATGAAAAACCGAACGCATAAACACTTTTCAACTTTGTTGGAGAGTGTTAATAAATTTGAGTATGTTTGACAAGCTGTAACACCTTTAAAATTCATTTGGAACGAATTTTTCCCATAGATTGTAATGTATCGGAAAACTTTTGCCTATCCCTGTAAATAAACTAATCATAGTAGAAACTTCATTTTCAATAATGATCGTGCTAGGGTAAACAACAAAAACATATAAATATTTCATAGCAATCCGAATATATTTAGAGGAGTTAGAGCGCGAACAGACGGACAGAAAAACCAAACGCATAAACACTTTCAAATTTGTTGTAAAATTTTAATAAATTTGAATATGTTTGATAGTGTGTAACACCTTTAAAATTCATTTGGAGCGAATTTTTCCCAAAGGCTGTAATATATCGGAAAAATTTTGAATATCCCTGTAAATAAACTAATCTTACAAGGAAGGTCTCCATTGGGGGCATACTCAGAATTTTTTGAAAAAAATACGAATTAAACTACTCATGTAGGTAATATAGGATCAGTGAAAATTAGCGGCGGAATTACATTATTAGATATGTAAAAAAATAAAATAGTTTGGAATAATTGGCGTGAAAAGCTGAAAGCGACGCGGGATTTGGCGAGCAGTGCATTTCCTCGCCAAAAGCAAATGATTTTAACGAATCTGAAAATTGATTTTAATTGACTTCACTGTTAAAAATCTGCAGCATTTACTGCAACGTCACTCCACTACTTTTATAGAATATCTCTCTTCTAACCAATGAGAATGCTCCATAGCACGGTGAATTGACAGTGTCATCCACTGTTAAAAATCTGCTGCATTTTGTTACGCACTCCACCGCTTGTATATAATATCTCTATTCCAACCAATGAGAAAGTTCCATTTCACGGCCAAGTAACCGTTTTCTATACAAGCAAGGGAGTGCGTTGCAACAAAATGCAGCAGATTTTTAACAGTGTATTTTTCAATTTGGAACAATTTTAATCAATTTAAATTGTGTTTTAAATGATAAAATATATTAATTTCATTTTGTTATAAGTACATATAAACGTATATGACAAAATTACACTTAAAGTAAAGTAAAAATGCAAAACTAAAATTACTTAAACTAAACTTATTTAAATAAATTGAACATAGAAAGATTTTCTTTAAAAAGTATTTGAAGCGTAAAAGCGTATTTTTCAAAATTTCGTTTTTTCGCCAACCGAAGATAAATCGCCAAATAAACGAAATTTTTATTATTTCTTTACGGACGTTATAAGGAGGTTCCGCCGAATTTTTTTTATAAACATATATAACTATATTAGAAGAACATTCTGTAATTTTTTCAGATTTTTCTGAGTATGCCCGTATGGAGACCTTCCTTGTTAGTGGAAACTTCATTTTCAATAAGGATCGTGCTAGGGTTAACATCAACAACATATAAAAATTTCATAGGAATCCAAGTATATTTACGAGAGTTAGGACGCGGACAAACCGCGAAACCGGACAGACGGAAAGGCAAACCGAACGCACAAACGCTTTTCAACTGTGTTGCAAAGTGTTAATAAATTTGAATATGTTGACAGTGTGAAACACCTTCAAAATTCATTTGGAAAGAATTTTTTCCATAGACTGTAATGTATCGGAAAACTTTTGTCTATGCCTGTAAATAAACTAATTATAGTAGAAACTTCATTTTCAATAAGGATCGCGCTAGGGTAAACATCAATAACATATAAAAATTTCATAGGATCACAGTATATTTACGTGAGCTAGAGCACGGACAGATGGCAATCCGGCCAGACGGACAGACATACCGAACGCATAAACACTTTTCACCTTTGTTGGAAAGTGCTAATAAATTTGAATATGTTTGACATTGTGTAACATCTTTAAAATTTATATGAAACGATTTTTTGCCAAAAGCCGTAATGTATCGGAAAAATTTTGACTATCCCTGTAACTAAACAAATCGTAGTAGAAACGCAATTTTCAATAAGGATCGTGCTAGAGTAAATATAAATAAGAAAAAAAAATTCATAGCAATCCGAGTATATTTACGAGAGTTAGAGCGCGGACAAGCGGCCAGACGGACAGACGGACGGACAAACCGAACCCACAAACACTTTTCAAGTGTGTTGGAAAGTGTTAATAAATTTGAATATGTTTGACAGTAACACCTTTAAAGTTCATTTGGAACGAATTTTTCCAATAGACTCTAATGTATCGGAAAACTGTTGACTATCTCTGTAAATAAACTAATCAAAGTAGAAACTTCATTTTCAATAAGGATCGTGCTAGGGTAAACATGAATAACAAAAATTCATTGGATCCGAGTATATTTACGGGAGTTAGAGCACGTACAGACGGCAATCCGGCCAGACGGACAGATACACCAAACGCATAAACACTTTTCAATTTTGTTGGAAAGTGTTAATAAATTTGAATATGTTTGACATCGTGTAACACCTTTAAAATTTTTATGAAACGATATTTTTGCCATAGGCCGTATTATATCGGAAAACTTTTGACTATCCCTGTAAATAAACAAATTGTAGTAGAAACGTCATTTTCAATAAGGATCGTGCTAGAGTAAATATCAATAACATATAAAAATTGGAAAGTGTTAATAAATTTGAATATGTTTGAAAGTTTGCAACACCTTTAAAATTCATTTGGAAAATTATTTTTCTTAGAGACTGTAATGTATCTGAAAACTTTTGACTATCCCTGTAAATAAACTATTCATAGTAGAAATTTCATTTATAATAAGGATCGTGCTAGGGTAAACATCAATAGCATATAAAAAATTTTATAGCAATCCAAGAATATTTACGTGAGTTAGAGCGCGGACAGACGGCTAGACGGACAGACGGACGGAAAAACCGAACGCATAAACACTTTTCAACTTTGTTTGAAAGTTTTAATAATTTTGAATATGTTTGACAGGGTGTAACACCTTTAAAATTCATATGAAACGATTTTTTTTTGCCGTAGGCCGTAATATATCGGAAAACTGTTGACTATCCCTGTAAATAAACTAATCATAGTAGAAACTTCATTTTCAATAGAGTTTGTGCTAGTGTAAACATCAGTAACTTATAAAAATTTCATAGAAATCAGAGTATATTTACGGAAATTAGAGCGCGTACAAACGAACAGACGGACAGACAAACATAATGCATAAACACTTTTCAACGTTCTTGGAAAGTGTTAATAAATTTGAATATGTTTGACAGTGTGTAACACCTTTAAAATTTATTTGGAACGAATTTTTCCAATAGGCTCTAATTTTTCGGAAAACTTTTGACTATACCTGTAAATAAACTAACCATAGTAGAAACTTTATTTTCAATAGGGTTTGTGCTACGGTAAACATCAGTATCACATAAAAATTTCATAGAAATCCGAGTATATTTACGGGAGTTAGAGTGCGGAGAGTCGGCCAGACGGACAGACAAACCGAATGCATAAACATTTTTCAATTTTATTGCAAAGTGTTAATAAAATACTATGAAATTATATGAGTGAAGGATTCTTTTATGTAGTTTGTTATTCTAACAACCGACGGGTAGAATGTCCAGTCAAAAAATGGACAGGATAAAAAAAACTGGAATTACAAAATCTATATGGGGAAATGACCTAGGGAAAATTAGTGCAGTATAAGGAAAAAGCGGAAGTTGAAGACCTTTTTTTTTAGGAATGAAAAATCCCTTGTAGAAAGACATCCCCTAATTTGGCCGGGCAAAACAAAGAGAAGGGGGAAACTCAAAGAATTGCAGAAGGAAAAAGGGACATAAGGACAGAGAAAGATGTAATTGCCATAGAGAAGCACATAAACATTTAAGGAAAACAACTGTTATTGGAAGCAGTTGTTCTCATTGTCGGAATTTCCATTTTGTAGGAATATGCGGTCAGCCAAGTAAGGGAAGAAGAATAAGAACTGTTTCGTTGCTAAAAAACTTCTCTCAATGAGCAACATAGCATATCAGGTGCAAGACCACCTTATCATAATATCAGGTCTGTCATTCGGGAGAAAGTCTATGGGCGAAAATGTCCTAATAGTTGCCAACTTATTAGCTGACTTTGTCACGTATGTAGCGCCATTTGGTGCGTACTAGTAGTCATCAAGGCCACCTTCATAACAGACCTGGCAATCGTTAAATTTTCTTGGCCCCAATACACTTGGTCAGAAACCACGTTATTTTCCCGTTTTTAGCGCCGTCTGTAGTACTAAAAAATATACTTTATTATTTGTTTTCCATTCGAGGCCTTGTTTTCCATATGTGTTTTGCCATTTTCTTTTCGATATGTTGTAAGCTTGTGGTTTACAAATGAGATTTATTATTTTTCCAATTTTCGCTAGCCTGGGACTTTCTTTTTTGGTATAAATGGTACTTATTTTTTATTAAATAAAAATGGTTAATTGTTGCGTGCCGCTGTGTAAATCGCACAAAAAGGGTTATCAGGAAAAAATACAGCCGAGTCTCTCTATAACGAAACTATATCCAACGAATTTCTCTATTTAACGAATTTTTTCTAGGAACGGTCAATTTTTTCATGATTACATTGAAAATAATCTCCATATAGCGAAATATATATCTCCATTTAACGATTTTTTTCAAAAATGTTCTTTTATATGTTCAGAAAATGTTAAAAATTATTTGTAGAATAATTTTTTTCATTGGTTTCTGGTTTATATTTCATAGCTGCATTCCTATACCTTATTCCGGTACTTCTAGGTTATCCCGTCGACCCAAAAATGATTGCCAAACTCTAAGATTAAATGCCAATAATGGATAATCGTGAATGTCACATTCAATGACATTAAATGCGATTCACGTGTTTAAAATGTCATTAAGTGATTTTTATTTCGACTTTTTATTGATATTTTTATTAATATTCTACTAATTATTTGTTTTTTCGTTATTTAAAAGAAAAATTATGTCAATGTGTATAGTTTGGAGATTTGTATAATTTGGCGAAATTGGTCGACGGGATAACAGAGTAGTACCCTTATTCCGTATGTCCAAAAGAAGGCATTCACGCCCCTCCCCCTAAGAAAAACATTCTTTTTGCATGGTTACGTTTGACTTTGTTTTAGAGAAGATGAGCATGCTTTCTTGGAAAAGATTGAAACATTTGCTTGTTACTGGAGCGATTTGTAATTATCAGAAAGCATTCTAACCAATGAAACTATTCCATTGTCGCCTTGAAAATGTTATTTGTTTCTTAATTTGGATAGTAAGGCGGGAATAAGGAAGGGATAAGGGGGCAACCGCAGAAAATGTTGTTTTTTCAGCATGTTTTCATCTACCTAAACTAACTAATTACTTTTAGAATTTAGAATGTGGCGACTCAGA
The DNA here is from genome assembly GCA_964019185.1 of Maratus speculifer. NCBI lineage: Eukaryota > Metazoa > Arthropoda > Arachnida > Araneae > Salticidae > Maratus > Maratus speculifer. The sequence goes on along the minus strand of CAXHSM010000272.1, from coordinate 275,097 downwards.
ACATTTTTTGTTGTGAGAGACCATTTGAATGAAGAATTGTTACTAAATGTCATCTATGCCGGTGTTATCTTATACTGCATCTGCATAATATTTCTTCTAGGATAAACATAACTCTCTCTGATAAAGTAATAATTTTGAAAACAATCAATAAGCCACAGGAAAAAAAAAAAGGAAGTGGTGAAAATGTTTGAGATTCTGGAAAAATTCCATTAAATAGTTCTAAAACTTAATTAAACAGCTCCAAAACCATTCTGTTTCAAAATTTAAACACAAAAAATTTGCCGTTCTCTATTCAACGAATTTTTCTATATAACGAATTTTTTGACTGAACAATGGATTTCGTTATAAGGAGACTCGACTGTATATCTTTCCATGAATTTCCGAGTGATGCTGATCTAAGAAATGATCTATGGATAAGATCAATATCCCGAAATGGTAATTATTTTAATACATATTTTCTGTCTCTAATTAAAATTTCATATTACACATAAATTATCTTAAAACATTTTCAACTTCATATTAGAGGGTAGATGTGCCAGTAATGGACCTCCTTCCAGCAATGGGTCGCCTCATATTTTTTGGTTTATAAAAAAATAATAATAAGTAGTACTTTAAGCTTTTATTTTTTTTAACTCTTCCTTGCATGCTTTATAATCTGGATTTTTTTTTTTTTTTTTTTTTTTTTTTTTTTTTTTTTTAACCATTGAAAAATGGTTATTGTTTTCGCTGGAGGATTGACAAAATGACGTGGTCACTTTTGAATTTAAATTAAATTCTTTACTTTTAGAAGAATTTTTATTTGAATAGGAAATTAAAATGTTTAAGATCATTGTAATAAAGGAGAAAACTAAAAAATTTAAAAATGGATAGACGGAAATTTACAGATACGGAAAAAGCCGAAGCCCAGAAATGAATGATCGTGAATGTCGCATTCAATGACATTAAACACAATACGCGTACTTAAACAATCATAAAGTGATTTTTATTTCGACTTCTTATTAATGTTTTACTACTTTATTTGTTCTTTTGTTATTTAAATTAAAAATTTAGTCAAAATGTGTGAGTTGCTTATTAGTTTGGCGATTCATATCATTTGGCGAAATTGGTCGACGGGATAACTAAGTAGTACTGTATTTGGTTTGGCGCAAAAACGTCTTTCAATGCAGAAAACGAGAAAATCAAAAGATTATCGAGCCGCTGAACACGAATTACGTGTTGAAAGGCGATCCCGGAAAAGGAAGCAATTTAATGCCGAGCCGATTAATTGTAAAACATCATGTCTCGAGGGCACCAATCCACTAGCCATGGCGTTTTACAATTGGTCGGTTCTAACCAGGAAAATTTGAGTGCCAATAGTGATTCTAACAAGCCGGAAAATATTATAGCTATTACTCTTGATTTTCCACCACCTAAAAACAAAAACTAAAAAGCAATCGGCTTGGGAAAAGCTGGAAAAAACTGTTTTGAATCAATGTCTGATGGACCCATTCACAGATGCATGTGCTGCGATCGACTTTGGTTTAAAACCTCCATCACCAAAATTCTGCTCTGTAAAATCAAACAGTATATGCCAAAGCCTTACAAGTATAACAGTATATGCCAAAGCTGTATTTTAATAATGATTAATTTCACACTTACAATATTAAATAGTTTGAAATGTTTCTTTCGTCGCCAACTTTTATGCTTGGCGACAATAGAGTGATGTAACTTAAACGAACCATACCTTCAAATTGCAGCATGTATAAAATCATTTATAGCAGAGGCGCGGATAATCTATATTAATAAAATAACAAATCGCTCTGTCTGTCTGCGTGTGTGTGTGTCTGCGATGGCTAGCAAAATCTATGGGTTGTACGAGGCTCAACATTTTTATGAGAGTAGCACAATATCTCTCCTGATGCACCTGAAGCTCAGAATTTCAAAATTCTATTTTTTAACTGAGTAATTAATTAAATTACAAAGCTCACTCTCAAAAAAATTCGCCTTTTTTCACTTTTTTCTCTTTCATATTCTTATGGTTCGTTGGTTGCATAAAAGACAGACCTTTAAAATTCATAGACTGGCAAACTGTCAGTTTAAATGAGGATTTTTTTATCACAGCTGCTGTGCACCATGGAGAAAAAAGATAGGTGGAGGCAAAGTAAACCGAAAAAAAGGTTTGCAATATGAAACCATTTATCGCTGAAATTTTAATGTCTCAAACAAAAGCACGAGGAAGGAATTTTGTATTAATAAGACGAATTGAAAGAAATGAATTACAGCTGAAGCATATTTTACGATTAAATAGTAATATTTTAAAATGTTCTTTTCTATTATATTATTTATTAAAATAAATGTTTGCTTTTAAAATAATTGAAATTGGAAAATTAGAGATACTTAAATGTCAAAATAAAATTAAATAAAATATTGAAAACATTTGATTTGAACTAAAAATTGTATTACTAAAAGTTTTCTTTTTTTCAGAACTTTTTAATACTTTATGACCTAGATGAAAAATGTTTATGATTTAACAACATATTAATAATCCATGTCAATATATAAAATATATTAATGAAACCATTCTTTTAAAATCATGCATGAAAACTCAAATAAGAAATATTAATCTGAAATCTAAAACTCAGAGTGCAGACGATTTTAAGACATTAACGAAAGAATGTTAACTTTTCAAGCAAAATCTTAAATGATTCTTTTATATTGATATTTTAAAGTAAAGAATATCACTCTTTTGGCCAATGATAATGATCCGTGATAGCCTGAAGTAGTCGTTTCGTATAAAAGCGGTGGAGTGACCATACAGCAAAATGGAGGATATTCCATCTACGTTATGATCACATGGGCAAGGCAAAAACTTCTAGCGTAAAGAAGAGAAAGCTTCATTAGACGCAATGTAAATCCCCACCAGCCAATGAAACAATTCATATGAAAGCAGTAGCAGCCTCCCTGCTTATCAGTTTGAAATTCTTTGGGTAAATTACCGGTACCACGTGACCTTTTACAGCCTCGAACGCAGATTTGGAATATCCTCCATAGTTACATTTTTTACAGTGTATGATTGATCTATCTGTATCTTATATGCATTACGATCGTGTATTACAGCCAATAATGGCACAAAACATTATTTTTAAACGAAATTTTAGCCATCTATTCAATAACAGTTTAAAAGATAAAAAAATAAAAACAAAGAAATAAGGGTTTAAACCAGTTTGAATTGATCGGAGTGTCAAGCACATGGTTTTGTTGGTGCTTATTTGGACTTAATGTAGCAGATTTTAGGATTACATTTTTGGCGTCACCCCAAGACATTATGCTGCCACTCTATTAATTTATTTTTACTGTATTCAGTACGTACTGTACGCAGATTTTTACCATTTCGAACATGAGAATGTATGAGTCATTAGCTGTGTTGCAGTAAAAAAATTACAGAACACTTTTCTAGGAGTTTATTTTTTTAATCATTGATTAAATTTAAATGTGTCCTATTCAATTTAAAATTGCAATATGGCTTTCATTTATTTTTAAAACAAAAATGAAATAGCTATTTGGCGTACAATTGCTTGAATCCGCGAACGATTTATACACCATAATAAATTATCAAATAGCAAATTATTTACCAGAAATAGCCATAAAAAGAATAGTAGAAAAACTCATTATAACCTTAAAGTTCAGACTAATTTAAACATAACCCGATGCCAACCAGAAAAAAAACCGCACTCCGATCCCTTATAGACAAAATTTCCGTGAGTATAAACCCGACCCGAACCTAAAAATTCTCTTTGAAAAAAAACTATGTATTTGATAACTGACCCGAACAAATCTTAATCCCGTAAAAATGTTCACATGAAGCATAACCCGATCCAAACAAGGAAAAATAATTTTCGTGGGCATGAAACCTGAACCGAACCTAAATATTTTCTTTAAAAATACCCGAAATATGACCAGAACTAAATCTGAAACCGATAAGAATATTCCAGAGAACTATAACCCGATCCCACCAAGACAAAATACTTTCCGTGGTCATGAACCCTACTCAAACCTAAAAAAATTCCATTTGAAAAATCCTGAACTTTGACCCAAACCACATCTAAATATGACCAAAATATTCGGAAGAACCATAACCGGATTCGAGTAAGACAAAATAATTTCCGTGGACATGAACCCCATACGAACCTAAAACTTCCATTCGAAAAAATACCTGAAATTTGAGTCGAACCAAATCTGAATCTGACAAAACTATTTTAAAGAAACGCAACCGGATCCAAACAATACAAAATATTTCCTTGGACATGAACCCAATTCGAACCCAAAAAAATTCTGTGAAAAAATCCCGAAATCTGCACTGAATGAAATCTGAACTTGGCAAAAATATTCCAGTGAAGCATGTCCTTATTCGAACAAGACAGAATAATTTCCGTCAACACGCAAGAAGACCCGAACCCAACCGTTATATTTGAAAAAAAACCCGAAATCTGAATTGAACTAGATCTGAACCCGACTAAAATATTCCAAAGAACTATAACCCAATCCAAGCAAGACGAAATAATTTCCATGAACATAAACCCGACTCGAACCTAAAAAATTCGATTTGAAAAAACCTGAAATTTGACCCAAACCACATCTGAATCCGACCAAAATATTCGAAAGAATCATAACTGGATTCGAATATGACAAAATAATATCCAGACATGAACAAAATCCGAACCTAAAAATTCTATTTGAAAAAATACCTGAAATTTGAATCGAACCAAATCTGAATCTGATAAAAAACTTTCCAAAGAACCGTAACCGGATCCGAATAAGACAAAAAATTTCCATGCATATGAACCGAATCCCAATCTTAAAAATTTCTTTGAAAAAAATCACGAAATCTGAACTGAACCAAATCTGAACTTGAAAAAAAAATATTCCAGTGAAGCATGTTTTTATTCGAATAAGACAGAATAATTTTCGTGAACACGCAAGAAGACCCGAGCCCAAAAGTTCTATTTGAAGAAAAACCCGAAATCGAAATTTAACCAAATCTGAACCCGACAAAAATATTCCACAGAACCATAACTGGATCTGAGTATAGCAAAATAATATTCATGGACAAGACTCTGACCCGAACATTAAAATTCGATTTAAAAAAATACCTAAAATCTGAATCGAACGAAATCTGAACCCGACGAAAATATTCTAATGAATCATAACCAGATCCGAACAAGACAAAATAATTTCCATGGACATGAACCCAATATATGGTTAGGTAACATTTAGGTTGCAATTACATTACGGTAAGTCTTTGATTATATTTAATTTCCCGTTAGGTTACAGTTAGGTCACAGTTAAGTTAAAGTTAGGTTAAGGTTAAATTGCATTTATATTATGGTTTGACTAAGAATATGTAACAATAAAGTGAAGGCTAGGTTATATTTATGTAATATTTAATTTACGGTAGGGTACTGTTAAGGCGCAGTTAGGTTAATGGCAGGTTATGGTTACGGTACAAAAGTTTACGGTTAGGAATTTATCCACAGAGTGAACATAACGCATGATTTGATTAAAAATAACACTTACTTTTGTCAAATGGCTCTGAAATTATTATATTATATACCAACCTTTTAGCTACCATCGAGTATCGATTTCATTCATGGTATAGTCGGAATTAGGAGTGATATAATTAATTTAAAATTCAAAATATTTCACTTGGTATTTCTATGTAAAAAAAATAATTAGTTACGTGACTTAACAGTGATTTTTATGGGTAAATATCAACACTTTAACACGAAAATCACGCAATCGTTGGATACATATTCCCTCCCGCGTTTCTCATTGCGTTTCTCATTGCTCATTTTGAGTATTTTTAGAACTTAATATTAGTTGTTGTTTTTTAAACCTATTTTTCACACAGTCAGTGGCCACGTATTTCTGACAATGCATTTCTGCATGTTTCGAGTTAATGATAAAATCATACAAATTTCTAGTTCGTTTAATATCATTAAAACGGACCCGGGCAACGCCGGGCGGGTTTGCTAGTACAGAATAAAACAACTAGTATTTAGCTTAAAATGATAGATGAATGTTTCGAGTGAAACATTTTTCAAATGGTTGGTGTAATTTCTTACATTACAATTTTTTTATTAGCTTCTGATGCTATTTCTTTCAGACAATCTAAAAAGTGTCGTGATAAAAATTGTGGCCCACTTACCTGTCATACGTAGTATAAGGTAAATCTTGCAATGGTTTTAAAAATCGAAAAAAAATTTTTTTGGTGGATTTACAGGTTTCAGATACTGGAGATTCCGAAAAACATATTTTTAGAAAAAAAAAATTGCCGTCCGTCTGTCTGTCTGTAAACGCTCTATCTCACGAACAAATGGAGATAGAGACTTAAAATTTTGTATGTACTTAGTAAGTAAGAATAGGACGAAGTCCATTTAATATCATTAACCTCGATCATCCGGAACTATTTTTTTCGGACTCTCGAAAAATTTGTTCTGATGAAATATATGTAAAATTTTTCGATTTTTTTTTATTTTAAGGAAAGAACGTAAAAAGCACTAAAATAACACAAATTTTGCATCAAGAACGAAGTCGGTCGGATTAATAGTTGTCGAGATATTTGTAATCCTGTTTCCCACATTCTTTGATTTTTCATGACCCTGTATATTCTTCAAATTTCAATTCAAAGATATGTTACTTACCCATCATACGTAATATAGGGTAAGTCTTGCAATCGTTTTGAAAATCGAAAAAATTTTTGACGGGTTTACACATTTCAGATACTGAAGATTCCGAAAAACTTATTTTTAGAAAAAAAAATTTGCCGTCCGTGTGTCTGTCTGTAAACGCTCTATCTCCCGAACAAATTAAGATAGAGACTTGAAATTTTGTATGTACTTTGTATGTAAGAATGGGACAAAGCCTATTTAATATCAGTAACCTCGATTATCTGGAACTATTTTTTCCGGACTCTCAAAAAATTCGTTCTGATGAAAGATATATAAAAATTTTCGATTTTTTTTTTATTTTAAGGATTGGACGTAAAAGACAATAAAATAACACAAATTTTGCATAAAAAACGAAGTCGATCGGATGATTAGTTTTCGAGATATGTGTAATCCAGTTTTCCTAATTCTCCGATTTTTCATGACCCCGTATTTCATTCAAATTTCAATTCACAGGTATATTTCACTTGGAAATGAGACGCTTAATCCAACACAGTAAATTTTTAGTTAATATGATTATTATTTTTTGAGTTATAAGGATGTTTTTTTTACGCAATCCGGTACTACTCGAGTATTTTGGAGTTTTATATTATTAGTCAAAATTGGCTCATCAGCAATTCATTAATGGAGCATTATTGTATGTTAAAATTATTTATTTATGCGTTTAAATTTTATTTTGGAGTTGCCATAGATAGTTTACACGCGTTTTTTTTTTATTTTTTATATTATGATGGGTAAGTATTACGGTGGCCCCCCAACGACTAGTTTTAATTGGAAATGAGACGCTTAATCTGACGCAATAAACTGTTAGTTAATAAGAGTATTGTTTTTGAAGTTATAAGGATGTTTCTTTTATCCAATACTTGTGTAGTTTGGTATTTAACATAATTTGTCAAAATGGGTTCATCAGCATGGAGCTTTAATATGTATATTAAGAATATTTAAATATACATTTAAATTTTGTTTTAGAATTGCAATGCATTTTATAAATAGTTTTCGCATATTTTATTTCACATATTATATAATGCATATCCATGATGGGTAAGTATTACGGTGGCCCCCAACGACTAGTTTCGAAATCTGACCGTTAAAACGAGACATTCATACAATTTTATTGTTAAAATGCATTTCCTTTTTCTCAGAGTCTATAAAAAAGCGTTTAAACTAAAGAAAAAATCCGTTTTTGATGAATCTAGTTAATGAAGAAGTAGCACGTCAAATTTTATCTCTTTATTATTCCGCAATTCCAATGTCTCCGAGAGAAATTGGTAGTCAATCGGGTATCTCACGCCATTCTGTTTGTTACAAGAAAAATGAAGTTAGTTCATTGCATTCTAAACGGGGTCGCCCTTCTAAAAAACCTCTATCGAATTTTTTTAATCGTAGGCGAAACTGAATTTTGCAATGGCAGAATCTACATTCAACTTTTTTTTTAACACTTTTCATCAAAGCAATTAGGAAGCAGAAAATAAAATTTCACTGTTTTTTTATGGAAAATTTTAATGAATATGCTATTTCAATAATTATTGCTAAACAAAAACTAATACATTGCCTTAAAAATTTATGCTTTACAAACCACATGATTTATCAAGAAAATACAGAAAACGACAACAGCATGATCATAAATGTCTCAGTGTCTATAATGACGGTAAAATTAGAACTTTGCTTTTCAAAATGATACAAAATTTCTTCGCTTCGAAGTTAACAGTTATGCACAGGGAGTATTTTCATAGCTTAATGACCTTGTCGACGAAACATTCCTCAAGTACTCCAGTTTATATTCCTTTAACCATTTCCATTTCTGCTTTAAAGACGATTTCTGAAGTTTACTGCGGTATTTGTTTTCCAATGTATTTTTCAACATGAATAGAAATATTACAACATATTGGTTTTTCTTAATTTTAATAAAGTTTATTCTGTCATTATGTCTTTGTGGTATTTTTTTTTTTTTTTACTGTTGTACAAGAATAACTTTTATATACGAATTGACTAATTCGTAGTTGAAAATTCAACACATTACATTAAAATTTGCGCATTAAATAATAAGTATATACATATTTTCTATTACTCTTTTAGCAGTTCTCAAGAATTAAAATTCATTATATGGGATTCTTTTGAAAAGTTGTGTATATGATATATAGATTTTTGAATGCACCTCAAATTTAAACTAAACTTATAATATGCGACTCTGCAAAATGATACTGTTACATGAATCTTTTATTGAAGAGAGGGTATTATTGTGCACCTTAATAATACATATCAATTTCATTATGTTATAAATAGAATATCATTGTTAAAATGTACTAAAAATATCACTGTCTATAGCAACAATTGTATATAAATTCATTTAGACTGGGAGACAGGAGTACAGATAATCACCTCAACGAGTTCATGATTGAAAATCTAGGACTAGTTAAAACTTGATTAGCATATTACAATGCAATATGTCTTGGTCTGCCAAGTTAAAATTTGGGTGGAAAATACCTAAAAACCTGATTTTAGCAGATGGCTCATAAGTTTACGATTACGTTTTCCAGCTCTCAAACTTTCATGATTTATAGGTACAGGAAAGCACAAGGGTAAACTTGCGAGTCAAACATTAAAATCTTCTTTTAGGTGTTTTCACCAAGATATAATTAGGCAGACCGATTGCGTTTTAATATGGGAACCGAGATTTAACTAATCCTAGATTTTCATCTGCGAACTCGATGAGATGATTGTCTGTGCTGCCGCTTCCCGGTCTAATTGCGTGAATACATTCTTCTACCTGACTGATAAACGCTACGCTCAATATTTTTCATTAAAAAACATGTTCTCCTACCTAAAATTAAAAGTATTTTCCGATCTTGTAATTCAATGCCCAGTATAATTAGCTATATGCTATATGTATAAACCAGATTAAAACCATAAACATAAAAATTTAGTTTAATGTGCCAATCCCAAAACATTCTTCTATCTCATATGTACATTTTAATTTACTCATTTTAATGCTTTAATAATTTTAATTCAATACCATACGAACTTTGATTTCCATCTTAAATTTTTGCTCCAATCAATTAATCCATGTAAAAACGAATTTCCGTCTCTGCACGAGCCGATGGACAATAGAATGATAGGCAGATTTTTTTCAAATTCAGGGAGGACCTAGTTGCCTTACCAAAAAATAATCATATACAAAAAATTTAGTTCAGTTCTAGAAATAACTTCATACACTTTTATGCGGTGCAATATTGAAAATGGCATAAAATTCGCTATTGCAGCGCCCCTTTCCGGCGGATTTTTTTCAGAATCAGGGCGATCCAACTAGCTATAGCCATACACTTACACAAAAAATTTCGTTCAATTCGATGCATAACTTCATATACTTTTGGTTGGTTCAATATTGAAAATGGCACAAAAATGGTGATTGCAGCGCCTTCTTCCGACGGATTTTTTTTCAAATTCAGGAAGGATGCCATTTTCAATATTGCACCGCATAAAAGTGCATGGAGTTAGTTCTAGAACTGAACTAATTTTTTTATATGATTATTTTTTGGTAAGGCAAGTAGGTCCTCCCTGAATTTGAAAAAAAATCTGCCTATCATTCTATTGTGCATCGGCTCGAGCAGAGACGGAAATTCGTTTTTACATGGATTAATTGATTGAAGCAGTAATTTAAGATGAAAATCAAAGTTGGTATGGTATTGAATTAAAATTATTAAAGTATTAAAATGAGTAACTATTTTTTTTTAATATTAAAATGTACGTATGAGATAGAAGAAAGTTTTGGGATTGGCACATCCAACTAGTTTAACCGTATACTTGATATCGCATTATTCTAGAATCGTGCTTCTTTGCAGGTAACTTTAAATGCAAAAACTGAACTTATTACAGAAAAATAGCCAGTTCTGTATTATATAATACCAAGTCGATACTTTCCCGATATAGAGACCTTGCTGCGATAGGGAAAATTGTCTTGGCGAGAAAATTGAATTTGGCAGCATATTTTCTGGAATCGTATTTTCTTTTCATGTAGAGAAGAAGTGTTTTTCAATATTTATACAATATATTTCACATAAAAAAGCCAGTTATCTATGTTTATGCAAAAACATAAGTAAATTTTTTTTAAAAACAATAATAATATCCATATAAATTCTTCAAAAACAAACTAAACATTTTCACAAGTTTTGTTTTCATTACTGTTTATATCATTTGACAATAAATCACACTTTCTGAAGCCTGAAATTACGCTGTTTTAAAAATATATATAAAATGCCAATGACTCCACGTTAATAAAGTATCATTAAGTCTTACCTTTAATTCTTCATTTTCAATGTATTTGAAAAAAAAAAATTGTTGAACTAAGTTATTTTTTACGTATTTATTTTTGGCGGAATTTGAAAAATATTTTTTATAATATTATCAATAATATTTTTCCTATGCTTTTTTTTAATTAAATATTACTATTAATATGCACTAGATGGCGTTATGTACGGTACAAAGTTGGTTAATGAGTTCGCAACTATCCAGACATTTTTTCCCATATACTTTTTCTGTTTGTGTGGTCTGCTATTATGATAAGGTGGCCTTGTTTAAAAATATATTTGAGCTACAGAGGGCGCTAACAACGGGAAAACCATGTGGTTCTAGACCACGTGTACTGCAGACAAAGCAAACTTAACGATTGGCGGGCCTGCCTTGATCAGGTGATTTGACAAGCCCCTATCGGCAAGATAGTCTCCCTATCAGAGTATGGCGCACATGCGTAGAAGGCCGTTTACATTATATGTATTTGGTAGCTTATCGCTTACTTCGCGAATGAAAAAATATCATTCATTTATTTTTTTCAGCGTTCGCTAATTCAAAATAATAACTAATTGTGTAGGACTTGTTTCTTAGCAGTATTATGAAATCAAGATAATATCTTTCTTTTATCTAAGAAATATAATTTATGAATTATTTTTGCCAAAAGTGAAAGACAACGTATATTGTTTTGAATATAACTACTACTACAGGGTTATTAGGCTATTTAAAGAAATCGACGCCATAGAATAGCCAAGAGTAAAGTAAGGCAAGCATCGAGCATGCGTCGTAAATTCTCAGATTGAGAGCCCACCCAACCGATAGTTTCTACTACTGATTTATACACGGTTTTATGGATCAACCAGTGTTGTTCCTATCGCTCGCCATTGCGCCAAATTCATTATTTGGCGAGTAAACAAGCGAGATTAGATTCGCCAAATTGCTAGTGCTGAAATTTTGATTTTTCTTTCTTTTCTTTTTCGTTTTTTCATACCATGGTAAATTAGATATATAACGGCCTGCGCATATCGCTAAAAACCGCCGAAAAATTGCAGCTAGATTCACTTCAAACCCTGAACCATTCCATTGGACCAAGTGGCGCAAACCCTGCCCAAATTAGCACTGAATAAGCGGATTTCTGTTCTGTGCACATGGTCATTGTTTTGGTTTAGAGAGTTATATACCAGATTACATACCGTTTATATGAATCAGCGTTTTGTCCGCTTTAACGCATCAATAATTTATCAAATTGACATTATGTTTAATAAGCGGTTAATTGAGTCAAAATTTGAAGTATTATGAAAGGATCGGTTAATGGCATCAATATTTATTATCAAAATACGCTTATTTGAATCAACGCTTAATTAAATCAGCAGATATTTCAATAAACTGTGTAACGCGATTTAAATGATTTAGTAATGAATCAACGGTTTTTAGAAGCAGCGTTTTACATGTTAGCCGTTTTTCTGAATCAATGGTAGATTGAACCAGGGTATTACATGCCACTTTTTAGGCACGTTTGAAACTACATAAATGCGTAGCAGCTATAGTTGTGGTTCAATCTGTCCGTCCGTCTGTCCTTCCGTCTGTCTTCCGCATATAACAACGCAAAAACTACCCAACCACATCGTTTGAAATTAACAATATATAATTATTGTATAATTTTGTCGAGTCATTTCAATTTTCCTGAAAATCGGATGCATGGATCAATTACAGGGACAATCAAAAGTATTCCATTTCAGGACGGTCAATGGGAAAAAAAAGTTTCAAGTGCATTTTAATGGTGTTACACTCATTCGAACATAATAAAATTCATAGGCATCTATGAAGTATGTACTGTAATATACATTCTGTAGTCCAAAGAAAACTTGTTATTGAATTACAGGGCCACACAAAAGTGTTTCATTACATAATGGTATAGGGAACATTGCTTGGCGTGCGTTTTAATTGGAATTAACTATTTAACATTTTATGAAATGGATATACATTGCAGAGGAATACTATTATTTCCTAAATAATAGAAATTAGATATAGTTTACAGGGACATACAAAAAATTTTGGAAGCCATACTGTATGCAAAATGCTGTATACTATTACATCGACATCTGAATATTTTAGGCGCGTTCGTAATTATATTAATACGTCGCTCCTATAATCGTCGTTCAGTCTGTCCGTCCGCTTTTCTGTTTATCTGTCCGTCTGTCTGCCCACTTATAACACAGCAAGAACTAACTAACCAAATCGTTTGAAATTTAAAATACATAAAATTTGCATAATTTTGTCATTTCAAATTTTATGAACATCGGATATATAATTTCAATACAGGGACAATCCAAAGTATTCCATTACATTAAGGTCAATAAGAAAAATAGTTTCAACTACATTTAAAAGATGTTACACTCTTTCGAATATAATAGAATTGACATGAATCTATGATGTATATACTAAAGCATACATTTTTTATAAACTGTGATGCAAAGAATATTTATTATGAATTTACAGAGCCACATAGAAGTATTCCTTTACATAATGGTATAGAGAGAATTTTTTTTTGCCGCGCTTTTTAATTGCATTATACTAGTTAGCATTTTAAATAAGTAAGAAAAATCATGCATTAAGCATCGATTATCAAGCACTTACCAACACCTCATGAAATCTTTAACAAAACTTCGTTATTTCGGGAAATAATAGTGTATAGCCAAATATACCTAAATATGTATTCCAGTACTTTTGAACAGCCCTGTATTTCATCTGTCTGTTAATATAATCTAAAAATTTATTTTAGCAAGAAAATGCCTAGTAGCTTGAAATTTCTTTTTCTGCAATTCATACTATTAGATGGAAACATACTTAAATACTTTTGTTAACCCCTGTAGTTTACCTTGTACCTTTATTACACGTCAGCATTAACTATAATTTATTGTAAACTGAAACACTTTTAAAACAACTGAAATCACATTCTCATAAATTAATCATTCATAGGCGTCTATGGTCCATGTACCGAATTCTTTGCGTGGCCTGTATATCCTTTTATCTATATTCTGCAAACATTTCTCAGTAAATTGAATGCAGTTCGGCGTAAAAATGCATAGCTTATTTAAGAACCACGTTTAAGTAATTTACGCTCATATTCAGTAACGTTTTTGGGTAGTCCTGTATATCAACTATAACATTTATACTCACCATATAATGTGCATATATTTAGTGAAACCTAAACGCGCATATCATAATTAAAATGCATTACATACCTCCATCAGCCATCATCGGATACTTATACGGTACTTCGGAAAGAATATACTACTTAAAGTCTTTTGTATGGCCCTGTATATTCTATGTATTTCATATTATGCAAGACAGTATCGTATAATTGGTATTCAGCATCAGTGACATATCAATTTTAATATACATGAAACGGTTTAGCATATTTAAAATATGTTGCATACAATTCCCCCCTTTACCATTCTCTAATGAAATTCTTTTGTGCGGCCCTGTAAATGAATAATAGCTATATTTTCACTGCATACATTACAGAATGCATATTTTAGTGCACTTTGCTAATCCATATGAATATGAGTATGTTTGACAGGGTGTATACACCTTTAAAATTCATTTGAACGATTTTTCCCCATAGGCCGTAATGTAATCGAAAATTTTTGATTCTCCCTGTAAATAAACCAATCATGGTAAAAACTTCATTTTCAATTGGGTTTGTAATAGGGTAAACATCAATAACGTATAAAAATTTCATAGCAATCTGAGTATATTTACGGGAGTTAGAGCGCGGAGAGACGGACATCCGGAGAGGCGGACATCCGGAGAGACGGACAGACAAACCGAATGCATAAGCACTTTTCAACTTTGTTGGAAAGTGCTAAAAAGCATAATTTTTACACGCGCACACTGTAAAAAAAATTTAAGAGGTTACTAAAAATTTCGTATTAAATTTGTATTTCACAGAATTTTTTAGTAACCATCACAAACTTTTTTTTGCAAGTGAAACAAGCATTTCTTTTGTAAACTGAACAAAAGAATTTTTTGTATAACTAATTTAAAAATTTTTAAAATGAGCCACCAAGCAAATTTTAGTAATAGCTCCAAAATTATTTTTAATAACCATTACGTGCGCCCGAAAGGCAGGAGCTTCCTTCGAGCTGCATCCAGACTTCTGAAGCGGACGATTTTCGGTAAAACCGCAATAGATGGCAGCACCAAACATTCTTACCTGCTCCGACAGGGTTTTCATAAACCCTTTATTAACGAGACACTACATACATTCGGGGCGTATTTGGCGGTGGCAAGTTTCGAAACCGGGACCTTTTAGCCTGGAGTCCGTTACTATAACCACTATGCTATCAAGGCAACACCAACTGAGTTTTAGTAAGAGCTATTAAAAATATAAAACTATTAACTCTATTCGTTGCTAACTTTTTTCTAGTAATTCTTACAGATTTTTTTGTAACCGACTAAGATTACTAAATTTTTTTTAGTAATTACAAGGATCACTAAAGTTTTTTTAGTAGATCGACCCTTTTTTTTACAGTGTAGGATATTAAAAAGAAATCAATGGAATCATTTTTGCAAGTAAATCATTAATAAAAAGACATTTCAGCAGTTTCCTTTTTTATTGTAATAATCACTAATCTTATGTTGTTTCATTTCTTCAGAACACACTGAGCAGTATACTTTATAACTAAAAGTTAACTATTTAACTAAACTTTCCTGACGAACCACTTTACTATGTCAAAATCCATCAGAGAAGATCCGAAATTTGGCTGGAAATTCTGAGTGGGATCAGGGCTGATTAGGCACGGGACTCTAGGTCCTCGGCCCTGGGCACACGAATTTCAGGGGCCCACAAATTATTTGTCTGATATTTTTTCCCTTAATCAAATACTTTTCAAATAAACTTGTTGCCGAAACGTCAGTGAAGGCTTACTTTGGAGACACAAAATTTTTTGGTTTCTGTCTGTCTGTTCCGCGATAACTAACGCAAAAAGCATCCGACTGGCTTGAAATTAAGTGGGTATGTTAATGAGGCACTGGGATTAAGCTGTATAGTTTTTTGTTAGATTTGATTCATTCGTTCGGAAAATATAGAATATTTTATTTTGCGCAATAATGCTTTTCTATGGCAAATCCAATGATTTTCAAATTTTTTTCTTCAGAGAAAATGAGACATTTCGTTAATGGAATTCACCGATAAATGGATACTAAAATTTACCAGCTAAATTATTCGTATTGTTTTGAAATTTTGTCTACGCATTTGTCAAATTTTTAAAATTATTACTGTAAATTTCGAAATTTTTTTATAAATGTGTTCCAATAATATAAACTAATTTGTTTTAGAGATTTACTTATTTCAAATGTATTTATTTCCCTTTCTTTATTTTCTCTTAATGATTGCTAAGCAACCATTTATCCTAATCCTTATTTTTATAATGTTATAAATTTCAATGCGTGTACAAATATTTAAATGAAGTCAACGTCAAAACTGATGAATAAATTAATGTCTTTGTATCTTTGCGTATATATATAACATAGCCCAGAAAAGAACATAAGGTATGTTTTATTAATTTTATTCAAATATTTTCCTTAATAATTCAAATTTTCTTTTTTTTCATACAGAATCAATAGCGATTTTTTAGATAAAATTTAACCAATTTCCTTTATCGTTGCCAAAAAAAAAATCAAAATCTGGAATGGTTTTTCAACGGCAATAACTTTCCATTGAGCAATTTCCATTCGAAAAATTAAACTAAGAAAAAATAAAAATGACGTCAGAATTAAAATAAAAATAAATATAGTACTTTGTTAAATATTAAACTCAGAAATTTGTTTCGTCAATAAGAATTTTTCTGACAAAAATGGGGCCATAATTAGAAGTAAAAGAAATAAAAAAGAATTATACTTTTAACAAATTTTTCACTTGGTAAAATTTGACGTCATATTTGAAATAAAACAGGTATTTTATAGTAGTCTTTAAAAATACAAGAAACACGGATAGCAATAACTCATGAATAATGACGTCATTGCCGAAACTTCAGTGAAGGCTTATTTTGGCGACACAAAATTTATTGTTTTCTGTCTGTAAGTTTGTTCTTCTGTCTGTCTGTCAGTCCCCGATAACTGCCACAAAATGCAATCAAAACTTCTTTTTTTCGGGAACAAAACACTAGGTTACTGAGTTTACACTTTCAAAAGTTCCTGATACATTAGATTTAGGTGTTTGTGGTAGGCAGGTATGTAGAAGTATGAGGATAATGAAAAATGCTTTTTAAAACTGTTATTTATCCTTATAAATCAAAATGTATAAAGAAATACAAATACGATAACTATTAGCAGATTGATAGAAAGTTACAAATTTAAATCAAAATATATAAAGAAATACAAGATATACGATAACCATTAGCATATTGATAGAAAGTTACAAATTTAAAACAAAATATATAAAGAAATACAAGATATACGATAACCATTAGCAGATTGATAGAAAGTTACAAATTTAAATTTAATGAGACTACGGGGGGTTCCGGGGGGCGGAGCCACCCAGAAGAAATTTACTATGGTATAATAAAAAACAAAAATAATATATCATGAAAATTTCAGAATATTCTAACATAACTAAATCTTTAATTTAACGCTTTTGATGGCTTGAAAATTTCTTATTCGTATTTTATTCTTATAAATAATTACGTATTTCGAAAAAATTAAATTACAGTTTCCAGGAAGTTGAATATTACCCTAAATGTGTTTTAAAAAAATGGTGTGCAAAGCGGACGTTGAGGCTCCTGATCTGTAGATTTACTAGTTTTATAAAATAGAAAATGTAAAATTTAAATATTTTGAATGACTCAATTAAAATTTTTTGAATCTTTTAACCTTGGCACTTTCACTTGAAAAAGTGAAAGTGCCAAGAACCGAAGTTTTCCCACTGTTTGCGTTTTACATTTTGGTCCCTGGCATAAAAAAAAATTTTACTGTAGTAAAAAAAAAACTTTTTTTTCTTTAAAAGACCTCTTCAATTTCAGCACACCTATAATTTTCAAAATTTTCCACATCCAGAAAATCAAGTTTGGGAGAAAATGACAAAACTTGCATACTGTGACTATTGGTTTCAATATAAATAAGGATTTTACAATGTCAGAATCATAGTTTTAATGATTACTAGGCTGTTAGGCAAAGCACAATTTTTATGATTTTGGATAAAGCGAATTTTAAAAAAGACATCCTCATTTATTCTGCAACATAGACTGTGAATCATAGATATTTGTAAAGTATGCAAATGCTTATTTGAGAAAATGGACGGTAATTAATTTTCTTTATTATTCTTGTAGGTTAACTTTTTTGTAAACTTGAAACTTTTACCCAAACAACTTTGTCAACTCATCAAATAAACCTGCTTTTTTCCCTAAAGTGTCGCCGGGAATGTGGAGGTAGGGGGCCCCAACTTTATAACAGGCTCTGTGCCCAACTCAGCTTCATCGGGCTCTGAGTAGGATCATTACAATTAGACATGTTTCAATCGGCAAGGCGAAGCTAAAATTCTGAATTTTAATTACACGCAAAAATGTAACGTATAACAGAGGGAAACGTATATTTCAAAAGCTTATAACTCAGGGACAACTGAGGGAAACGTACATCTGAGGTAACGTATTAACCGTATTATAACTGCCGCGACCGTATGTATCCTTCACTAGGCTGCTGGTTCCACTGCAGCTGAAGCTTTATTTAAATTAATGTAATTCTACAAATATAATCCAGCTTTTAAAAAAAGAAGTTATAGCTGATACTTTCAAAGCTTATAAGCATATACATAACAAAAAAATTATACCATGATAGAAAATCCCTCATTTATTAACATTTAAAATAAATGAAGAGAAAAAAAAATTACAATTTTGCCTTTTTGCTCGGCGGTCAGGGTGTTTGGAGTTCCCATTGTATGTGATTCGACTTAGTACAATGACGAAAAATTGATTAATATCTTATAATACTTTAATTACACTTTCATAACATTCGTTATGACTTGATAAAATTTAACAACAATTATGCATATTAAACTTACGGACCAGACGACAACTATAGGTAATTGGTATTTATATATTTACAAACGCACCAAAAACGGATTATCGATTTTTTTTAAATAAACTTTATTAAGATAATAAATGTATAAAATTTTATGGCAACGATTGTAATAAATGAAACAAAAGAAGTATTATTTAATAAAAACATTTAATCGACCTTATTTTCTCATATCGAGTAATAGTTATATGCCTGCTCCAGTTCATAAGTTTATAATTTGACGCTAAAATTCAATCAATTATTTATACTGACAGATATCAATTACAAATTAATGTAAATTTCTCAATTCATTAAATTAGGCAATACAGACTTAAGCGTATCAGCTAATAATGCATAATCATTACAGTTGATTTATTAATAGATTTAATGTATTTACTTAAGAATTTATTGGAAACTTCGGTTAAAAGAAAGCATAATTGGAGCAATTTATTGTTTTTAATAGTATTTTCAAAGGAAGAGTTTAAATAAATTTTGATGAGGAAAATTTACGATACAGTTAATTATACTTTCAAAAATAAACAGACAACCCCCCCCCCCCTGTGTTAACACTATCTATATATTCGCACATTTTTTTCATATTGTTTAGAGAAAATATATAATTTTTAAAATATTTCTTTCTGGTTAATGAATTTGAAGATATTTTAAAATAAATTTCTGGATACAGCCAAGCTTCTCTTGGTTATGGTATTTAGGTGAATTCGAAATTTCTTTTATTTAAAATTTAAAGAGTTTTTTAATTTTTAAAATTAATTTAAATTTCTCAGCAACAACGCCATATAGCATTTTCGTAGTAAAAAGTATGTATTTTTAATAATAAAAAACAGTGTGTACAACAAATGTAAAATATAAAAAAACAATAGTTTCTTTTTACCGTATATTAATATTATATAAACAAAGAAAAGGCATAACATGTCTCTACTTTTTAATCCTTTCGATTCTCATAATTTTAGTGCTTTCAGCTAATATAGTGCGATAACTTGTCTTAAATTTATGCTTTAATTATATTATAACTAATAAATTACAAATACTAGTTTTTTTTAATCATGGTTTTTATTTCTTCATACATTAGCTTGAAACAAATGCTGAACATATATATATATATATATTTAGGTGTAAACGGTTTAATCGTTCATAATCGGTCTGTGCGGAATAAAAATAGATCTAAAAAGAATCACGATTCCATAAATATCAGTAAATAATGATACAGTTATCAAATAAATTGCCTTTAAAAATATATTTCCCTGTTCGACAGCAAAAAAGTATTAAATATGTATTGTAAAAAGTTATAAAAATTGCAGTTAAACAAAATTATTTGCTCATGTGTTGCCACCAACAACATTATTCACTAATGAGTGTATTATGTCAAATTATATTCGTTTAAAAGAGATTATTTTATCAGAGTTGATATTATATTTATATATGCATTTAAAAGATAAATAAGTATTGCGATATTCGTATTCTTTATATTTTACTGCAAGTATTTTAAAAAATAGTGAAATTGTATTATTATTTATTATTATTATTTATTTATTTATAATAGTTCTTATTAATAATTTAATCTTCGTAATTATAAAAAATTATAAAAATTGCAGCAAAATCAAAATTTAATTATATGTTGTCACCAACAATATTATGTCAACTATACTTATAGACACGTTCTTGCCTTATAATAGATATTATTTTAACAGAATTGCTATTATGTATGTACCTGGATTTAAAACACAAATAAACATTACCATTATTTGTATTATGCATATTTTTTTACAGGTATTTAAAAAAAACGACATTTTATGATTACTATTTATTACTATTTATAGTAAAATTTTAAGTATATAATTATTAGAATTTATAAAAATTGGAGCAACAGCAAATTTATTTATTCTTATATTGTCACCAACAACATTATGCCATCTATACTTATAGGTACGTTTTAGCCTAATAATAGAGATTATTTAACCTGAATTGGTACTATATCTGTACATGCATTTAAAACATAAAGAAACATTACTATATTCGTATTATGCATATTTTACCACAAGTATATACACAAAAAAACTGATACATTTTATTATTATTATTTATTTATTATTTTACCATAATATTGCTTATTTCATCGCATAAAGTTATGTCTCCAGGCCTTATAAAAGAAATATTTGTTTTACTATGAAGATACTTTCGAAAAGTTTCTCTCTTTTTTTTCCTTTTTCTATTTAGAGTCCAAGACATATGGGTCGTAAGTAAATGTAAAATGTAGTAAATGTAACATGCCTTATATTTATTTTCCCTTATAAAAAGAACTGTGACATTAGTTTGAAAGATATAAATAATTCTTTCGTATGTTCTGTTATTTTCAATTTATCAAAGTGCAATCAACTTAAGTAAATAGTTTTGATTGCTTAAGGGATACCCGAACCCCATTTTCGGCCAAAAATCATCAAAAGTTCAAATTTTTTTTTTACTCAGAAAACGATAAAATACATATTTGCGAATATCCATGCAAAATTTCAGAACTCGGGGAAACTTGGAACAGGTAGAAAATGGGCTTTTTTAATTGTACTCACTGTAGAGTTTAAAGGACTAGCGGCCATTTAAAACGTGTTTTCCTGAAAAAGACTTTTTCCATATCTTGCCTAAGTTCGAAGTACTAAGGCTCAGTGGTAAAATGATTTAGAAACAAAGTGTTTATGTTTTTAGAATCTTAAAAAAAAATTGCAACAAAAGTAAGGAGAAATATTTTTTTTAACTATTTCTGAAAATTTTTCATAAATTGGTAAACATAAAAATTATAACGAATTTAAGGAAATTTACCATGCGTATTTTTTTTAGCCGATTAAAATAGCAAATTAAAAAATATCTCTCTTTTCTATATCTTCTTTTCTATATACTATAACACTATTTAAGAAACTTTAGTAATACCAAAATATTGAAAATTGAGTGAGGAGTAGTAATTTTAAAAAGTGTATTTTTCGACAAAAAAAAAAAAAAAAAAAAAAAAAAAAAACATAAAAATCCCCATAAAAAATATACTTTTTAATAAAAAGTGAATTTTTTTGTTAATTATTCCTTACAAGAAGATTTCTAAATAGAACACCAAAATTCATTACTTTAAAATCAATAATAAAAATTTTGGGTTTTTTCTTGCGGGTCTCCCTTAACTTCTTAACTCATTTTCCCAGAATAGATTCAAACACTGTGCTCTCTTTAAACATAAGTATGCACAGTAAAGGGAATTTTTTTTCCTTGTAAATGTAACGATATTTATCTGAAAGAATTATTGCAATAAACGTAAAACGCAACCTAATGATTTCTTGGTTTTGTTTGTTGAGAAGAAAATTAGTTTTTGAAAGAATGTTTTATATTCGGAATTAAATGACGTCTGAAATCACAAATCATCCATAATTTTTATGAATGTTTTATACTTATTTAACTAATTCTGTTGTATTCTTATGGGATTATTATTTTAATCATGATGCATGCAGTGCAAGTTTAAAAAAATAAAATTACTAATATGTTTTTATTACATTTGAATGAATGGTTAGGATTATTTTCGCTGTAACTTCATAGTTGTGTAAAAAAGTTAGAATATTCAAAAACACCATTTATCATGCATATATATTTAAATCTATTAATTTATTCAAACTTTAATTCGTTGAATATTTATTTTAATGTGTTGTATTAAAATAATCATTAAAAAAAGCGCATTAGATAAATTCTTCAGCACAAAAAATTTTCTTTTTTCGTACCTTTGTGCTTTGAAAATGTTAACGTATCTTTAATAATGTTAATTTACCTTTAGATAAAAAACAATGTTTCTCTAGCCAATCATACGTTTTATATTTCAAGAAAATTTGAAAAGCATCGTTGCTTACTTTAATGGTTTAATATAGATGAATAAATATTTCGTATATAATAACGAATCTCAATACTTTAAACGTTTTATTTCATGGATATTTTTTTCTAAACCATCTAAACAAACGGCAGCATCATTTCTTTTTCATAAAAAAAGTTTTTGAACCAGCTTTCCGCAAACAGACTTTTTTTTGTAATGTGTGAAGCAAAAATCATTGTGAAATCAATTATAATTATGGTATATGCAAGATAAACATCTTATATTTCGTTTTAGTCATAATAAAACTTTGAATATCACTTTGAAGAATGTAAATAATTCTTTATTCTTTAATACACCTTAATTATTTTTTATATGTGAAGGCGAAACAACAGTCAAAACAATACTTATTACGATAAATGTAAAATACACCACTTCTATTTATCTTCTTAAAAAAAAAACTTTTGACATTACTTTGAATGATATAAATATTTTTTTTCAGATATTTTGTTGTTTTCAATTTACCAAAGTAGATTAAACTTAAGTAAACAGTTTTGATTGCTTAACTTCTTGGCTCATGTTCTCATAATAGAATCTAATACTGTGCTTTATTTAAGCATACAAATGCACACAAAAATTCTATAAATGTAATGAGATTCATCTGAAAGAGTTATCTATATTATAAAGGCCAAACGTATCAGTGCGTAACGAATACGTCATTTTGCGAATGGCAACACTTTCCCATGCAATTTCAGGTTTGGAATTTTCGCTACTGCAAACTTTACACTTCTAAGCATCGTACATTTAAAATTTTTATACCATCGTATAGAGAAAAGAATTTAGCTTTAAAAGCAATTTGTTTAAAAGCTGTATCTCAATTTATTTTTGATTTTATAATTTTTAGTAACAATTTTGTAATTGTAGTAAAAACACACTCCATTTTCCCTCAAAATTAAAAAAGAAAATAGAAATTAAAATGCGTCTGTTATAAAATCCGGTGATTTTTGGTTTAATTTTGTTTAGTAATTTGAATAACTGAGCTCAAAATTAGCTTAAAATAATATTTGCTTGAGAGTTAGACTGACCAATGTAAGATGTAATTTTTACTGTAACTAATTTTGTAGATTTATTATAATGCAATGAATCAGTTTCTTCTTCAGTATTTTCTTTCCTCGAATTCTCTACGAGCTCTACCCAGTTGTAATAAACGTGAAACACAGCCTAATGTTATTTCTTGGTGTTATTTATTTAGAAGAATGCTAGTTCTAAATACAAAGTTTTATATTCGGAATTAAATAAAGCCTGAAACCATAAATCATCTATAATAATTTTTCTCAATGTTTTGCATTTATTTAGTTAATTTTTTATATTCTTTTGCTGTTTTAGTTTCAGCACGATGCATGCAGTGCACGTTCAGAAAAACAAAATTATTAATATTTATTTTATTAGACTTGAATGGTTAAGATTATTTTCGTGTAACTTTATAATAATGTAAAAAAAAAAAAAAAAAAAAAAAAAAAAAAACATTTATATACACGGCTTTTGGCATTTTTGCATACAAATGTATTTAAATATATTAATATAATGGAACTGTAATTTGTTAACTATTCGTTTTATGACAAAACAACTGTCAACACAAGAATTATTACGGTAAATGCAAACTACATCTCCTTCATTTTATCTTCTTTTATAAAAAGATCTTAAACATTACTTCGAATGGTAGAAATAATTCTTTCAGATATTTTGTTATTTTCAATTTATCAAAGTGCATTCAACTTAAGTTAGGAATTTTGATTGCTTAACTTCTGAACTTATATTCACAAGTTGTATTCAAAGAATGTTCTTTATTTCAACATACGTAAGCATTGAAAATGAAAAGAAAAAAACTGCCTGTAAATGTAATGAGATTTATCTGAAAGAGTTATTACAATAAACGCAAAACACAACATAATGCTATTTCTTGATTTTGTAGACTGAGAGAAAAGTTAGTTCTGGAAAAAGAGTTTTATATTAGGAAGTATACGTCTGAAACAATAAATCCTCTATAATATTTAGGAATATTTTATATTTACTTTGTTAATTCTGCTATAATCTTTTGGTGTTATTGTTCTGAATATGGTACATGCAGTGCAAGTTAAGAAAAACTAAATTATTAATATATGTTTATTATTTTTGATTGAATGTTTAGGATTATTTTCGTTATAACTTTAAAATAATAAAAAAAAAATTAGGACATTCATAGACACGGCCTCTGCCATTTTTCATGCATTTATATTTAAATATATTAATATAGTGAAGCTGTAATTCGTTGAGTATTTGTTTTTATTGATATGCTGTCTCGAAAATAAGCATAAAAATGAACATCAAAAAGGTTCTTTAACTAAAAAAGTTTATTTTTTATATATGTGCTTTGAAAACGTTAACTTATCTTTATTAATGTTAACCCTTTTTTTTAAATAAAAATCAATGTTTCTGTGGCAAACATACGTTATATATTTTACAAAAATTTGAACAGCATTTTCGCTTAATTTAATGATTCAGTGTAAATAAATAAAGATTTCATGCTCTTTAATTTAAATAATGCCTCAGAACATTTTAAGCTATGTTATTTATTCGATATTTATTATATAAACCGTCTAAACAAACGGCTATTTCTTTTTATTTTCATAAAAATAACTTTTAAATCAGCTTTCCGCAAATATATATATATATATATATATATATATATATATATATATATATATATATATATATTATATATTATATTTATCCTTCGTTAAGTACTTTGAATATCACTTCAAATATCATAAATAATTCTATTACTTTTAATATACATTTATTTTCTTTTATTTGTAAAGCCGAAACAACTGTCAAAACAATAATTAATACGATAAATGTAAGCAACATCTAATATATTTTACTTCTTTTATAAAAAAGAACTTTAATATTACTATTAATGATACAAATAACTCTTTCAGATATTCCATTTTTTTCCATTAATCAGAGTGCATTCAACTTAAGTAAATAGTTTTGTTTGCCTAAATTCTTAGTTCAATGTCTCAGAATATATTCAAACACTGTGCATTATTCAAACATACATATGTTCCGAAAAAGGAAATTTTTCCTTGTAAATGTAATGGAATTTTCCTGAGAGAGTTATTGCAACAAAGTTAAACACAATCTAACATTTTCTTGGCGTTGTTTATTGAGAAGAAAGAAGTTGAGTTCAAGAAACAAAGCTTTATTTTCGTAATTAAATGATGTCTGAAACCATAAATAATCTATAATGTTGTAAAAATATATGAGGGAATGAAATTTTTGCCTTGATATTAACACAAAATACATAATATGGACTTTAAAATGTTCAGGGTTACTTCAAAGACGATTAAAATAAACAAATATAGATGTTAATAGTTAATTTTATTCAAAAACATCTTAGTACTGTCCAGCCTTTAATCAGGTTCTTCGCCAGAGAATATTTTCTTTATTTATACAAAAGACAGCGGAATCATATAATTGTTTAAATAAAGAAAAATTCTCTGATAATGTTTATGAATATTTATTATTTATTTAGTTAATTCTGTTATATTCTTAAGGTGTTATTGTTTTGAGCAAGATGCATGTAGTGCACATTCCGAAAAACAAAATTATTAATAATGTTTTATTACATCTAGATGAATGGTTAGTATTTTTGTCGCTGTAATTGCATAATAATGGAAAAAAGTTAGAACGTTCAAAAACACTGCAATTTTTCATGCATATATATTTAAATATATATTTCAATCTATTAATATAGTAGAGTTCTACTTCATTACTTATTTTAATATGTTTTTTCAAAATAAGCATAAAAAAGGACATCAAATAAATTCATTAACTGAAAAAAATCATTTTTTTGTATCTCTGTGCTTTAAAAATATCGTATCTTTAATTATCGTATCGTACTTTTTTAGATCAAAAGAAATTTTTCTGAGGCAAACCGTACGTTTTAAATTCAAAGATAATTTGAACAGCATTTTTGCTTAATTTAAAGATTTAATTTACATGAATAAAGATTTTATGATTCAGTTTTAAAAATAACTCTCAAAATTTACAACTATGTTATTTAATGCATATTTCTTATTAAACTATCTAAACAAACGGCTGTTTCATTCCTTTTTCATATAAAAAGCTTTTGAATAAGCTTTCCGAAGACATATTTTTTTGTTTTTTGTAATGTGTAAAACCATTGTCAAAGAAATATAATTGGGGTAGATATAAAACACACATCTTATATTTACCTTTCGTTATGAAAAGAACTTAGAATATTACTTTGAATTATGGAAATAATTCTTTTATTTATAGATATACTATTATTCTCCTTTATTTGTAAAGCTGAAACAACTGTCAAAACAATAATTATTACGACAAATGTAAACTACATGCGTTATATTTATCTTATTTTATAAAAAGAGCTTTGATATTACTTTGAATGATATAAATAATTCTTTCAGATATTCTATTGTTTTCAATTTATCAAAGTGCATTAAACTTAAGTAAACAGTTTTGATTGCCTTAATTCTTAGTTCAACTTCTCAGAATATATTCAAACACTGCTCTTTATTTAAACATACATATGCTCAGAAAAGGGAAATTTTTCACTGTAAATGTAATGAGATTTTTCTGAAAGAGTTATTGCAATAAACGTAAAACGCAACCTAATGTTTTCTTGGTTTTATTTATCGAAAAGAAAGTTATATCTTGAAACAAAGTTTACATTTGGGATTAAATGACGACTGAAACCATAAATCATTTATAATATTTATGAATCTTTGTACTTACTTAGTTAATTCGGATATAGTCTTATGTTGTTATTGTTCAGAGTGCAGTGCCTGCAGTCCGAGTTTAGAAAAACAAAATTATTAATATTTATTTTATTAAATTTGTATGAATGTTTAGGCTCATTTTCGCTGTAACTTCATAATAATATAAAAAAATAAAAAAAATGAAAGAGTAAATAAACAAAACTTAATTATTTTTTCTTTTTTAAAATGAATGTAAAAACTTGAAATTACAAGATAACAGAGAATGTCTTCATAATATATATTTACTAGTTGATACGACAATCAAATATGCAATTTGAATGAAATAAAGCGTACTTGGTAACGCAAACTGTGTAAAGAACCATTTTATTTTACTTCCTAGATTTTAATATATATACATCTGGGATAACTCTAGATTCCTGAGATAGCTCTAGTCTACAAAAGAAGGATATGTATCGTACTGGTGACATGCACCGTCCAACATTACACTTCCGTTGTTCGCTGCCGACATTTCTAGTTTTCGAGTATTTTATAAAAGGGTGTCTTCATAAAGTAAAGTTTGATGCGAATGAATAATCTTATTTAGAATGTTACACGTGTATTAAGCTTTGCATTAAGAATTTTTGCTATTACAGTCTGTTTGACACCGTCTTGAGAACGGATCACGAGGCTTCGTACAAGACATATACGACATACAAATGAAACCCCCGACACTTCACATCTCGAAACAATCCACTTCTAGTACGGCGAATTACTGCAGAGAATTTATTGAAGCAATTTATACATTATCATCAGTCTCACCATGGCCACACATTAAAGCCTGTGGTCATTAAATCATTAAAGCCTGCTTTTTTCCTGTCAGCTTTGAAAACTTATAATGATAGTGCCATTTACACAACATTTGTTTAATATACTTTATACTTTTTCGTTACAGAAATTTGATTTGAATTCTTAATAGAATTAAAATCCTTGAACTTTTTTTAATGTTTTTTTAAACAATATATTATACGCATCCATGTTCAAAACCTCTCTGTTCGATGTTGCGAGAAATATTCTGACTCAGTTTGATACATGTCGCTAATTTACCGAGGGGAAATCTCGCTATCGTGTATCCTGGGTGCTGGCCTCAGGCATGCATAACATGCATCATCTTCATCTCATTTTTTTAAGACCATTGATAGTGTCTATATCGTAATATTAATAATATATATTCCACAACGAAATAGTAAGAATTTATATATTATAAATAAGTATTATTATAAGACGTTGCTCTATTGGTTGGACAATTTACAAGATAAATATTTAGCTAGAGCATGGGCAATATCCAAATCAAAAAGCGCGTGATGTATTTAATTTCATTTCAATAATTATTTATGCCAGTTTTTCACGTACATTAAGTTTGTAAATTTATTTTCTATTTACATTCTGAAGATGAATCGATTAAAAAGATTTTATTTATTTTACAAAAAAGTCTTATAAACAAAATATTTATTTACTAGCTGACCCGCCCGGCGTTGCTCGGGACCATTGATGTTTTCAAACAAAATTGCAAATATTTAAAATCTCCATTCATGTTAAAATAGAAAAATATATCCAAAAATAAATCTTTGAAAAGGGGCTTCTGCTGTCAGAAGCAAGGTAGGCAGATGTACATATCTGAATATATTAATTCTTGTTTAAATGATTGAACTCATGCTCTTAAAGTATAGATTTAAAAAGAAGAAAAAATTTATTTTTACCAAAATAATATCATTCACTGTTTTATGAAAATTATATTCTAAAATATTAAATTGATGAGACTCTCTTCAATAAAAGAAAATATAAATTTTCACTATAAGTTGGCCAATCCTGTTTCACAATATATTCATCATTTGCATGGTACCATCCATCTTCCAATCGATGATAACTGGAATAATGTCCTCTATGCGATGAATCACCATAATGAAAAATACCAGACATAACTTCATACACACCATCATGAATATTAAGACATGCTGTCGGAACACCTAATAATTTGTAATCTGTAATTTTACCTTGGGTGGTAAATATCATCATTTGAATAATTAAATAATTAGGTGGTGACATTAGTTTATCTTCTTTTCTAGTTCTAGAGAGGCCGCAAAAATCACATGAATGTTCAAAATATTCTACAGATGATACACTTTCTGTAACCAGATCTTTAAAATTAAAGCAATTACCACATGTAGGTATATGAATTCTAATTACAGAATCCATATCATGAAGGACGACTTCATGAAAACAATTCAAACATTGTAATTTTGTGTGCCTTGTATAAGAAAATTCATATAATAGAAATGGCAGTGCTTGAGCAAGATAGTTTAAAAATTCAAATACATCTTCTTGACTGCCATCAGTAAAAAGTACATCATCACATGGATTGACAATATCTAAATAACACCGTCTTGCCAATTGCCGAAATATTTTGGTATTAACCGATTTATCGTTTGCATATGCTAAGACATGAATCTGGATTTCAGTGTTAAAATTGAAGAACTTGCTCTTTAAGTCATCGCATTGATACAAACATTGGATCAAACTATTTGCATAGCACTCAAAATGATCATTTGTAAATCCTCTAATTGTAGAGAATTTGTTTTTACTGTTTTCTCCAGTTAAGTTATCAATTTTTCTGACTGCTGAATTGCAGACTACTCCATTTTGAAGTAAAATATCACATGCTGCAGTCTGTTTGATATTCTCTTCACAGGGCGTTTCTCTTGCATTTTCCATTTCTTCATTATGTTTCTCAACACACACATTTTCAACATTTTGATAAATGACTGCAACTTTTTCATGAATGGACTTCCTTTGCTTAACATCAATGACATTTTCAGCAGACATAGATCTTAGGACCTCTTGATATACCACATTTTTCGTTTTTCCATTAGGAGCTAAAAGGAATAAATTTTTCTTATTGCCAACTCTGGAACATCCAACATACAGTTGACCATGTGAAAAGCAAGGAGATTGCAAGTCGAGTCCAACTACTTTTAAAGACTGGCCTTGTGCCTTATTAATACTCATAGCAAAACTGAGACGGACAGGAAATTGGATTCGTTTAAATTGGATTGGGAGATCTGATGGGATAATCGGTATTCGTGGTATAAATACATCCTTCCCTACATCATGACCAGCCATAATGGTGGCTTCGATAACATTCGGAAACAATTTCTTCACAATAAGTCGTGTTCCATTGCAAAGTGTAGGGGGGTCAAGATTCCTAAGAAGCATAATTGGAGCCCCAACTTTAAGTTCTAATCTATGAGGTGGAACTCCTGAAAGCTCTAATTTATTTAATATCTCTGGTGGATAGTGAACAGAATCATTCACATCGATTACTGAATCTATTGATCTATACAATTGAAGGGAGCCAGGTAATTTGGCTAACAGATTCTTGTTAGTGACATCAACAGAATCATTTCTGGGAGCAAGTATTGCCCTTTCACATAACCATTTAGGGTTTCTAAAATGTTGAGTAATGTTGGGGAACACCTTATCTATGAGTTGTTGTAATGTGTCAACATTCATTCCTACATTTTCCAAAGAAATCATGCCATCTGTTGTGTCATAATGCATCTCTCCGTTTCCTA
The DNA here is from genome assembly GCA_964019185.1 of Maratus speculifer. NCBI lineage: Eukaryota > Metazoa > Arthropoda > Arachnida > Araneae > Salticidae > Maratus > Maratus speculifer. Next base: position 243,797 of record CAXHSM010000272.1, on the reverse strand, counting down.
TTTGTAGGAGTAACTCCGCAAATTCTTGACCTTCAGTATCTCCATATAAATACACCCTCATATTAGTTGTAAGTTGAAAATGTTGAATATCCTTCCAAAGATAAGATCTTTGTATACAGGCGTGTATTTCATCAGCTTTGGTCCCACGTGTAATGACTGGAAGAGTTTGTCTGAAATCACCAGAAAGAACCAGAACTGCTCCCCCCATTATCCTATTATTATGCCGAAGATCCTGCATCGTGACATCAAGCGCTTCAAATGCAGCTTTGTGTGACATTGTGCACTCATCCCAGACTATCAGCTTGCATTCCTGCATGACTTTAGCTTTTAGAGAATCTCTAGAAATATTGCACGTGGGAGATTCTATATTCGCAAGATTCAGAGGAAGTTTGAAAACAGAGTGTGCTGTCCTACCACCTGTCAAGAGAGTAGCAGCAATACCAGAAGATGCAACAGCAAGAGCAACTAATTTTCTCTGTCTCACTTTAGCAAGAAGGAGATTAATCAGGAATGTCTTGCCTGTACCACCTGGAGCATCAATGAAGAAAATACCACCAGTATCATCAAAAACGCAAGATGTAATTTTCCTGTATGCAACCTGTTGGTCTGCTACCAGATTTGGTTCATTTGATTCAATGAATGAAGTAAGCTCACATACATTATAGCTCGTCTCCCTCATTAGGTCATAGTTCAGGCTAACACTTTCTCGTGTAGTCTGAGGAAGTCCAAATACTTTTAGTTCAGATCCCCCCAAAACCCTAACCTTATCCTCAATCAATATCAGAGCTGTATTGAAAATGTCATCATCATAGCTTAAATCTATGTTACCAGATACAATTCTAGCTCTGTATAAAAGGTCCTCTGCCATAAACTCTCTATATGCAAACCACAACTCCAGTGGATTGGACATGGCACATGTCTGCAACATAACTGCAAAAAGACATCTCAACATTCCTGGTGATCTGGTCGTAGCTGCCTCTTTTAATGTTCTGTGCCACTGAGCATCATCTTCAAGAAGTCCCCTGAGTTGGCAAGCCTGTTTGAAAGTTTCAGCAACAACTCCATCAACAGTTTTCAAAGCGTCAAATGAAGTTGGCCCTATCACCTCATGGAGCAGCATTCTAAGGTGAAAACACTCTGAGTTATTTGGATGCACTGTGTAAATACGACCAAGGGCATCTGTTGATCTAATACCTGGAAACTCGGGAACAATCTGACCTTTTATGCGTCGATTCCATTTTTTTCTACTGGCATCCCAGGTATAAAATTTCGGTAATTGGTCATAAAGTAATCTGCGAGCGAATTCGTCATTTCTGCAGAGATCAAAAAAGGCAGTAAGTGTTGTGTTTTGTGGAGCAATAGCACGCTGAACAGCATTCTCTGTTGTAAAGTATACTCTCTGACCATTTTCTAAGTGAACATTTAAATGTACAACAGTTGGGTGACGTTCATGAATAGGAAAACTGAAAATTCTCCAAATGGCTTCATTGGAACTTATGTAGCGTCCAATTTCATATTTTTGCACCTCATCAAGTTCATTTTGGTCTGTTTCAATAGTGAACATGGCCATGTCAGAACCTTTGTTGACATATTTACATATATATTTGATGCTCTTAACGCTACTGCAAAATTCGAGATTGATATGGGCATTAAAAGCTTTTGATAACAAAGGACAATAAGGTACAACCCATCTGTTATCAACCTGTACATCCATACCCTTAACCTTGATGATTGTTGTGTATCCACCATTATCTGGACTTCTTCGGCGGTAAAGTGGATACCCATCAGTGTCTGTGCGTGTCTCTTGCAAAAGCTGTCTTGGATATCTTTTGGTGCATTTTCCATTCTTCATGCATGAAGATAGAGGGTTGATACTTCCACAGGGGCCATGGATCATCTGCTTTGTGATAATATCATGCAAATGTGGATCCGTCTCTGCATTTGGTATTTCTGCTCTAATTAAATGATCTACTCTATCTACATGAATTTTCTCTTTCAGCCAGACCAAGATGTGCACATGTGGCAGACCTCTCTTCTGCCACTCAACAGTATACATATAACATCCAACAGCACCAAAAATTTTTCCTTTGTTAATGAGATCAAGAAGCATCTTCAATTTTTGTCTGAAAACTCTAGCTACTATGTCATGTCGATCATGTGATTTCTGTCCCTGTAATAATTCCACGTTGATTTCTTCCCATTTCGGATTGCATGTGAAGGTAATGAAGAGATCAGGCTTTCCAAAGTTCTTTACGTATGTGAGTGCATCTTGTGTGCACTCATGCATATAACGTGGTCCGCCTGTGAAACTGGAAGGCAAGATAATTAATTGTCCAAGGTCTGATACATTTGCGTCATTATTAATTGCATCTTTCAAATGTATATATTCTTCAGCTCTGAGCTGTTTCTGGTTGAACCGAATGTACCTTAGACGCTCAGATTCAATTTTGGCATACATATCCACTGCAAATTGTTGAAAAAGCTCTTTAAATCTTAGAATAATGTTGAAATTGGATGCTCTGAACATCATCCTGTATGAATAAAAGTTCATAGCAGAAATTTTCTTTGTAGTTGGAAGTCTAGTTTTTGGATTAATCTGTTTTATATTAAAATTGTAACCATCTTCTCCTTGCCAGAAAATCAAAGGATATTGCAGAGCATCATAAGATCGATGGCTATCTGCAATTTTCTTAACAATATTGCTCCTCATCTCCAAAGATATGTCTCTGTTGCCTGTTTGTTCTCCAGCAAGTACAACTGCTACTTCAGATGAAATGGGTGCATTAAAACGCCTTTCATGCTCTCCTACAGGTATCTTGTCCGCATGTATGACAATCTTCATTTCGGGAGTCATCTTCTCCATTGCACATTTAAAGCTTCGGACATAGCTGTTCACTTCGTGAAACATTTCCTGCAACTGTTTGACTATCTGTGGATCTACATTTAAAACCTTTCTACAACGCTGCTCTGTTTGGTATTCCTTGTTGGCAACAAAATATATTTGGAGAAATTTTGGCTCTTCATCTGGAAGTGGCTGTAAACTACCAATTTGGTGGTATACTTGTCCTTGGATTTTGAAGGTGGGCATGAAACCTCTTTCTTTGATTTGCTTTGTAGATCCGAATGAAGTCATCTGGAAGCATGAATTATATTTTCTTACATTGCTTTGAAAGTGTCTTCCTTCTGTTGAGTTAGCTGTAAGTAATGTCATCAGTGGCTCTGGGGGATCAATCAACGGGGGCAACTGAACTTTCCCATTGCTGCAGCACATCCCAGGTGTTTCACCTTTCCATTTAAGTGCTTGGCAGAAATTACAGGTCACTGTCATTCTTCCAATATTGATTAGTGGATCTTCACTATAATGGATGATTTCATCATATGCAAATGCTGAATTTTCTTTACAGACCCAATCACCAAGTATTCTTCGCTGGCGGCTTTCTTCACATTCCCTGCCTCTGGCTTTTGATCGTCTAATAGCATCAGCAGCAACTCTTGCTTTACGTTTTTCCTCAGATTGGCTGGCTCTCCTAACAACATCAGCAGCAAGTCTTGCTTTATGTTGCTCTTTCGATTGGCTGGCTCTTCTAGAAGCATCAGCAGCAAGTCTTCTTTCACGTTGTTCGTCAGATTCATTCGCCCTTCTGTTTCTTCGTTGTTTCTTAATGTTACGTAAACATTTTTTCTTCCGTGGTGGTGCCATATAATAAGGAGTGAGACAGGTGTTAAGAATTTACTGAAATTAAAATATTAAATTTTAAAATCAAACTAATGCAACTGTTATAGTAAACAATGTAATATAAATATTTCTTAAACATTAAGAGTTTTGTCAGAAATTAAGATGTTCAATGAAGTGTAAAATGCAAGTTTCAATAAAAACAATTTAAGGGAAAAAAAAATCTGCTTTCTGACATATTTTATAAGAAAAGAAACATTAAGTAAATAATAATGATTTGTGAAGCTGTTAATGTCTATTTAGTCAATAAAATCAATTAAAAACACCCCCCCCCCCCAAAAAAAAATAAATAAATGCAAAGAATAAGTATTAGTCTTAAAAAATACAAAAATCAGTGTGATTTCCAGCCAAGTATTTTTTAGATATTAGTTCAATACTTCAATTAGGAAAATTTTTATCCAGCCAAAACTGGAAATAGACTATTATTTACAGAGTGTTTTCATTTCATATACAACTCTCCCTTTCATGGGCAAAAAATTGTAATGTAAATATTTTTTAAATATGAGTTTTGTCATAAATAAAAACACTCAATGAAGTGTAAGATGCAGGGGTATTTACGTATTAATGCCACCGCAGCTGCAGATTTGGTGGTTTTTAAGTACTGCCAATCTACACTTAAGATTTTTGCAACAAATCATAAAATTTAATTACACTTTATTTAAAATTAAAACACTTTATTTAAAAATGAAGAAGTAAATCGGATTTCAGTGGAAAATGGGGCGATATAGATTCACTTCCGCTGTGGTCATGTTAATACATAAGTGCCGATGCAAGTTTTAATAAAAATAATTTAAGTTTGAGGGGAGGGGAGGAATCATTTTCTGACATATGAGTTTAATAAAAAAAAAAGTGATACATTAAATATATAATGATATGTCAAGGTGTTTACACCTATTTGGTCAATAAAATCGATAAAAAATCCCATCGCTTCCTCAAAAAAGTTTTTAAAAATACAAAAATCAATTCTTTTTCCAGCCAGGTTTTTTTTCCCCCCTTTAATAGATATGAGCTTGATACTTTAATTAGAAAAATGTTTATCTCGCCTAATCCAGATAACAATGTAAATATTTCTTCAATATTATGAGTTTGCCCAGAAATGAACTTTTAAAATAAAACTAATGCAATTGCTGTCGAAAACAAATGTAAATATTTCTTAAATATTATGAATTTGCACAGAAATGAAAACATTCAATGAAGTGTAAGATGCATGTTTCAATGAACACAACTGCAGTTTGAGTGGGAGGAGGAGGGGGGGGGGGTAGCGAGAATATCTATTTCCTGACATATGACTTTTATAAAAAAGTAGTGTTGACTCTAGTAAAAAAAAAGGGCCAGAATTTTTTGTAAGGGGCACATTTATATTTTGTTGACAAAAATTATTTTGAACTGCATTTTTTTTTTTTTTTTAATTTCCTCAGATCAACTGAACTGCCATCGGACACATAAGAGAAATAAAAAGGGCTACTTGGGCTTTGCACCCTTCTAAAATGGCTAAGAGTCAACATTAAGAAAGTGAAACATTGAATAAATAATGTTTTTCAAAGCTGTTTATAACTGGGCATAAAAGTAAATGACTATTATTTATTGAATGTTTTCATTTCATGTGCAATTCTCCATTCTTGGGCAAAAATAATGTATTTGAAACATTTCCTTTTTATAAATATGATCAAAAATAAATATTAATGATTTAGAAAGTTATCTCAAAAATGGAAATCAGGCCTTTATTTATTGAATGTTTTCATTTCAAATACAACTTACAATTTTTGGGCCAAAACAATACAATGTACATATTTCTTAAATAATATAAGTTTACCAGAAATGAAAACATTCAATTATGTGTAAGATGCAAGTTTGAGGAGGAAATAAAATAACCGTTTTCTGACATACTATGAATTTTATCAGAAATCGGTGTTGACCCTAGAAAAAAAAGGCTGTGCGTCAGTAAATTTTCAAATCGGGATCAGTATTCTAAGAAAGGGACACTTTTTTTTTCAAAGAGAAAACACTATTCTAAAAAAAAAGTGCATTTTTTTCTTACAAATGAAAAGGGCTACTGGGTTTTGTGTCCTAAAATGGCTTAGGGTCAATGCTAAAAAAGTGAAACCTTAAACAAATATTCATGATTTACAAAGCAGTTTATAACTGGGTAAAAATGGAAATAAAGACTTATTTACCAAGTGTTTTCATTTCATATGTGACACTCCTTTCATGGGTGAAAGATTGTAATGTAACTATTTTTAAAATATGAGTTTTGTCAGAAATGAAAACACTCAATGAAGTGTAAGATACAGGGGTACTTACATATTAACGCCCCCGCAGCTGCAGATTTGCAGTTTTTAAGTACCGCTGATCTGCACTTAAAATTTTTGCAACAAATCATAAAATTAGACACTATTTAAAATCAAAACACTTTCAAAATTGAAAACACTTTATTTAAAAACGAAGTAGTAAATCGGATTTTGGTGGAAAATGGGGCAATATATAGATTTATTTCAGCTGTGGTGGCATTAATACATAAGTACCGATGCAGATTTTAATCAAAATTATTTAACTTTGAGGGAAAAAAATATTAATTTTCTGACATGAGTTTTATAAAGAAAAAGTGAAACATTAAATATATAATGATTTGCAAAGCTGTTTATACCTATTTAGTCAACACAATCGATAAAAAGAAAAGAATAATTTCCTGACACATTATGAATTTTATAAGAAATCTGTGTTGACTCTAGAAAAAAAAAGGCTGCGTGTCAGGAATTTTTCAGAACGGTAAAAGTTAAAATTCAACATTTATATTAGTAGCCAGTGGAGGCTGAATGTTTAGTAGCCACTACTGTCAAGTTAGTGGCCACAAATTACTATCAGGGATGCCACTGAAAAAAAAAAATATTGTGTAACGGAAAAATTTGACCTTTTCCACAACATTTATGCTTAGATTTTGTGAATTACATTGTATTGGATATTGCATTGACATATTTTTTATTTTAAATGATCACAGTGCCTTGAAATCAGTCAAAATATAGATTCTTTTATTAATATTAACTGAAAACTTCTCTAATTGCAGAGGACCATAACTTCGCTCAAACCTATGATTTTTCCCCCCTCACCAATTATGAAAATGTTCATTTACTGTTACAAAATTTGCTGTATAATAGTGATTTTTTGACGAAATTTGCTGTTTGTGATATTTTGGCAAAATTTGCCATTTTTCACGTTTTTCTTTTTTAATGGAATTTGCAGCTTTTTGTCAAAATCTGCTGTTTTTTGCGATTTTTAGACTAAATCTGCAGTTTTTTTGCAAACTTTTGGAGGTTTGCCTTTTTTGTTATCTTTTGGGGAAGTTTGCCTTTTTTTTTTTTTTTTTTGAGAAGTTTGCTGTTTTTTTGCGATCTTTTAAAAAAGTTTGGCTTTTTTTCACGATATATTCATAAAATTTGTCATATTTTCGCAATATTTTGATGAATTTTGCCGTATTTTTATCATTTTTTGGCGAAATTTGCTTATTTCTGCGATTTTTTTACAAAATTTGTCGAAATCATGAGATTTAATTTGCGTTTTCCCGCAATCTTTTGGTAAAATTAGCAATTTATCATCAAACAGTTAGCGAAAATGGATATTTTTGCGACCATTTGTCAAAATTTGCAATATATTTTACGTCCTAATTTTTGAATTTATGACCATTTTTTTAATCTTCGGAAATGATTGATCGTCATTTTGGCAATTAGATGCATAACATAAAATCACCAATTTTTTACATTTAGTCGCCCATTGGCCGGTGGCGACCGGCAATTTTAACCTTTACAAAACAGGATCAGTATTCTAAAAAAAGGGCATTTTTTTTTTTAATTTTCAAAGAAAGAACACTATTCTAAAAAAAAAAAAAAAAAAAAAAAAAAGAGGTGCATTTTTTCTTAAAGGAAATTCTATTATAAAAAGGTACACTTTATAAAAAGGAACTGGTTTCCTTTCCAGATCAATTGAAATTGTCATGGAGCAAATAGAGAATGTTAAAAAGGAGCTGCCGAACATACAAACAAATGAAAAGGGCTACTGGATTTTGCATCCTTCTAAAATGGCTTAGGGTCAATGCTAGAATGTGAAACATTAAATAAATATTCATGATTTACAAAGCAGTTTATAACTGGGTAAAAATGGATAAAAGACTTATTTACCGAGTGTTTTCATTTCATAAACAACTCTCCTTTCATGGGCGGAAAATTGTAAATATTTTTAAAATATGAGTTTGTCAGAAATGAAAACACTCAATGAAGTATAAGATGCAAGGGTACTTACGTATTAATGCCACCTTAGCTGCAGATTTGGCGGTTTTTATGTACCGTTAATCTACACTTAAAATTTCTGCAACAAATCATAAAATTAGACACTATTTAAAATCAAAACACTTTCAAAATTGAAAACACTTAATGGGGCGATATAGATTCAGTTCCGTTGGGGTGGCTTTAATACATAAGTACCGATGGAGGTTTTAATCAAAATAATTTAAGTTTGAGGGGGAAAAAATCATTTTATGACATATGAGTTTTATAAAGAAAAATTGAAACTTTAAATATATAATGATTTGCAAAGCTGCTTATACCTATTTAGTCAACAAAATGAGTTTTATAAAGAAAAATTGAAACTTTAAATATATAATGATTTGCAAAGCTGCTTATACCTATTTAGTCAAAAAAATGGAAAAAAGTCCAATCGCTTTCTCCCCCAAAAAAAGTAGTTTTTAAAAATACGAAAATCAATACTTTTTCCAGCCAGGTTTTTTTCCCTTCTTTTAAAAGATATGAACTTGAAACTTTAATTAGGAAAATGTTTATCTGGCCAAATGCAGATAACAATGTAAATATTTCTTCAATATTATGCGTTTGCTCAGAAATGAATACATTCAATGAAGTGTAAGATGCATGTTTTAATTAAACTTTTAGTATGAGGGGGGGGGGACACTGTTTTCTGACATGAGTTTTGTAAGAAAGTGTCAGATTATCAGAAGTCAATTCGAAAATTCCCGCTCCCCTCCTAAAAACAAACAAACGAAAAAATGACAATATGATTTCAAGCCAGGTTTTTTTTATACATATACAATGTGAATTTGAAAAAGAAATAAAGACTTTATTCATAACCTATTTACCGTTTCAATTTGATATTCGCTGAAATAGGCCTAAACTTGCCGGCTATGTACCTGACATTATACGTTTAACATGAAAAAAGAAAAAATTGGAAAAAAAAACTTACGTAGTTAAAAACTAAGTTTTTTAAAAAACATGAAGAATTTAATAAAACTAAGAAAATAAATCATCAAAAGGAGCAATATTTATAAATACGCGTGTTTATACAGATGTTGATAGCATTCAATGATTCAATATTCAATTCAGCCGCGCCGCGATAATGCAGCCCTTCAATCCTGTATTTACCGCTTGCTCTTATTGGCTGGCTTCTTCGTTGCTGCGTATTGGCGATGAGCAGCAAGTAGCCTCAAACCAGATGTGGAAAGCTGCAAATATCCTCTTGCCCAGTATGTTTTAATTTTTAAAAAAAGTTCTAGATTGAAATTTAAAAATTCGGCTGCGAGGTGCACTTTTTGGTGGCCGCATCCACTCATGACAAAAATTTCAGAGATCTGAGTGTTACAATTTCGGAGTTATCCGCGATCAGGCAGACAGACATCTCTTATTTTATATATAGAGATAATATAAATTCTTACTTTTTCGTTGTGGAATATATATCATCAATACTATATTGTTATTAATGGACGTAATCAGGACTTACTACTGTTATATTTCACATTAAAATTGTATCCCTTTCGCCCCAGCCGTAGCAGAGATATTTCTAAACTCGTGATATCTGTATACGTTGAATCAGACCCGGCTGAATACAATATTTTTTAAAATCTGAATAATACAGTGTACTGCGAGAGTCAAATATCTGTAATCGAATATCTGTATAGTTAACTTCCAATTCTGAGAAGCAGCTCTTAGTCTATCAATATGTCTCAGATATAATGTATACATTTATGCATTAATCATTTGTATTACTACTTGACAAAATAAATGAAAGAAGTTTTGGAAGCCCGTGTTTTAACACGAGTAAATATACTTGAATTCATATGGTCTTCTTATATGTTATTGATATTCCTAAATGGATATTTCTTATCTATATCGGTTATGGAATAGTAGCATTTTTAACTCACAAGTAGTAGAACACGCAAGTAGTATAATGTTTTTTTTTTTCTTTCAGGAATATTTTAAAAATTAATCTACATCATTGTTAGACAATTTATAACACATATATATGTTTAATTATTTTATCAGATCAGATTTAATTATTTTATCTGTTTAATTATTTTATCTGATCTGCATCAGATTTTTTTACAATTATTAATATTTAGCTTTTTTGAGTGTAATAAGAATTAAAAGTATGAAATCTTTAAAAACTGCTGGAAACTTTATTAACATTTTTGTTAAAAATCTAATTTCTGTCTCATTGTTTAAGGGCAATCTAGGAGGTCTAGTGTAATCCATTGCTTAAATACATTTATCAGGCAGCCACACCAATCAGCTGTGAAACCGCATTTTTAAATATATGAACAAAATTACTAACCATTTTTAAGTATTAATTTGCATTTCGTGAATGTTTAAATCACATTGCTAAAGAAAAGTACAAAAAACTATGTGAAAAATAATCCAAACTAAGTTTTAAATAAAGCTAATTCACAAAAATATTTATAATAAAACTATTTTCTACTTTAAAATATGCATAGTAATTTAGTGTAAACATATTTTTATAAACAGTTCTCATTTCTTAATAGTAAGAATAACAATTCGTTAAAGCTTTAATTTCTATAATGTCAAAATAATTCTACCAGTTAAGTGGTTTCGGGATACCTTTTAAAATAATTTTTATCTATTAAAATAAAATTATAATTTTTTTGTGATGTTTAACTATATCACCAGTACACAAAACCAAACGATAAAATCTCTCATATATATATTTTTAATTTAGTAAAAAAAGTATGGTACTTATGAGCATTATAAAACAAAATATTATTTGTAGAGATTATTTTTTTGTGTTATTATTACATTTAAACAACCAGAAATATCTAAATTTACATTTTTATTCAGCATTTTTAAAAAATTAAAAATATTTAAAGAAAAAAATATGAAAAAATTACATAACTTTACTTTAAAAAATCATATTTTCAAAAGTGAGTATTTTTTTTTCAAATTTACTTAATCAAAATTAAAGTAAAATAATCAAAAAGACATGTCTCAGTTTTAAAGTGATTGGCATTTAATAGTTCTAGAGTACATAACAATTTAAATCCGATAGGTTGTGGAAAAAAAACAAATCATGAAGAAAAACGTATCGTTTTTTCGTCACATTTTTCTCGTTGCAAAATAATTGTTTCATGACAACGATTGCTTGAAAGCAAACCGAAACGAAAAAAAGAATAATAATTTCTTTTCTCAAATTTCGAAAGAATTGTAATTTAAAAATAATTTTAAAAAAAGAAAAGAAACGAGAATTTTTTAATGGAATATTTTTTTGAGGATTTAACTTGAGGATTTTTGTTCCCCATACCTTCTTAAACAAAAATAATCTAAAATCTCATGCTAGACAATATAGTACAATTTGACTAGACAAAACTGTCAAAAACGATTATCAATATACTAATTTTCGCTATTTTTTCTCAACGATTTTCGTAATTCTGTATATTAGATAGTACGTTGAAATATAACATACGTTGAAATATAACATAATATACTTCATAATTTAATACACCATTTTGTAACACAATTTTCACTTTAAAACATAGATAATGAGAGAGATTAAAGGTAATAAGTAGAATTTTTAGTTAAGGAGTATAATTTTTGTCTTCTTTCTGACCAAAACCAATTAAAATATTCTAACCGTCAAAGCGCATTTTATTTTTTTAACCCTTTTGGAACTGGTGTACTATTAATAGTACATGTCTTTTGATTTGTTCTAAGAAATACTTTTGTGACTATTTATATGTAGTAATGTTAATATATTCTGTACATTTAGTATATGACTTCATTTATGTTTAGGCATTTATTAATAATGATGGTTATTAGTATTTGCTTAAATATGTTTGCACCGTGTGCGATTCTTTTATTTTAAACATATACTTCACTCTTTAAAATTAAAACAAAAGTTCCTTTCCTAAAAGAATAATGTGTAATAACGTGAAGAAAGTATTTTAAAGATTCAATATAAGTTAAATCTTATTGTAACACAATATTTTCTAAACATCACCAAAAATTCTTCCTTAGTCTATTACAGGAAGCAAAACGGTAACTACCGGTACCTTTTAGACAATGAAGTATTATTTAAATACCAATTAATCTATTTTGAAAGCTAGTGTTAATGTTATTAACGTAAAAGGGAATTTTTCTAAAAATTGAAATAAAATTTGGAACTCAATGGGTAAAATTAATTGTCTGTACCTTCTTTCCATGTAAATCTGTATTTATTTTTAAATATATGTATACATTTTAATTTTTGTAGACTTTTGATGACAATTAATGCTGCGCAACTTTGTTTTTTTTTCTTTTTTTTTAAAACAAAAAGGAAAGGAGAGTAAAATTTTTAAACTGAGGTGAAAGCAAATATCATATATGAGCTTATGCTTGGTTTAAACATCCCTCTTGCGAGTTTCTAGTGGCATAGTTAGAGCTGAGAAAAAAGAGTAAGCTTCCATTACGAAATCTTCTTATTCTCACGTGTGTAGATTAGACGTAGGAGGTTAATTTTTACTTACCCATCACACTACGTATGATGGTCTTGCAATCGTTTTGAAAATCGAAAAAAAATTTTTGACAGATTTACACGTTTCAGATACTAGCAGTTCCGAAAAACATATTTTTAGAAAAAATATTTTGCCGTCCAAATGTCTGTGCGTCTGTCTGTCGGTAAATGCCCTAACTCCCGAACAAATTAAGATAGACTTGAAATTTCGTATGTACTTAGTATGTAAGAATAGGTCAAAACCTATTTATTATCAGTAACTTCGATTATCTGGAACTATTTTTTTCGGACACTCGAAAAATTCGTTCTGATGAAAGGTATATAAACATTCTCGAATTTTTTTTATTTTAAAGAGGAATTATAAAAGGCAATAAAATAAAACGCATTTTGCATAAAGAACGAAGTCGATTGGAATACAAAGATAAACAAGGTTTCTGTTTCTAACTAAGTATGTGGCGACTTTTATATTTTAGATGGTGCTGTGAAAGAATATGCCATTAAAAAGTTTCCACCACCCACAGATTTAAAAAAATTCAAAATCTTGAAAATCTGAATTTTGTAGTATTTATTCAACACATATACCTTATGAAATTTATTATTTGCTATTTTAGTAATTACAAACTTTTAAATAAACACTTATAAAGCTTAAAATTAATATTTTAAACACTGAAAGTATGTCTTGTTTATAAAGTTTCAGAAAAAATAAAATTTTTGAAAAAAGAAATGACATTAATAAGAAATTTCATACTTTGTGTAGAGGTTATCTCTCTTAGAGGCCATTGTTCTGAGTTATATTGACAATTTAAAGCAGATATTAAGCCATTTATATCATTACAATAGCATAAATCATCTTTTCTTGAAAAAAAAAAATGTCGACTATTTCTTAATCACGATAAATAGATATCTTTGTATTGTTTTTTCAGGAGATTCCAACCTTGCAATCTTGATCCAATTGTGAGTTTTTCTTTGATAAATTTAAGTCTCTCACAAAAGCATTCAATTCTTTTTGAGTAATTAGTTGTGATTCTTAATTTATGCCAGGAGAATAGTTCATATCAGATGTAGAGGAAGAAGTTTCAATTTCATCAGTTTCCATTTCTACTGCTGCATCGTCATATGTAAAATTCTCTGGAGGTTTCAGTATTTGTATACCATCATTAAGTAATGATGGTCACAATGCTGACTGCCGCACATTCGGGTACTTAATTTTATGTTTACTTCTTGCAGAGAATACTTTAAATTTTGTAATACATTAGTTAGCAGTCAGTTATATGATCCTTCGGCATACGCCATATCATGGGTATAGCAAAGGACATACGCTTTTTTGTACCTTTCATCCACGCCCGGAGGTTTGTAGCACATTGTATACAACAAGAATGAGGTTCCATTTCTTATCTTGTTCACCTACTTTATATCCAAAGTACATATGATAGGCAGTCTTTATTAACGGCATGAAAACGCATCGATGCTTTTTCAAAGTTAGTTCCCGCACACTTAGCAAAAAGAATCGGGTTCATTAACGCATCCTCTAGACATGTTTTACTTATTGTAGAGGAAAATAGGATAATCAGAATTTAGTTAAAAAGTTTTACAGAACAAAGAAATGGTAGTACACTCACCCGAAAAGTTTCAAGTGTCATGGATTTGAATTAAAGTCAATACTGTGGGGGTGGCTGGAGCTGTCTGTTCAAAGTTGCTAACATAAAATTTATTAGGGGGACATCTGTTTCTACTCTCTTGCTGTATCTTCTATCGTTGTAATAAGAAAAAGGAATGTTTGTGTGAATCAAATACATGAAAGAGAATAATATAATATAATTATAATGCCTATACGATGCCTACATACTCCAAAACGCATAAATGAAATTTCTCAAAATTGGAGTGTGATAGAAAATTTTTACAAACATATTCTTTTTCAGTAGCTTCAAATCTATAAGAAACACCCAACGTATATAGAGAAACAGAAAATTCGTTAAAATTTGTTTATCAGAGTTATTAGATGACGAGATATGTGTAATCCTGTTTTTCACATTCTTCGATTTTACATGACCCTGTATTTCATTCAAATTTCAAGTCATAGATACATTTTAATTGGAAATGAGACATTTAATCCGACGCGGTAAACTGTTAGTTAATATGATGAATTTTTTTGTAGTTATAAGGATATTTTTACGCAATTCAGCACTACTTGAATAGTTTGGCGTTTTATATAAGGTGTCGAAGTTGGCTCATCAGCAATTCATTAATAAAGCATTACTTTGTGTATTTAAACTATTTAAATGAGTTTAAATTTTATTTTCGAATTGCGATGCATTCGATATATAGCTTACACCCGTTTTATTTTCATGTTTTATATTATGCATATCTATGATGGGTAAGTATTATGGTGGCTCCCCAACGACTAGTCTAACCTTTTTCTTTTTTGGAAATTTTTTGTGTTTCAAATTTCTTAGATTTATTGTAATATTTCTTGTTTTGTGTCGCATGTTTAAAAAGAATTTGTTTTCCACTTTTGCTAGTATATATCGAATTATTATTTTACTTTTTTTTAAATCTTTAAGTTTAAAAACAGATATCCTAAATGGAATAACCAACTCGTAGAAAATCACGCTATTTGAAAACAAAGGTAGCTCAAACAATAACGCAGCTAAATAATGCTTTTAAAAAAATCAAGAAACAATTATATAATATTTTTCTTTAATTTCTAAACTTGTATTTAAAGATAATTTCCTTTTTGTCTGTAATTATTAAATTTTTAGTCTAATAGTAGAAATACAATTATTTATTTTCTTTAGTTAAAGCTGTAAAATTATTTTTTTAAGTCCATGAGTTTTCCTTTTCTGCAAAATTGAAATATCAATTCAGACAAAATAATCTGTAGAATGCGATCTGCTTGAATTTTTCTTTTTATAGAAAAGCTTTAACATAAAATAGTGATAAACAAATCTTATATTTATAATAATTTTACCTTAACCCTCTAAGTGTTTGGAACATAATATTTCGTTCACTTACCTCCTGTTTTACTATAACATAAGCAATATTTAAGATAGTATAATATTATAGATTTGATGAATTTTCAATACATTGAAGACTGATTAATACTTTAAAAAACTACATTGATATTTTGTAATTAAGTTTATATATATATATATATATATATATATGTTACAGGCCAAACTCGATTTTACGCCAAACTAGATTGGCCTAGGCCAAACTAGTTTATCCTAGCGCCCATCGGATAGACTAGTTTTTCCTAGGCCAAACCGGTCTATCCTAACGCCCATCGGATAAACTAGTTTTTCCTAGGCCAAACCGGTCTATCCTAACGCCCATCGGATAAACTAGTTTTTCCTAGGCCAAACCGGTCTATCCTAACGCCCATCGGATAAACTAGTTTGTCCTAGGCCAAACCGGTCTATCCTAACGCCCATCGGACAAACTAGTTTTTCCTAGGCCAAACTAGTTTGGCCTAACTCTTATAGGATAAACTAGTTTAGCCTGCTGTTTATTGGTCTGAACTAGTTTCTCCTAGGCCGATCTAGTTCATCCTAGGCCAATTCAATTTGGCGTGATTTTATTGAATTCAATGACCGCCACAGCGCCAACATTCTAGTTTGTCCTAGGCTGATCTAGTTTATCCTAGGCCAATTTAATTTTACGTGTTTTTAGCTTACAGGTGTCAAAGCCTGAGAAATAATGGGCTCGCAAGTTCTGTATGTATGAAGTACGTATGTATGTACGAATGTACGTACGTATGTACGAATGTACGTACGTATGTACGTAACGCGATAACTCGTGATAGAAATATCCGATTTGCTTCAAATTTTGGATGCACGTTCATTGATATAAGGTACTTTTCCGATTAATTTTGGGAATTCATTGGATAAGAATAAAGGGGAGCGAACGGGAGGCTAATCCCCCACCGTTAATTTAGAGAAATGGATTTTTGATGCAGAATTATCAGTTTTCATTTAAAATTTTAGATATAGGATCATTCAGACAAGGCGCCTCCATGATTAGTTGTGGATGTTTATTGTTTAAGTGTAAAAAAGGACAATGTAGGTTAACCCCCCCCCCTCCATAATTTAGATAAATGGTTTCCGACCCAGAATTTACGGATTTGCTTCATATAATTTGTATATAGGTTCTTTCTGATAAGGTGATTCCCTGAATAGTTTTGGGGGTTTAATGGTTAAGTATGAAGGGGAAAATGAAAGATTACATCTCTTACACAGAAAAAACTAGTTTATCCTATGGGCATTTAGATAAACAAGTTTGGTGTAGAAAAACTAGTTTATCCAATTGACATAAGGATAAAATAGTTTGGCCGATGCTAATCTAATTTAGCTCGAAAACGGGTTTGGCCAGTAAAAAACACATCTTTCACTAGAAAAAGTATAAATTTATGTCAAGAGTCATTGCTTATAACACCAATACAGAAATTTAACATGTTCACCTTAGAGACATGATGCATTGGACATGGTGTTTGCTTTTTTTTTTTTTTTTTTTTTTTTGCACGCTCGTGCCAACTGAGATCTGAATTTCATTTATTATTATTATTATTATGATTGCATATTCGAGCCAGATTGAAGCTGAACATAATTTGGAATCCAACAGCGTTTTCCATTTTTGAGAAATTAATTACCTGTCGACATATAAGCTATTCTTGTCACGGCATCAATTTTTTTTTCGTGAAGTCGTAACCGGAAATTCGATTCAAAACGTAGCTTTATTATTTTCTCAAAGATACATCGCTTTTATGAGAAAATGGTTTACGCCATTCGATTACATATTATCTGAATTTTTTAACCTTATGCATTTTCGAGAAGGAAGTAGTTCATAAATGTGTTAGGATGTAGCTCTTTAGGATTTGAGAAAAGCCTTAAGGAATGACAGAGAAATATATTCACAAATCTACTTTTTACTGAACGGATTCAAAAGTTATGATGTTTATAACTCTCATATTTTTTTTCTTTTGTTCTCAACTACATTGATTATTTAATGAATCCGTATTTGAACATTGAAACTCTAAGAATCTAGATAATCATTAATACATTGTGTATTTTTCATTCTGTGAACACATGATAATTTAAAAATACATTGTAAATTTATCCAATAAGTATATAAGCAGTATTTTTTAAAGGAATCTTATTTGTATGTAAAGTAAAACCTGAATTTTTTGCAGAAACTGAGTAGGCCAGACTGAGCCGGACTGAGTCTCTTTTTCACTGATTCTTGTACAGACAGAGCTCTGCCTGTACAAAAGTAAAGAACTAGTCGTTGGGGGCCACCGTAATACTTACCCATCATGGATATGTATATGAAAATAAAACATGTGAAAACTATTTATACAATGCATTGCAATTCATAAACAAAATTTAAATATTGTTAATATACATAGCAATGCTATATTAAAGAACTGCTGATGTACCAATTTCGACAAATTATATAAAACGCCAAACTACTCAAGTAGTACCGAACTGCGTAAAAGAAACATCCTTATAACTCCAAAAATAATAATTATATTAACTAACAATTAACTGCGTCGGATTAAGCGTCTCATTTCCAATTAAAATATACTTTTGAATTGAAATTTGAATGAAATACAGGGTCATGAAAAATCGAAGAATGTGGAAAACAAGATTACAAATATCTCGGCAACTAATACTCCGATCGAATTCATTCTATATGCAAAATATGTGTTATTTTATTGCCTTTTACGTCCATTCCTTAGAACAAAAAAATTCGAAAATTTTTATATACCTTTCATCAGAACGAATTTTTCCAGAGTCCGAAAAAAATAGTTCCGGATAATCGAGGTTTCTGATATTAAATAGGGTTCGTCCCATTCTTACATACTAACAACATACAAAATTTCAAGTCTCTATCTCAATTTGTTCGGGAGATAGAGCGTTTACAGAGAGACAGACAGACAGACAGACGGACGGCAAATTTTTTTTTCTAAAAATATGTTTTTCGGAGTCTCCACTATCTAAAACGTGTAAAGCCGTCAAAAAAAATTTTCGATTTTCAAAACGATTGCAAGACTTACCCTATACTACGTGTGATGGGTAAGTAATATTAAAGTAGATAATAATATTTTGCTTGAATAAGCAAACACCATATCCAATGCATCATGTCTCTAAGGTGAACATGTTAAATTTCTGTATTGTTGTCATAAGCAATGACTCTTGACACACGTTTATACTTTTTCTAGTGAAAGATATGTTTTTTACTGGCTAAACCCGTTTTCAAGCTAAATTAGATTAGCCTCGGCCAAACTATTTTATCCTTATGCCAATTGGATAAACTAGTTTTTTCTACACCAATCTTGTTTATCTAAATGCCCACAGGATAAACTAGTTTTTTTTATATAAGAGGGTAATCGTTCATTTTTCCTTTCATACTTAACCATTAAACCCCCAAAACTATTCAGGGAATCGCCTTATCAGAAAGAACCTACATACAAATGTGAAGCATATCCGTAAATTCTGCGTCAAAAACCATTTATCTAAATTATGGGGGGGGGGGTAACATACATTGCCCTTTTTTACACTTAAACAATAAATATCTACAACTAATCATGGAGGTGCCTTGCATGTTTGATCCTATATCTAAAATTTTAAATGAAAACTGATAATTCTGCATGAAAATTCCATTTCTCTAATTTAACGGTGGGGGATTAGCCTTCCGTTCGCTTCTCTTTATTCTTATCTAATAAATTCACAAAACTAATCAGAAAAGTACCTTATATCAATGAACGTACATCCAAAATTTGAAGCAAATCGGATATTTCTATCACGAGTTATCGCGTTACGTACATTCGTACATACATACGTACATTCATACATACAAAACCTGCGAGCCCTTTATTTCTCAGGCTTTGACGCCTGCAAGCTAAAAACATGTAAAATTAAATTGGCCTAGGATAAACTAGATCAGCCTAGGACAAACTAGAATGTTGGCGCTGTGGCGGTCATTGAATTCAATAAAATCACGCCAAATTGAATTGGCCTAGGATGAACTAGATCGGCCTAGGAGAAACTAGTTCAGACAAATAAACAGCAGGCTAAACTAGTTTATCCTATAAGAGTTAGGCCAAACTAGTTTGGCCTAGGAAAAACTAGTTTGTCCGATGGGCGTTAGGATAGACCGGTTGGGCCTAGGACAAACTAGTTTATCCGATGGGCGTTAGGATAGACCGGTTTGGCCTAGGAAAAACTAGTCTATCCGATGGGCGTTAGGATAAACTAGTTTGGCCTAGGCCAATCTAGTTTGGCCTAAAATCGGGTTTGGCCTGTAACATATATATATACATACAATGTTGAAAGAATCATAAATGCAGAGAAAACAACATTAAAATTTCACCCATTTCCAAGATGTTTAGAGGGTTAAAAAGATTAATGCGTCACACTTACCCAACATTTTGTTATACATCATGGCGCATTCCGAATTTCAGAAGCAGCTAATAATAAAATATATTGTTTTAACTATTTTATTCATAAAGGAATTTATATTCTTAATAAAGAGTTTTTCATGTTACTTTGAAATAAATGTGTAAGTTCCGGAATTTTTTAAAAATTATATCAAAAATACAAAAAAAAATTATAACATACTTGTCCTACTCATGTATTGTTTCAACTAATATTACATTTGTGCATACTTCACTGCCGTTATCAGACACTTTTTGGTGCATGCAAAATAATATGACTAACAATTTATTTCCAGGAACATTTTACGAAAAAAAATAAGTAGTGAAATCAGAAACAACTATGATAGTTACCAAATGGTACATTTTCAGGTAAAAAAAAGACAAAATTTTAAAAACATTATTGTTTTTAGGTGCGTTCGTAATTATGTAAATACGTAGCACCTATTGTTGTCATTCAGTCCGTCCGTCTGTCCGTCTGTCTGTCCGCATATAACAACACAAAATATACCCAACTGAATCGTTTGAAATTCAAAATTCATAATTATTACATAATTTTGTCGAGTCATTTCAAATTTTATGAAAATCGGATGCATAGGTCAGGGGCACAGGTACAGGGTACAGGGTACAGGGGTAGGTACAGGTATGGAGTAGATCTTTGGGTGGCGTATGGTGACCGCTCGTATGAATACCCTTTTTAGGAGAAAGCATTTTAGTTATGCTGTAAATTCCACAAAGTGTTTGCAATAAGACAGGTCCACAGAAGTAATGAAAAAAACACCAGTAGTGTCTCTTCGAAGTTCTTTATTAGGATACGCAGGAATGAGCGGAGACTTATACTCCTCAGGGAGTGACCCCTTGGAAACACAATTATGAAGACTACATGAGGTAATAGGTCCTTACTGGATAGTAGTTCAAATCCAAGTGGGGTTACAATCAGTACAGATGTTGATTAGCGATTTGGCTTGCGGTTTTCGCCAAAACTCTTTGTATAATTGCCGACCTTGGCGATAATTATGCAGAGAGAGACAGAACACATTGTTAAGTATCCAGCCAATTGATAACCTGTAAATTATGGGAGCAGGCACAAAAGGGTTAATAGATTAAATTCGTGAGAACTGCATCAGCTCTCAACGGACGATGCGAAACCATCTGCTTACATTTACATATTATGCTCTAAATCAAAGAGACGCACCCACGAAATAATTTGCAGGACAAAATGTTTATGAAGAGAAGGAAATCGTTAGCAACTGTACAAAGATTAGATTTTATTTTAGTTATTGAAATCGCAAAGATAATTCTCAACGGAATTATGAGAAGCGCAGATTGAAAGGAATTGCTTTTCTTTTATTTTATTTCAGTTAGCCGTTACATCAGAAAATTCATGTAAGAGAAAAGAATTAATGAAAGCTTTTCCATGCTTAACAGAATATTAAATTGTGGGAAAAGGGCGTAATGAATACCTACTTCCTAAATTATAAAGATTAACTAAAAATGCAATTTTATAAAAGGAATAAATTTTAACTCCAAAAAACTATATATAATGGATCTCCATTATATATAATCACTCCCACGACACGAAAACAAGCTGTAATGAGTACATTACAGCGTAAAATAATGGCTGAATCTCCCTGCATCTGCACATAGTATTCATTAACCTGCATACCAAGAAGAATATATAAAAATAAACATTCAGAAAATAAGTATATAAGTATATAGATATATAAGTATACATATATCATGTCTCCATTATGCATGTATATAAGCATGCCAGTAAAAAAAATTGGTACCAAAAAAAATTTTTTTAAGTAATTAGCTGAGCTCAGTCTGACTTCTGGATAGTTAAAATTCCGTGTGCACACTTTCTTTCTTTTTTTTTTTTTAAATTTCAATTCCAGAAGATTATTTTATATAATATTTGAAATACTTATTCAAATAATGCAATTCTTGTGATTGCACATATGTTGGTTATACTCCAACTTCTATAATTAATTTGAGACATGATGATTAAAATATTGTAAAACAACACAAATATGTAGATAAAATATGCAGGGAATACAAACATACACTGGATTTTAAATTTCAAAATTTTAAATGAGAAAATAATGATAATGGAAGAAAAATATTGAGGCACAAGAATTTTGTACATTGCAATATATCATTGCCATATACTTAAAAATAAATCATGAAACAATATTTCCCTGAATATTATAAGCCAACAGTACTTTACCAAAAATAATGTTTTAATAACTAAACTCTTATAAAAATGTAACTAAACTTAATTTGAAAGCATTTAGAAATAAAAGTGTAACGTGAATTTTATAACCTGGAAAAAGAACGATTAAAGATTGCATGAGTGTGTGTAAGGTTTTTTTTGCATGTTTGTATGAAGTTTTACAGACCTTTCTGTTCAAATACTGATGTAGCAGCATGGAAACTGCCTGCAAATGTAAGAATCTGAAAAAATTTCATGCTGCCCTGAGTACCGACTGAATAAGAAATCAATGTAAATAGGAAACTACCTCATTGAAGGAAATCTGTTAACTACCCAGAGAAAGATACCGAGAAATTTAGAAAAAATGTCACAGAGAAATTTTGCTGATGTCAAAAGTGAAGAAAATTACATTAAGTTTAAGTATCTTATGTGCAACATGAGTGAAGCACATAAAATAGAATGACAATGTGAACAAAGAGAAAAACTGGATGACCTGCAACCTAAACAATGAATTAAAATGTCTACTTGAATACACATATGTATGTATATAAGATTTTTTTTTAATGTACAAGAAAACTACAATGAGGAAAAGTGTTTTGTGTATATTGTTTTTTTTTTTTTAAAACCCTCTTGGCAACAAATGAATGTGAATATAAATTCACTGAACAAATGTGTTGTGAGAATCTATGAACTAAGGTGTATCTGTTCTATGAACTAATGTGTAAGAAAAGTACAAAACAACTGTATAGATAAAGAAAAAAAACAGAGACCGAAATTTTTTTAGACTGCATGAAATTAGCTCCCTGTGCACGCATAGAATTGAAAAGTACGATGAACTAGTGTTAAAAGTCAATGAACAAAGAATCGCAATGAACTAATGTGTGTATTTACTATGAACAAAAATTCTATACCTGCACCCGGAACCAAAATAATGCACATATTACCAGAAAATGTAGACCAAGTGTAACAAAATGGCATAAATTGCAATTAACCAGTGACCTGTGAACTAATTTAGAGATCTGGGAAAAAAATATTATCAATATCTAACCTCAATTAATTAAAAATTTTGTAAATGTCATGTTGGAAAAAGTGATGAAAGGCAATAATTTTAAAAGAGGACGCTAACGCAATACCCGAACAGTGTGTGTATAAAAAAAAAAAAAAAAAAAAAAACAAGAGATGTCTGGCTTAACTCCTCGCCAGATACCCTGACCTATGTGTTATACATCTGTGAAGTGTGTGAAAAAAAATGAACTGCCGAATATCACATTAGCTAGAGAGTAAAATAAACATTACCTGTGCACCTGTAAAAATACTGGAACATGAACAGCGAAAATACCTGTGACCGTGTACTGTAGAATTATAATGCAATCTCGTTGAATGTGATAGATTTCTTATCCTTGACTTTATTAACCTTAAAATAACGTATCTTTGTTTTATTATTATTTTAAATAACAAGGAATCTACAGGTAGCTAACAAAACCAATGAATTACGGGTATGTAACTTTACACGTATGCGTGTAAAAGTGAAGTAACAATAACCTGCAAGTAAGTGATAGCTGCAGATAAAGTACTATTAATGCTTATAGTAGAAGAGTATTCAAAAGCAATGATGTATCACCGACCAGAGAAAATACCCAAACTGCAAAAATTAGAGCCAACCTGTCACATCTCTGAGCAACGAAAAAAAACGTAAACCAAATTTAATATGGAGACACCATCCGTGTTTAAACAATACTGTGAAATATTATAATGCACCTTTAAAGAAAATAACCGAGAAAAAATCTGGCCTAAACCTCAAAGTGAATATGAGATAAGTGAATAACAAGATTTGAGAAAACAAGTAAAAGTCGTGTACAATCCTCAACCAGAGAAACAAGAGAAAAGGAAGGAACCACATGACCGAGTGTATATGCAAAAACAATGTGATAGTGTAAGAAATCGCATGACCTTGTGTAAAAAAAACACATGAAAGACAAAGTGTGTGTAAAAGAAATCACATGACCTGGTATCTAATATACCTCGACCTAGAGAAAAGCACATGACCTTGTGTAAAAACACATGAACGGAAAAATGTGTGAAATAGAAATCACATGACCTGGTATCTAATATACCTTGACCTAGAGAAAAGCACATGACCTTGTGTAAAAACACATGAATGAAAAAAAATGTGTGTAATAGAAATCACATGATCTGGTATCTGATATACCTTGACTGAGAGAGAAACACATGACCTTGTGTAAAAACACATGAATGAAAAAAAAATGTGTGTAATGGAAATCACATGACCTGGTATCTGATATACCTTGACCGAGAGAGAAACACATGACCTTGTGTAAAAACACATAACTCTAAGTTGAGGAAAGTAAAAAAATGTAATTATACTGTCAAAAATCCTTTTAAAGTTAAAATTTGATTGAGAACCCAAAACATTTACACCATGAAAAATGTATTAAATGTGGAAAATGTAGCCTCCATAACAATAGAGTTGAAATGTTGTTAACTGCATTCCTGTTACTGCAAAACAAAACACAAAAGGGGGAAAAGAAAGGTGTGCTTGATTGTGTAAATATGTTTAAAATGATTGTGTACACCAACGCGAAACATCCAAAACCAAGTGAAAACAAAATTTTCACTCTTACATGCCTTCTTTCTATTACTCAACCATCTGTGCACTTGATAGCCGAATAAAAAAAAAAAAGAAATAAGGAGGATCCCTCAGGAAATGTGAGGGAACAAAATAAAAAAATACGTAGAAAAGAAACTGTGACAGGTTGAGATACACTATCCAAAAATATTTAGACCCTGTATTTAAATTTTAAAAAAAACATTACAAGTAAGCCTTAATTATGCAACGATGTACTTTTTTTTAAATAAAAAAAACAACACTGCTGTGTTATGTTAAATAAGCAGAAAATCTAAAGCAATGTTACTCTAAATAAAAGTTTTTGATTGTTTGCCTCACATTATTTCTCAAAAAAAAAAAACTTACCAGTGTAACACAAAACAATATTACTATAATATCTTCAAGAATCTCTTTACTAAATATTAGATGCTAAGACCTTTAGGCATTAAGAACAAGAACATCTATCCAAAAATATGAAAACATATAAAATTAACTGACATTATTTATATAAAAACATAGACACCACACACATAATCTTTTACTTTTCACTCTTTTTTTTTATTTTTTATTTTTTTTAACACACATTTCTATGAAGAGGCTGGTAAGTGAAATAAACTATCATGGATCTGACACTTGTTTATGATTAACTGTTTATCCGTACACACTCTAAGAAAGGAGTAAATTAAATCAAAGTGTCATTTTTGTTTAGGAGAGTTATAAAATAAGACAGTAAACTGTGATAAAAATGTCTAAAAATGTTAATAAAGTATAGACTAACTTATGGAATATTATCTCTTGTATGTAAATTAAAAAACTTTCAATCTAAGGAATATTGACTCAAGAAAAGTTCTTTTAAGCAAAATACAACGTGACAAACACATCCATTTCAACAATCATATAGCAGCCAAAGAAACAACAAATGAACTAGCATTATTGCACTCTAACACACTAAACAATCGTTAGAATAAGAATGCAATTCCTGGCCACCCCAAACAATAAAATTGTTTGTGAATTTTATCTATGTGTGTGTCACATTGTATGTGTTATGAGAACCTACATTTAACTAACAAGCTGTGCAAAAAAATATTCTTCGACTATTTATGTTTTTTTTTTTTTTTTTTTACATTATTATCCATGAGGAAACTATTAACTCTGTAAAAAAACACAGCAAAATAAATCTTTTGCTACCCTTTAGCATGTACGCACATGATATTCACTTACCTGTACCAAATATCTCACCTAAGTGATATAAACTTTACTCACTAAATGATATAAACTTTAGGTAAGATGTAAGGTTAAAATGTAACTTGTGAACCTAAAAAAAAATCTCTGAAACGCAACATACATAACATACAACTGAAAAAAAAAACATTGTAAGAAAAATAAATTTAAAGGAATGTTATCTTTAACACTATCTTTTGAAAATTAAATTTTACATTACTACACTTTATATTAAACAGTTTCTTTCAATTTAGCCTAATTTTGTGTGTGTCTGACACAGTAGAGCAAATAAACTATAGAGTTTGTGTATAAAAATAAGTCTAAATTTTCAAGAAAAAAAAATCAATAAAATATTTCAAAACTATTCAATACTACTACTTATCACACGACAACAATAATAAAAATGTACACTTATTCGTAAAGAGATTTTAAAAAGTAGTTTGAATCTTTCAAAAATATAAAATAAACTAACATACTTAAAGAGATATTTCGTAAAGATCACTACAGTTACATATACATAAAATAATACAAACTTACCTTACTACACAAAAATTCAAATAATTACTAATAAACTACAAAAAAACCGAATGAATTCAATAACTTTGACACATCACTGTGTTCCTTAATAAAATAAAAGGGGGAAGGGGAGGGGGTGGGGGGAGGGGAAGGGGAAGGGTTTTCACTAACCCCCATAATCTCGAGATATTATTACGCATACACATTGAAGTACAAACGGTGTCCGACACCTACAAACTTTCTTAATGATAGAAGAGGGGGCTTTCGATCTAGTATAGCAACACACTATTGATTTCTGATGCACAAAGCGACAAAGGGGGGGGGGGGCGCCCACACACGTTAACGCTGTTTTCTGTCACCAAGAACAGACGATTTGACACTTGATTCACAACGTCAATTTATCAAACGGTGCCTTTCACAAACCGCGAAAGCGAAGAAGCACAGACATCGAAGATTTGCTTTACAGTGAGGTCCTTGACCCCGTTTTCCCAGATGGGAATAAATGATGAGAGCATCGGAAAAAGCATTTTCGCCGGAACTGCTGAACTTCAGATGAACTGATAATGTTTTTTGGAGGATTAAAATGCGTCGTAAAATATTTAGAGTTTTTTTTTTATATATTAGGAAGACTTGGGTCACTCCCTGGTCAATATACTGGTGTATCATAAAACTTCGCCTGGTCTTGAGCACCAAGACTTATGGAGTAGATCTTTGGGTGGCGTATGGTGACCGCTCGTATGAATACCCTTTTTAGGAGAAAGCATTTTAGTTATGCTGTAAATTCCACAAAGTGTTTGCAATAAGACAGGTCCACAGAAGTAATGAAAAAAACACCAGTAGTGTTTCTTCGAAGTTCTTTATTAGGATACGCAGGAATGAGCGGAGACTTATACTCCTCAGGGAGTGACCCCTTGGAAACACAATTATGAAGACTACATGAGGTAATAGGTCCTTACTGGATAGTAGTTCAAATCCAAGTGGGGTTACAATCAGTACAGATGTTGATTAGCGATTTGGCTTGCGGTTTTCTCCAAAACTCTTTGTATAATTGCCGACCTTGGCGATAATTATGCAGAGAGAGACAGAACACATTGTTAAGTATCCAGCCAATTGATAACCTGTAAATTATGGGAGCAGGCACAAAAGGGTTAATAGATTAAATTCGTCAGAACTGCATCAGCTCTCAACGGACGATGCGAAACCATCTGCTTACATTTACATATTATGCTCTAAATCAAAGAGACGCACCCACGAAATAATTTGCAGGACAAAATGTTTATGAAGAGAAGGAAATCGTTAGCAACTGTACAAAGATTAGATTTTATTTCAGTTATTGAAATCGCAAAGATAATTTTCAACGGAATTATGAGAAGCGCAGATTGAAAGGAATTGCTTTTCTTTTATTTTATTTCAGTTAGCCGTTACATCAGAAAATTCATGTAAGAGAAAATAATTAATGAAAGCTTTTCCATGCTTAACAGAATATTAAATTGTGGAAAAAGGGCGTAATGAATACCTACTTCCTAAATTATAAAGATTAACTAAAAATGCAATTTTATAAAAGGAATAAATTTTAACCCCAAAAAACTATATATAATGGAATCTCCATTATAACAGGGATGGTACAAGGACAATCAAAAGGATTCCGTTATATTACGGTCAATGGGGAAAAAAGTTTCAAATGCATTTTAATCGTTTGAAATTTTAAATACATAATTATTAGATAATTTTGTCGAGTTTTTTCAAATTTTATCAAAATTGGATGTATAGTTACACTACAGGGACAATCAAAATTGTTCCTTACATTACGGTTAATGGGGAAAAATGTTTCAAATACATTTTAATGGTGTTACACTCATTCGAACGTAATAAAATTGATATGCATATATAAAGTACATATTATAACATTCATTTTGCATAATCTGGGGTGCAAAGAATATTTGTTACTGATTTACAAGGCCACACAAAAGTATTCCATTGCATAATGGTATAGGGAGGCCATTGTCTGGTGCGCATTTTAATTGTAATTAACTATTTACAATTTTAAGAGATTGATATATGAGAGTGATATTTTTAAAACTTCGTTATCGTACGAACGCACCTCATTTGCTACGCTTCACGTGCAATTTTCAACTTGTTTAATTTTGTCATTATTTTTCATGTATTTTTCATGTATTCATCTTTAGCAAACATTTTTATCACTTTAAATAAAGTATAACGAACGTCATTTATTTCCTATAATATGATGAAATCTCCCCGGATTTCCTTTCTGTTTGGGAATTATTTCCTTCGTAATTCGGATATCCTTGAAAATATTTTTCATACCGAATATTCATATTATTTGACACATTGTATTTAACAAAATAAAAATAAAAATAATGAGTTTTATCAGTGTGAACTGTAACAAGAAAAATGCTTTCTTGAAAAGTAGCTTTGTATTTTCTAATAGTCTTTCAGTTTAAATGTCGTAAGTCGTAGAAAACAAAAGGTAAACGCTCTTGATAACTTTGCAAGAAATTATTGTAGAAGAACGTTATTGGTTACAAAAAATTAGAAATGAAGTGTAATTTAAAATTATGTAGAGTAGATTTCCTTTCATATGAAAACGGAATACATTTAAGGTATCTGTCTACATTAAATAGAGTTTTTCGTAAAAGTGTTTTAATGTTTTACTTGAAAGAAAAATGCTTTACAGTAATATACCTGTTTTTCATATCTAGCAAAATACTGACAAAACTGAAATAAAAAGACTCTTAAATTTAGGAATTATAAAACTCATTAACCGGAAACATTAAGAAAATCAATCTAATCACATATTGAATATAAAACATAAAACTAAAAAATCAATTCATAACCAAGTTTTACAAGTTGAAAAATGTAATTAGATATCAGATTTTTAGCTTTCAATAAAATATTTCAAAGTAGTCTAAAAGAACAACAACCTTGCTTCATATGAAAGAGTCAAAGACACATCTTTATAACCTCCGCCACGATTTTTAACATGAAAATTAAGTTTCAAAAGTTTAATAAATAAATAAATTAAAATTTACCGATTTTCTTTCCAAGAAAAGTATTCGTCTTTATCAAAACATTTATTTTCATATTGAAAGCAAATGTTTAATATAAGATTCATTTTCACCCCACTAAAAGAGCAAGATTTTAAAAACGATATCAATTGAATATTTTAATTTATTCTTTGGATAATTTTATTAAGTTACTACTAAAGTTTAATATTTATTTCTTAGATATTTTTTAAACGTAGAATAAGACATAAACTTGTTATACTAGATTTAACAAGACTTATTAAAATAGTATTTTTAAAGAATTTTCTATTTTAATTAAAAGATTTAGAGAGAAAAAGGTACAGTATTGATTGTAGAATACATTTATGATATTCATAAAATAAGGTACGATACTACTGGAGAAAGATAAGTGCAAAATATAAAAAATTATTCATTTTATATCCGCGTTCTTTAATTAACCTCTTCAAACCGGATATTTCCTAAACTATGTACATCTTTACATTTTATGTTCACATACATAAATAATGTAAAATTATAGATACTTTTTTGTATGTGGAGCATAAAAAATAACAGAACTAAATAAAATAAAAATTTGTTTGATATAACACTTTTGTAGGGAGCTATAATTTATATAAAACTAGCAGTTACCCGTGACTTCGTTCACATAACATTTAAAGAAGAAATAATTGATCAATCAAGCAAAAAATTACGATAATGAAAAGCATGTGTAATTAACTTTTTATCGCGAATTTATGATAAAAAACTTTTGATAATCCCTAGTTGCTAATTTGTTTGCTGGTTAAAATTTTCCTTTCAGCGATTAATGCTAATAGATAGGAACATTCTTGAATTCTTTTGTTCAGCCCTGTATATTTCCAAGTGCCTTTGATACCCGAAAGTATCTTTCTAAAATTTAGCTCAAACAAAAATATTTCTTATTACTACCTAAATTACATTTTCAGAAATTATCATCCGAAGACAACCTTGTATCCAGTTCTTTGCGGGACGCTGTATATCATTTTATATATATACTACAAACATTTCTTAGTTTACTAAATGCAGTTCAAAATAAAAATGCATATTTTATTTATAAACAACCTTTAAGTAAATTACGCTCATATTCAGTAAACTTTCCGAGATCTTTTGTGTAACCCTGTATATCTAAATTTAACTATTTATACTATTACCATTTATACTCTCCATTTAATATGCATACATTTAGCGAAACTTAAAACTACATATCATAATTCAAAGTGCATTTCATCCATGCAACAGTATTATCCATCATATACAGTACTACGAATAGAATATATAATACTTGAAATCTTTTGTGTGTCCCTGTAAATGCTTCGTATTATGCATGAAATAACTCACATTAAGCCTCAGTAACGTATATCAATTTGATTATACATAAAATCGTTTACCATAATTAAAATATGTCGGAAACTGTTCCTCCCTTTATTCTTATGCAATGGAATTCTTCTGTGTAACCCTGTAAATGAATAATAAGTGTCCTTTTCACTACATACTTTACAAAATGCATATTTTAGTGCACTTTGTAAATGCATATAAATTTGAATATGTTTCACAGGGTGTAACATCGTTAAATTTAATTAAAACGATTTTCTCCATAATGCCGTAATGTAAGGAAATTTTTTGACAATCCCTGTAAATAAACTAATCATGGTAGAAACTTTATTTTCAATAGGTATTCGTGCTAGGTAAACGTTAAGAACGTCCAAAAATTTCTTGGAAATCGGAGTATATTTACGAAAGTTAGAAAGCGACGAGACAGACAGACAAACCGAAAGCATATTAACTTTTCAACTTTGTTCGAAAGTGTTAAAAAATCGAGCCAAAAATATATTAATCAGTAGTTTTATTTTCCTCCTTTTCCTCACAAAAATGTTCTTCCATTGATAATTATGAGTTTTGAATAAAAATATTCACTTGTATGTAACTTACAACTTATTAATTAATATAAATAAAAAATATTCCCGATTCATTTTAAATATGGCATCATTATTTATCTCGCTCCATAAGCTACTGATATTCATACCCCTTGTATTTTTAACGACTGCTATAAAGTACCTGTTTTATTTCAACTATGACGTCACATTTTCATAAGTGAACCATTTTATTAAAAATATAATTCTTTTTCATTCTTTTTACTTTTAATTTATGTCGCCATATTTTACACAAAAATTCCCATTAACTAAACAAATATCCTTGTTAAATATATTATAAAAAATACACCTTTTATTTTTATTTCAAACATGACGTCATATTTATTTTCTTTTAAATTATTTTATTATAGTTTTTCGCGAAGAAGTTTTTTTATTAAAAATTCATTGCGGCTGAAAAATTATTGATCCAATTTCTTATTTTCTTGGCAACAGGAAAGGAAAATGGTTAAATTTTATCTGAAAAATGCCTATTGATTTTGTATGAAAAATAATTAAATTTTGAATTGTTAAGGAAAATATTTGAATAAAATAAATAAAAATTAGCCTATGTTCATTCCACTCCATCAATCTATCCATATGCAAAGATTCAAAGACATTAATCTATCCGTTTTGAAGCCAAGTTCATTCCAATTTTTCGGACACACTTTCACATTTACAATATATATAAAGATATAAGGATATAAGGATGGCTTACAGACGAAATGTACGAAATGTGCAAAAATGATAAACGTAAATAATTTTATTGTACGTTTATCTCGTACCAAAAAATAACATTTTTACTTTCCTATATATATGGGTTTAGGATTATAAAATTCTGATAATTTTTATTCATTAGAAGTAAAAAAGTTTTTCCTTACACGAATGAAAATAAATATACAATGTAAAATAAATAAATATTTGCACTATTGCGTATTTTAAATAAGGTTTTTAAAATGGCGAATCTCTCTGTATAATGATTACCTGTTTTTGTAAGGGATGTTTTTCTTGTCATTGATTTATCGTAATAGACCGTGTTTTTACCAGTACTTTTAGATTTTTGCAAGAATGGATACTTATTCATTTACGTTGCCTAGTTTTACTTTAACACTAAACAGTATATTTTTAAATTAGAAACTATTTACAATATACATTTATGGCAGTTTTGCTAATTATTAATTATTAAATATATGACAAATAAAAATGTTGTAGAAAGGCACACAACCAAGCTAAATTTCTTTGTTACCGTCATTTTTATAGGAATTGCGAGTTTTTACAAAACTATAATACAATCACCTTTCTTTTTATCCGCATGTATCTAACTAAAACCTGATACTTTACTGACCATATAATCAAATATATTTAACAAACGAACGATAATGCGTTAGCAGAAAATCTCCTATCTGTAATCCAATTTAATTTCAGTAAAATCTAAGTCGTTGATATAACTGGTCCTTATCTATGAGTGTATAACTGTTATTTATTGACTTAAAATAAATGAAGTGAACAAAAAGAAGTAAATGTTATTTATTAATACATAAAATGTACTTTTATTTATGTTACGATCTTTTGCCACAACAATATATATAAAAATAACATTAGACAACATTCATTTCTCAATAAATCGTAAAAATGAAAACTTATTAGTACTTTTAAAAGATTGAATAATATAAATTGAGACAGACTTGAATAGATTTAATATATATATATATATATACATGCAAAAAATTAAAACACTAAAAAACATTTAAAAATACAAAAGTAAACGTTTCGCCAAGCTACACGCAAGGCCTCATCAGTACAAATAATAATTCGTTGCAAAACAAAAGTTGGAACAAATTAAGACAGCTAGAGTTACCGTAATTTCGGGTGTATAAGCCGCGGATCAAACAATTCTTTTTGGACCCATAAATCTTATTTAATGATTGAAGTCAAATATTTACGGCGATCTAAGTAGTTACACTTATTTCTTAAAAAAATTCTGGGTCGAAAAAGAATTGTTTGACCCGCGGCTTATACACCCGAAATTACGGTAATTATTATTTTTTAGATAAAGATAATACTCATTTGAGACAGCACGAACGTCATTCAGAGTTGGCGATCGTAAACAAGTGAACCAACCTTTGAGGAGAATTCTGCGGTAATAATTGCTACAACCTGATTTTAAGATACTGGCCTTTGCAAACTGCGTGATGTGTTTAATTTGAATGCAATGTTGGATAATTTTTTTATTTAAATTACCGCTTTTTAGAGCACTGATATGTTTCCGCAGGCGAATTTCTAAAGATCTGCCTGTTTCTCCAATGTATACACAATCACAATCTCATTATTAGCAATTTATTAAAGTTTCTTTTATATCAGGAACTGTAGATAACTACAATCTTAATTATAATTTTCAATCATAATTCTTAATCATAATGTTCTTTATTAAAAATACCAATTAGTTTTAGATCTTTAAAAAACAGAAGATAATTTTATATATCATAAAATACCTTGTCACTATCACAATAAAAATGTAGTAAACAAAAATGTTTATACATTATGAAAGTTAAAGCTAATAACGTTTTCGTTCCTTCTAGAACGTCTTCAGTCAGCATAAGTGAAAATCATTTCCTCATGAGCTTTTATTTAGTTTTAAAACTGTGTAAATCCCGAAATTTTCCATATTTTCTCATATTTTTCCCTTCTTTTCTCGCCAAGCATCTTTAACCATCTGGGGTCAATGGCTGCATGGGTCATATCATTACATGGTTTTTCTTTTGAAGTAAGGATTTCGAGAGTTTCCCGGATTAATGTGTTTTGTAGGTTATCGTAATTTGCTATTTTTTTGTATATGTACAGATTCTATTTTTAAAGGTATCTTATGGTTACTTCTTGACAATGCTGTATTTATTTTATCATATCTTAAATCTCTTAGGTGCACTTTTTTCCTCTCAGCGATTTTTCTTTTCGTCATTCCTATGTATTCTACTTTTTCGTTATTTTCATTTATGCAATTTATTTTATAAACTCCTGCCGTTTGGGTTTCTTCATGTTTTTCAATTTCATTCCTTATTTTCTTGAATAGGGATGGATGGGGGGTTACTGGAATATGTTTATCTAATTTTCTAAATTCTCTTTTGATCTTTAACGCTATTCCATTCATATATGGAATGAGAGGAGTGTATCTGATATTTTTTTGCGAGGGTTGAATCCGGTCAATTCTTTCAGTAGCTTTTTGGATAAGTTTATTAATCGTTTTCTTGGGATGTTCAGCATCTTTCTTTTATATTTTCAATTTGTATAAAGACTGAAGAATTTCAAATCATACTAAAAACATATTGTAAAATTTGCTTTTTTATAATTTACATCACAAAGCCCACTATTGAGTGGATGAATAATGAATCTCAAGATTTGACTGCAAAACACAAATATAATTGTACGTTAAAAGAAAGTACGTAAAAAGAATATATATGTTTATGAATGTACTTGATTTTCAGTCCATTAATGCCTTTAACGAGTTTATAAACGTAATATTTGTAAATTTTATTAGAATAACACTTCATTTTAAACTTTAGTATAACCATACATTTTTAAATTTATATGGATTTTTAAGACAATTAATCCTGTTATTGCATGCCATACAACTCTGAAACAGTTTATATTATGTTCATAAAATTTAAACTGTGCAAAAAATTTTATATAGTCTATATGTTCAAATCAAAAGTAATGTTGAACCTTTCTAAAGTATTTATAAAGCATTAAAAAGTTTGCAGATATATTTATGTGATAAAAAAATTTTAATTGCTGGCATTCTTTTCTTTTGTTTTTTTTTTCTTTTCTTGTAAATTTTTCAAAGCATTTCTAGAGCATTAAAAATAGTTAATTTTTTTTGCGGCGTAAAAAGGGGCAATTGCTTGTTTTATATTTTATCTTTCTTTATCTTTTTTTTCCTTGTTAAAAGCCTCTTAAAAGTGTATTGTATCTCACATTGTATTTAAATAACAAACCTTAAAAGATTTCATAATATAAATCGTAGGTTAATCGTTAACCTACGATTTAAATTACGATTACAAATCGAATGTTAATGGTAAAAAAAACTTATAAAAATTCAAAAAATGATGTTTACATTCAAGAGTGCTCTTTAAAAAGACTTCAAAAAACTAAGCGAGTTTTTTTGTGTGTGTGTGCTCAGAAATGATTCAAGTATGACATTAACTTACTGATAGAAAATGGACTAATTCGTTTCCAACAATGAAGAACTTAAGAAATAAATGCTTATTATGTACGCATAAATCTATATTATATTTCTATGTATTATATATTATATTTCTCTCTCTCTCTTTCTCTCTCTCTCTCTCTCTATATATATATATGTGTGTGTGTGTGTGTGTGTGTGTGACATTTTAAAGTTAGGAGCCAGAAACATCATCGCCGGTTTCCCCTTTCACAGCACAGAAGTCATGAGAGAAGGAAAGACTCCCTTTGCAACTGTATTTAACCGAAACATCAAAAAGAATATTCCATCATTATTTCAGCGAGCGGCACTCATCGAAGAAAGAACCAAGAATCCTCCTTTACACCTTCAGGCTTCCTTTCTTAAATCTAAAAAGAAAGTTCTAGAAAATTATCTACTCTCGAACCGTCATTTTTCCATGTAAACATAACTCATGCCCAGAGTCGAGATTTTTTTAATCCACAGACGATAATTTTATTTTTTTTTTAAATATTGTTTAACTAATTTATAATCGACTCAGAATTTCAAATATATTAGACAGAAGATATTTTTGCAAACGATAAATTTTTTAAGAGAAAAAGAAAAGAAATCAATTTATTGATATGCAGGGGAAATAAATAAATAAATAAATAAAAATAATGATATTTTTGAAAGGTATGGTTTTGGAATAAATTTAATAAGACTTTCTTAAAAAGGGTTGATAAAACATAGATAAAATGAGTTTTAATTGGAATATTAAGAAACAAAGTTTAATTAAGAATATTTTTAATTTAGAGCCATCTTTTTTAATTTACGCATATTGGAATAAATGTTTTTTTTTAAGGCGAATTAAGAATTTATATCGTTTCCATAAAAATTAATAGATTAGATCTAGAAATAAGATTTTAATTTAATAAGTTGAACTAAGTACGTTATATGGTTATAAGGAAATTAATATACACTGCCCAAAACAATTAAAGGATATTTGAAGTGTTATATAAAATAAAGATATAAACGAAATTTTTTTGTCGAAAATGGAAGAAGAGAATCACAAATGCAAATTTTTTTGGTTTTCAAACTGTGGAGTATGCAAATTTTGAATTCGACGTTAAAAACGTCGCTTCAGCGGCAGCGAATGAAATTTGACATTCAACTGGATAAAAGAGAATGAAGACAAGGATGATCGGCATTCAGTGATTGCTTTGTTTCGATGAGTACGATGTCTCAGCGAAGTCATTTGACAGATTCAGAAGCTTGGAGAATTGTTGGAAGGTTAGAAGGGGGCCAAACTCAAGCCGAAGTAGCGCAAGCCATTGGAGTGTTACAAAGTGTCATTTCCAGGATCTGGAACCGTTTTTTGGAGAGTGGATGTGCAGGCCGAAGACCAGGGTAAGGTCGTAGACGGGCAGCAACGCCCAATGAAGATCGGTATTTAGCGTTAACAGCTCGGAGACACCGAAACATGAACGCTACTCTTCTCGAACAACACCTTCGCTCGGCTACAGCAGATAACTGCAGGCCACATCGTGCAAACCTGGTGGAGGATTTCCTTTTCGAGGAAGGAATCGTTCGAATGGAATGACCAGCGTGTTCTCCAGACATGAATCCAATCGAGCACGTTTGGGATGCTCTAGGAAGATGAGTTTCTGGCCGCCAACAA
Source organism: Maratus speculifer (assembly GCA_964019185.1). Taxonomy (NCBI): domain Eukaryota; kingdom Metazoa; phylum Arthropoda; class Arachnida; order Araneae; family Salticidae; genus Maratus; species Maratus speculifer. The sequence continues at coordinate 206,461 of CAXHSM010000272.1, read as the reverse complement.
CCCCCATAAACTCTGCAAGAACTGGAAAGAGCTCTTCTGGAAGAATGGGGCAGAATACCCCAACTCATCATTAATAGCCTCATTGAGTCCATGCCTCAAAAATGTTCAACGTTGCTGGCCGCCCGTGGAAACATACCCCTTTCTGAAAAGGATTTTCTTTGAAGAAAAGACGTTTTCTTATTCTTTTTTTTCTGATATGCACAAATTATGTTTTTTTCCTTTTGCACACAAATGCGCAATAAAATGCATTTTTTCTGCCAAACATGTGTAATTTATTCTCATATAACCTACTATGTCTGTCGACCATGTATCAATCAGCTAAAAAAGTTTCCCAGATACAAAATCCACCTAAAACTGCAATATCCTTTAATTGTTTTGAGCAGTGTAGTATAAAGGTTAATCTTGACGAATTAAAATTTTGTAATATATATATACTGAAAAACATGCTTTTATTAAAGTTCAGAAAAGGTTAACTTTTTTTAATGCATTAAAAATTAGAAAAGTCTTGGGGGAAAAAATCCTTTAATACACGATATTTATAATAAATTACGATTACATCAATTATAGAATATTAATAGCATTAAACTAAATTTTATCAATTTTATTAAATTATAGATTTTACCATATTTGTCACTATCATTAAGTTGACTTCATAAATGACAACTTGTTTTTGTAACCACGTTTTCTCAAATTTTACGCTGTTTGGTAACCCTGTTATTTGTACTTTTTAAGAATTCCACATTTTTGAAGTAGATGCCAGTGAGAAATCAAATGCAACCAGTATATAATTTTGCCTCGCGTTATAGAGCGTAGGGATCGAATTAAAACAAACCAATGTTCCATTCATAAATTGGCCTCAGGAATAATAACCCAATGTAACATGTATATATATATACCAAATTTATGTATGTCATCAGGAAGTGGGTGAAAAAATCCTTGTCGAATTGGCCTTTAAGCGGAGGTAGATTTCGATGAGTGCTTATTTCAACAACAAAAAATAAAATATGATTAAAGATAAACCCAGTTTAACAACTTTATTGGGCTGCTTTTGAAAAAAAAAATTTCATTTTTCTGTAAGAACTGGTTTTATCAGAATTATCTTATGCTAAATTCGGCTCAAATGTTCATTTTGACAAAATTTTTTGAAATATATTCTGACTTTATTTAAAAAATTGACCATTACGCTCTTTATATAGCTCCTAAATAACAAAAAACTCTCTATTGAATGCTTTTGAGAGCAATATTGAATTTAAAAATGGGTCATAAAATAAACAACTTGTTATTTGAATGCATTCTCAGTTCTTTAATCATGATCGCTTAGGGAAATTTTGTGCAAATTGCTCACTTTGACAGCTTTTTAAAAAATATATTTAGTCATTATAAAAAAAAAACTGAGATATACAGCACATTAAATAGATCCCAAAAGACAGAACCTGCCAAATGGATGCGTTTGAGAGCAAAACTGAATTAAAAAAAAAAAAAAAGAATATTTACTAATTAATTTAGACTAATAGAAAAACAGCATATTTTCAGTTTACCTAAAGAGATATGAAAATAACAGGATAAAGTTGAAATTCGCCCCGATAAAATGAGCTGTAATGAAAGTTGCTCTCGGTCTACAAAACTGCCTGTAAAACATATCGTTTAGAAAATTATTCCCCTCATTTTTCATCCTTTATGTTTTTAATGTAAACGTTTTCTTTTTCCAATTCAGCAGATACGCATTATCCATTTTAATGGCTGGCGCCACGAAGTATAATAAGACTTTTATGAGCTAGTCATCATCCTAGTCAAAGGTACGATCGGAAACCATGTAATGATGGTACCATTTGTTCTTCAGTTTTATATCTCAACACTCATTTTTCACCACCGCAAAAGTGATTAAAGTAAAAGGAAATGGGAGTTATGCTTGTGAATCTTAATGATTAACAGAAAACTGCAGAATTGCAGATTAAAGGGAATTTTTATGATTTAAAAAATTATACATTTCTTTATAATAGGAATGACTTTGTTACGTACTTTGGTAGATTTTGATTTAGACAGAAACAGTCTATTTGACGCTAAATGTTTAAACATTTTAAATAATGTTACAGTTAATAACTTTTAACTTACATCCAACATATTTTGTACAGTTGTAATTGGTACTTGATGCTTATTATATCATTAGTTATGTATAAAAAAATACAACATTGAAAGTTTCACCAAGCTACACGCAAGGCCTCGTCAGTACAAATAATAATCCATTGCATAACGAACATTGGAACAAATCAATACAGCTTACAGTTATCTATTATTTTTTAGAAAAAAGATGATATTCATTTGGGACAGCACGAACCTCATTCAGAGTTGGCGATGATAAACAAGTGAACCAACCTTCGAGAAGTAATCTGCCGTGATAATTGTTACGACCTGATTTTAAGATACTGGCCTTCGCAAACTGCGGGATGTGTTTCGTTTGAAAGCAATGTTGGACAATTTTTTAATTTAAATTACTGCTTTTTAGAGCACTGATATGTTCTCGCAGGCAAATTTCTAAAGATCAGCCTGTTTCACCAATGTATACACTATCACAATCTTATTATTAGCAATTTCTTAAAGTTTCTTTTATATTATCAATTTGTATAAAGACTAAGGAATTTAAAATCATACTAAAAAGGTATCGTAAAATTTGCTTTTTTATATTTTATTTGCAAATCCCACTATTAAGGGGGTGAAAATGAATCACAAGGTTTGACTGCAAAACACAAATATAAAAGAAAGTACGTAAAAGTAATATATATGTTTATGAAAGTACTTGATTTCCATTCCATTAAAACCTTTAAAAAATTTATAAAAGTAGTATTTGTAAATTTACAAATACACTACATCTTAAACATTAGAATACCAATACATTTTTAAATTTCTAAGGATTTTTATGTTAATAAATCCTATTATTGCATATTTAAATTTGAAACAATTTATATTACTTACACAAAATTTAAACCGTGCAAACAAATTTATAAAGCCTGTAAGTTCAAATTAAAAGTAATGTTGAACTTTACTAAAACATTTGAAAAGTATTTAAAAAAGTTGCAGATATTTTTATGAAATAAAAATGGTAATTGCGTGCTGGTATTTTTTTCTTTTCTTATTTTCTTTTGTAACTTTTTCAAAGTATTTCTAAAGTATTAAAAATAGTTAATTTTTTTGCGGAGTAAAAAGAGGGAATTGTTTGTTTTGCATTTTATATTTCTTTTTCTTTTTAAAAGCCTTGTAAAAGTGAGCACATTGTACTTCAATAACAAACCTTAAAAGGATTTAGAATAAAAATCGTAGGTTAATCGTTAACCTTCTATTGAAATTACGATTACAAATCGTACGTTAATCGTTAAAAAAATCTTGTCAAAAATTTATATAGTGATGAAAAAAGATGATGTTTACATTCAAGAGTGATGTTTAAAAAAACTCCAGAAATACTTCAAAATTTTAAGGAATTTTTTTTTTTCATGTGCTCAGACATGATTCAAGTATGAGATTAATTTACAGACAGAAAATGGACTTTTAATCGTTTCAAACAATGAAAAAGTTATAATATATATATATATATATATATATATATATATATATATATATATATATATATATATATATATATATATATATATATATATATATATATATATATATATATATATATATATATATATATATATATATATATATATATAGAAAAATATACTTTTATTAAAACTCAGAAAAGGGTAATATTTTTCAATGCATTAAAAAGTAGAAAAGTCTTGAGAAAAAATCCGTTAACACACGATATTTATATTAAATGACGATGACTTCAGTTATCGAATATTAATAGAATTACGTGGGAATTTTACAAAACTTTTCAAGTATCTTTAAGTTGACTTCATGAACAGGAACTTGTCTTTGTCGCCAAGTTTGCCCAAATTTTACACTGTTTGGTGACACTGTCATTCGTAGTGTTTAAGAATATTACTCATTTTTGAAGTAGATGTTAGAGGGAAATCAAATGCAATCAGTATATAATTTTGTCGCACGTTGCACAGCGTAGATATCGAATTATAACAAATCAATGTTCAATTCATAAATTGGCCTCAGGAATAATATTCCAATGTAACACATATATATATATCAAATTTATGTATGTCATCCGACGGTGGGTGAAAAAGAGTCACGAAATTGAATTGTCACACACAACCGTACTTGTAAATTAGGGTGTATTTCTATCAAAACTGCTTATTTTCTGATTTATTTTTAGATTCACTTTTGCTATTAAAAGCATCAAACTGGCAAATTCTCTCATTTAGATCCTTGAATATCTTTTTTTATAAAGGCAGAAAATATTACAAAGACATTTAGTCAAAGTTTGTCTTTTGAACGGAATTTTCCGAAGCAATAGATCTGGGAACAAAAAAAGGGTAATTATGAGAAAATAATTGTCTATAAATCAAGTTCTACTTAATTGAGCAAAAAATGGTCATACGGCATCTTATACATCTCTTCAAAATCACATCAGCAAGTTTCATGTTTTTACTTTTAAAAATGAGTTTGAAAATGCATAAGAAAATTTCGAGCTGCTGAGGGTGGAAAAACATTTTTTCGAATACACCCTAAAAATAAAATTGTAAAAATAATGTATATTTAAAAAAACTTGAATTTTATTCACTTAATAATCACAACGAATTTATAAAAAGAATATTTACTCATTAATTTAGAATAATAGAAAAACGGCATATTTTCATTTTTCCTAAAGAAATATAAAAATAACAGAATAAAGTTGAAATTCCGGCAGATAAAATGAACTGTAATGAAAGTTGCTCTCGATCTACAAAACTGCCTGAAAAACATATCGTTTAGAAAATTATTCCCCTCATTTTTCATCTTTTATGTTTTAATGTAAACGGTTTTCTTTTTCACATTCAGCAGAAATGCATTATCCATTTTAATGGCTGACGCCACAAAGTATAATAAAACTTTTGTGAGCTAGTCATAATCCTAGTCAAAGGTACTATCAGGAACCATACAATGATGGTACCATTTGTTCGTCAGTTTTATATCGCAACAGTCATTTTTCATCACCGCAAAAGTGATTAAAGTAATAGGAAATGAGAATTATGCTAGTGAATCTTAATGATTTATAGAAAACTGCAGAGTTGTAGATTAAAGGCATTTTTTTGATTTAAAAAATGATGTATTTCTTTATAAAAGGAATGACTTTGTTACGTACTTTGGTAGATTTGATATTATCAGATTTGAGATTTGGTAGATTTTGATTTAGACACAAACAGTTTATTTGAAGCTAAATTTTTAAACATTTTAATTAATGTTACAGTTAACAACTTTTACTTTACATCCAATATAATTTGTGATTGGTACTTAATCCCTATTATATCATTAGTTCTGCACTTTAATTACCTTTCTGAAAAAGTTTTGATACCTTTCTGAAAAAGTTTTCAATATGTCACAACAAATGTTAATCATTTGCACCCAAATTAATATCTCATTTACTACGCTGAAATGCATCTCAGCCATTTTGAAACTTTTTGAGGAGTATTTAAAAAAATCGTTGGATATCTTTTGCTATGCAATATATAGAATTAAGAAATTTTATCCAAATCTACACAACACAAAAACACTCATTTTTAACCACCTACGCATTTTTGTTACTGACCGGTAGGTGGCAGCACAGACAATCAGCTTATCATGTTTACTGTTACAATGGCAGAATTAGTTAAAACTCGATTCACATATTGAAACGCAATTGGTCGTCTAAGTCCTTTTTTGATGCAAAGCACCTGAAAACCCGATTTTTCGGTTCACTCGTAGGTTTACCACTGCATTTTTCTGTGACCAAATGTATGGAAGAATGAAAAGCAAGAGAAAAAAAATCACAGTGGTAAACCTACGAATGAACCTTTAAAATCGTGATTTTGAGGTGTTTTCCACCAGTATATGACTTGACAGATCGATTGTGTTTAATATACGAATCGTCTTCTAACTAATTTTGGAATGTCAGCAGTAAATTGAATGAAGTGATTGTCTATGCTGTTGCCTCTTGGTGTATTAATTTTGCCCAAATTTACAGTTATTCCAGTAAACCATTTTTCATGTTTGTAATATGAAATTGGTTATTCTCGAATGTTTTAAGACTAGTATTGCTATTTGAGGTTAGGGTTTTTTTCTTTATATGCGATAATTAAGTCAATCCAATTTGTCAAATTTTTCATTTTTTAAGTTTATGAAATGTACATTAAAACTTCTTCACTGTTAGGTTAGCCATCAAAAGCAAAGGTTTAAAAGTGTTGTTAAAAAATGTCAGAAAATATGTGTTTCTTGGAAAATTCATTGTTTATTATCTGTTTACTTATCTGACATGTTTGTTGAAGCTATTTTCTACTTTTTACATTTCTGGTACGTCTAGAACCCATTAACCGTACAGTATATCATTAATAATGTCAAATCAAGAAATTTAGTTTAAAAATTACAAAATCTTATGAAACAACAATTAGTATTTATGCTATCAATCGTACATTGATTGATTAATTTGATGCAGATATCGTGTCTAAAACACCTCCTTAAAGTTCACAAAATTCACAAAGCATAACAATCATTGTAAAGAGATGTTCAATGACATCATAAAATTTTTACAGTTACAATGCCACTACTCAGAAATGAAAAGTCTCTGATATCGAATACTCTTTAAAATTATAAATTTAAATTATCAATGAAAACTAAATTTAAAAAGGAATGTAAACAATAAGATATGTCTTCCTTAAAAATACATTCATAATTGTAATTAATTATAAATCATATGTTTATCCATATTATTTAATTTATGAAAATGTATTAATTGGTTGAGTTATTTTTCCTTTCTGAATCTCGGAATCTAGTCTTGGCAATCTTAAAGTTACATAATACACCACAATAAATCCCACATAATACACCACATTTTATAATTAGCCTTGCGTGAACAATGTACCTGAGAATGCGACATTAAAGAATAAAATGTTCAACATCCGTCCAAAATCCGTTGTGAAAATGAGCATTATTTATAACTACATATTAAGTATGAGTTGTTAGTACGCTTTTATCAAGAGGTTGTCAAAATCAAATAGTTTTCATTTTGATGAAGCTAGTAGAAAGTTAATTTTGGCATGTGTAGTAGTTTTTAATCAAAAACTTGCTTTTATTCTCTGTTAAGAGTTTTTTAATTCATTCATAAAATTAAAGATTTACACTTTTATGATTTTATAATTATCAAACAATATTTTTACCTTATCTAACCATACAACTATTTCGTTTAAATATACCTGTAGTAGAAAAGCGTGAAATAATGCAACTAAGATTAGTCAAAATTTCACTAAAAAAGAAATAAATCATGTTTGCTGTTTGAAAATATATGCAGGTAGTATTTATCAAATATTTGTTAAAAGATTTTGGGGAAATTAAATATATATTTAAAAGATAGTGGTTAACATGCATTGCCATATTGTATCCTCATTTCTAAGGAAAAAGAGCTTTTTGTTACACATAAATGTCGATTGTATTGTACTCGTCGACTACAATGTTTCAAAGTCCATGTAAAGCTTTCAAATGTCGCTCATAAAGAGCTTGTTTGAAAATTCTAAATGTGCACAAATCGACAAGACACATTTTGGTGAACTTGGTCGGTTGCATTTAAATGAAATATTCTCTTTTTAATTTTCATTTTTAATTTTTCTTCTAAAAGTATTGTTGTAGAATTAGAGGTATATCTGATGGGATTACCCCGATATAACTTAACACAAGGAAATACAGAGATTACTGTTTGGGTATATTGACTGCCTTGTCTGAAAACAGCTTTTAAAATATATTTCTGCTATTGAAAAAATAACTTCGAGATTTTGTTCTACATTTCTTATTTTAAGTTTTCCATTATGTGAGGATCCTGTAGTAACCTTAGCGCTTTTCGAAATTCTTTCTACGTTTGCTCTGAAAAAACTTTTAAGTCTTTTCTCCGGAAATTTAGGTTGATGTTAAAAACAAATTTGTTGAGATTAGAAAAGACGTCATATCTTCCAAATTTCAGATTTTAATACTGCTTTCAAGTTATACTGCATCATTTGACCATCTTTCATTATAGCTCTAAAATACTCCAAACAATGTTCATAAGACTTAGATTTCGAGCATTGGCTGGCCAATCAAGTTTGAGTGTCCTCGTTAACTTCAATCCACTTATTTTAGTATTTTTTCTCAGGGAATCTTGGTACTGTCTTGTTGAAAATTTCCATAAAAGTGAGTAATTTTTTCACTCATGTTCAATAAATGGTATTCTAACATGCAATCAGAGGTGGGTCAATTTTGTTTATCCATCTACAAAAACAATTATATGCTTATCTATCGAAGAAAAGGTAACCAAAACAATTAGGGAGTTTCCATCTAATTGATGCGTTAAAAATATGTATTGTTTATTTTGAAAGCCATGCAAATGGATAAATAACTTCTGGAATATCGAAATTAAACTTCTTTTAAGCATCTAATATAATTTTAAACCAATTTGTTTGCTGCTTTATGTGTTTTTCTGCAAAAGGAAAGTGGATGTTTTTACTGTCAAATGTTAAACGAGATTAAAAATGTGATTTTACACTTTAAAGAACTCACGACATTATTATTGTTCTTCGTGTGATCGATACTGATGCTGACATCTTTATCTGGCTTTTAAATACCTTTGCTGTTCATTATTTTCTGAGAACCATGCAAATATGGATTAATAACTTCTGGAATATCGAAATTAAACTTCTTTTCAGCACTGAAGATAATTTTAAACCAATTTATTTTCTGCTTTAGGTGTTTTTATGCAAGCAGAAAACGGATTTTTTTACTGTCAGATGTTAGACGAGATTATCAATGTGATTTTACATTTTAAAGAACTCACGACATTATTATTGTTCTTCGTGTGATCGATATTGATTCTAACGTTTTTATCTGGCTTTCAAATACCTTTTCTGTTCATTATTTTACTGAGAACCGTGCGAATAATGAAATTTACTGATCATTTTAAATAGATTTTTGACCTCTCTGTTGATTTTGTAGTTACATAAATAGTTGTATTCTATGAGAAAAGTAAAAATGACACTCTTAATTTAATCAGCAATTCTTTGAAACTACATTACAGTGATGTTACAAGCCAGAGTTTGCTCTCTTGTGAAATCACAAAGTATTTTGATTCACTCTGTAATCAAAATATTTTGCTAACTAAACGAATGTGCATAGAAAATATTTTTAATGCATTATTAAATAATATGTGAAAGTATCCAACAATCACGTTGAACGGTTTTAAAAATAACGACTGCGTTCTTATCATTTTTCTCCTGTGTAAATTTAGCAAAATACACATTTTAAAAATCATTAAATATATATATGCAATTTTTGTAAAGGATTACTTTAATACTAATTGGAATATCACCTCTTTGATTTTAAAACAAAGGTTTCCGCATTTTCCCAACAAGCACAAATTGATTTTTTATTTATTTATTTATTTATTTATTTTTGTATCGTTCTTATAATTTTGCAGCACGCCATATTATTGTGTTCCACTAATTTGAGCTTTGTATGACTGAATAATATAACTTCATTTTTTTTAAGTAAGGAATATGAAAGCTACCTCTTCCTAACGGTACTGGCCGGAAGGACTTTTAAAAATATTATTATTCTCTATGAGGTAGAAGAAAATTTTGAGATTGACAAATCAAAGTTGTTTATGTTTTCGTTCATCTGACGAAATCTTATTTGCCTACCCTTCTGCCTGTCTGTCACAAAGTTCAGTTTTAGAAACTTAACAAGTCGTAAACTTTGAATTTTGCATAACTGTAGCTGAGTATAACTTATTTTTGAAAATTTGCAGATATTTTTTTAATTTTTAATTTTGTTAAATTTAATTGTTTGACAAATTTAATAAAAAAAACCTAAGCAAACGTAACATAAGAAATCCTTGTATTTTCTATGAAAACATACAATCTGATTATATGTTATATTATTTGGAAACACTTTATATTATTTGGAAAAAATATTTAATTATTTGAAATATTTTTTTTTTCAATATTATGATAATTCGCATCAAGCGAAATCCTACAGTTGCTAACAATGATATTTTTTTTATTTAATAATTTTGTGACAAACCAAAAATATCAAAACATTATATTTTTTTATGAAAACCTATAATTTGTATATTAACATATTATAATATAGGAAAAAAATTGAATCTTTTTTATTCAAAATTGTGTTTTGAAATTATCGTTTGTCCCACTAATCATGTGCGGATCATTATAAATGTCACTCCACTATTCACCAAAATAACGTTTTTCCTATAAAAAAACATTTAATGTCCACATAAATGCATTATACTATCTCAAAAACAATTATTTTCAATCACAGTCTAAGCGATGATATCTTCATTATTGTCCACAATTCTTTTTTAACATCATTGTAACTCAAATCATGCGTGTGTTTATAATTGCAAAATCTTTCTCTGACAAAAACCGAAAGTGAATTCTTCATTGACCTGTCTTGTGAGGACACATTCATCATAAAAACATTTTTTCATAGCTAATCAAAATTGCGTTCTTTTGCACGTAAATATTACTATCCTTATTTACACATTACATGATCTCAAACACATATTTTAAATTAAAGTCAAATCGATAAAAATTTGTTTATATCCGTAAATTTTCTGTAATGTATTTTCCATATATATATATATTCATTGTATTATCTCAAATATATATTTAAAGTCACAGTCAAAGTGATAAAAGTTTGATTACTATCCGCATTTTTTTTCGACTATATTTATTTAAATCATACGTGCGTTTATATCTGCAAAATCCTTGTTTAACAGAAGCCGAAAATGAACTCTTCAGTTCAGTTACTTGTCTTGTGAGCAACATAGCTTGAGTAATGCCGTGATGATACAAAGAAACGCAATAGAATGAAATGATTAACTTGCATTCCGCTTGGTTGTTAGAACATCCCTTCTGGTACTTAATTATATCTCCATTTTAGGTGTGAGATGTCAGTCCGCTGTTGTTGTGAAGTTGATAATTAATGTTTATGTAAAGGGGTTCCGTGCAAAGATACAAGTTTCGCTTCTCTGGTAAGGTTATCTCTCGGAAATGATTCTTTCTTAAAATCGAATTATTATCAATCGAAAATTATCAACCATAAATGCTACTCTTTGTTTATAATCTAATATTCAATATTATACAATTTGTATGAATGATAATAAAAATGAAACTTTTTTGTCCAAAATGCTTTTTTCTTTTTCATAAAAAAATGTTTTATGAATATTTTCCTATTATTATTTAAAGAATTTATTTATATCAAGTAAATATATTTAAAACATTTAACGCAATAAAGCATAGTTTAATTTTTTTTTCCTTTTTTGTGCGTATGTAATTAATCGTTATGCATGCACTTAAAGTTACGAAACTGCATTCATTATAAACCCCAATTAAGCTTCTTTTATCTGCTTTGTGATCAACCTGGTGTGTATAATGAACCTTAAAATAAGGAACAAGAAAATAACATTTTTACAGTGCATCCTTCTTTGTTATTTAAGGGTGTATTCGTAAAAAACTCTTTTCTACCTTCAACAGCTCGAAATTTTCCGATAAAATTTCAGACACATTTTTAAATGTAGAAACATGAAACTTGCTGAGGGGATTTTTGAAGAGACGAATAAGGTGCCGTGTGATGTCAGTTTGCACTCAATTCATTAGAACTTGATTTATAAACAATTTTATTCTCAGTATCATCCTTTTTTTCGTTCACAGATCTCCCGCTTCGGAAAAATCGGTTCAAAATGCCGTTTTAATAGGGTTTTTTTTTTTGCAATATTTTCTGCATTTATCAAAGAATTGATAATCACGGCATCTTGTGTACTTTCCAAATAAGACAATTTACCAGTTGGATGCATATGAAAGCAAAAAATGAATTTAAAAATAAATCGGAAAATAAGCAGTTTGAATCGAAATACACCCTTAAACATACTTTTAGGATTTTAATTGTATTTACTTTTTAAATGCGACATGTCCAACAGCTCTTGTCAAAAAGTATGCGAAGCGTGCCAATTTATGATTTGTAAAGTGGGCAGAAATTTATTTAATGCATTGTGTAGCAATTAAATAAAAACTTCTAGCGAGGTCATTTACATTAAGTATTCTTGGTGGTAGTGTATTTTGTGTCTAATAAAATTTAATACATAACTCACAATTTAGTATGAAGATCAATATAAAAAATTATTTATATATGCGATTTATAGCTAAACAAGAGTGCATTCAAAGGGTGCCCATAATGCATTTCCGAAATAAATTTAAAAAAATTAAAGCACGGGGGAGTATAATTATCGAAGACGTACTTCGATATGATGCAATTAAAAAAAAATCTACTGAAACAAAAACTAAAATAAAGATGGCGATTCATAAATATTCGTATAAACAGGAAATATTAATATATAATTTTAATAAGGCACTACAAAGTAGATCAACACCAACACTGGATTAAGAAAAAAAGCCATCGGCATTTTCCCCATATAATACTATAGCTGAAAATTATTCAATAATATGCAAAACTTGTTTTATTATGAGTAATTCCTACATTTAAATAAGTTTTTATATCAAAATGATACAATTTTCCTGGGTTTGAGGAAAAAATTGTTGCGATGAAGTATTCAATTGCACTCTAATTTTGTACGGTACGGCGCGCAATCCGTTCAAAAACGAACAAAACAGTAAAAAAAAAGTCTAACGGCACAAAATCTACAGAGTATGGAGAATGTTAAAAGCAAATGGTGTGCTGACTTAGTATTATAATTATGTAAAAACACACAAAATAAGTATATTTCCATTTTAGAGCAAAATATGCTCTTTAAAATAATATAAAAAGTTATTTTTTCTGTGCTCTTAGAAAAGGATTTTTTTAGGTATCAAATTAATGTCTGCAATTCTGTTTTATTATATTATACAATATCTAAATTTTAAAAAATACCATTTTTTAGAATTATGATTATTTACATAATGTATTTACTCAAGGTTACAAAGTTGAATTCATTACAAACAAAAATAATATAGTGATAAAACACCGTAAACACTGGCGATAATTAATAAATAAAGTAAAACACTTTATAAAATCGCCATAAAATAAAAAATAAAGTAAATATAATATATTTATTTATTTCTTATGCAATTAACATAGCATGGAGGATACAGAATAACACGAAACACGGAAGATTAAATTTATTAACTCGCATTTCATTTGGGTTTTAAGGATGCACTATCGCACTGAATTATGTATCTACATTTTAAGTGTGAGATGTCCGTTAGCTGATGCCAGGAAGTTAACGAGGCGGACTAAGTTAAGTTTTGATTAAAGACTGGAGAAGTTTGTTTAATACACATGTAATAGTTGACATGTTTTTTTTAAAATTATTCTAGGTAATTTAATTTTTTTGGGTATATTTTTTAAATATATATAATTATTTTGTTTCAAAATATAATAAAAGTACGCGTAAATGTGTAAATTTTGATCATTTAATATTGACTGCCGTACAAATACAGTAAAACCTTCATTAACGGTCAACTCTGAAGAGCGGTCACCTCTAACAACCGGCCATTTTTTCATAGAACGGAATGAGTCCTATTGAAATAATATTAGATCGAACCTCCGAATACCGTCACCTCTGAAAACAGGCCGCGGCCAGGGAAATTTACTCCGATACGGCCACCAAAAGAAGCCGAGAGCATTGTAAATTGCGAAAATGTAAGAAAAATCTTTTGTTTTAGACACCTGTTTTGTTTATGTAGGGCATCCTACTATTGAGCCTCCTCCCCCCCCCCTCTCTTGGCTGTTGCTACTGAGGAGCACTTTTTATTTCGTCCAATAGTGTGCCCGCCTTTTTCTTCTTTCTCCCCCTCCACACACTTCTGTGGAGTCGTATCTGAGAAATCAAATTTAAAACCTTTATTTAATGCTGTCATGTTGATGCCTTCACCCCTATCTGTACTATATGGTTCCTCCCTGTCCGCTAAAAGAAAAGGGGTACCTGTTCGCCAACCATTTGTCTCTAGCTTTCTAAATCGAACATGAGAAAATTTATAAAAAGAAATTTTTATCACTCAGTGAAAAATTAAAGGTTATTGATGATAGTAAGAAGAGCATTAGTACACGGAAATTAGCAAAAAAATATGGATGCGGAAGAACGCAAATAAATGAAATTTTAAAGAATAAAAAAGCGCATCTCAGGAACATCTTAGAGGCGAAAACCAAGAAAACAAGGTCAAATGTCTCAAAACTGGGAATGAAGTAATTAATGAATAATATTAGAATGGTTTAGAAATTTCAAATAAAAAAAAATTACCAATTTTGCAAGAAACCGCATTGAAAATTGCCTAAGAACTTGGTATTGATGATTTCAAAGCTTCTAACGGCAGATTAGAAAAATTTCACTTGAGAAATACTATCGAATGTGAAAAATAATTTTAAAAATATAAATTTTTTGAAGTATTTTATTGAATTAAATAGTTTTGGTTATTTTTAAATTAATCAGTTGAAGCAAAACCTCCAAATACCGGTCACCTCTAAGAAGCGGCCACTTTTACACAGTCCCATCGCTGGCCGCTCTTCGGAGGTTTTACGGTAATAAAAATATATTTTTTAAAAATGTATGTTAAAAATGCAATAAGTTTAAATATATTTAGTCACAATTATATGTTATAATTATAAAAAAGTAATAATTGTTAATAAATATGTATTATAAGTGTAAGGATAATTAATAACAGGTATATATTATTATTATTATAAATTTAATAATAATATATTAAGTAATGAATAATAACACTTTTAAATTTATACGTAGATCAACGTGAGTTTTAGTGAAGAAACTCCTTAAAAATCAAATTTCAAAGTTGTTTTTACTTCCGTTTCTCTTTTATAGATAACATTTTTGTCAACGAAAAGTTTTACACTTCGAGTTCCGAAGGATTTACAGATTTTCTAGTCAGATAACCCAATAAAATATGATTGTACAAAAGTTCTGTCCGTCCGTGTGTCGCTATTGTACTGTAGAAAAGTATATAAAGATATGCACAGAATTAAACCAATTTTTTCCTGTATCGTTTTAGTTATGAGCAGTAGATTCTGGTATTTCAAAAACTTTCCTTAGAAGGGATTGCTCAAATAGTGATTTTTGTGCCAATCTGATTATTGTACCATCTAAAAGTATATCGATGTTATGAATAGTACCTGAACCAATATTTTTGTGTTTCTTGATATTGCCAACAGATCCACCGGTTACTTCTAAATGCTTCTCAAGAAGGGATTTATATTATAGCGATTTTTGTGCCCTTTTTTCATATTGTACCTTTTAAAAGAAAAACATTATATGCGTAAATCATTATTTTTGGAATATTTGCCAGAATTGGATGCTATGTAGAGATTTATGTGTAATGATCTGAATTTATAGTAGTTCTGTTCGCAATGTGCATTTTCTGTGAAAACATATAATATACCTATTTATACAATGTATTATTTGTAAAACAGTTTAATTGCCATAATTTGATAATATTTTTTAATATTATGATTTCCTGCCAATCGGATTATTTATTTATTTATTTCTATTTATTTATTTATTTCGATTTATTTCTTTATTAATTTCTTTATTTATCCGGTTTGTGATAAACCAAATACATTAAATATTGGTATTTTTTATGAAAGCATATAATTAGTTTATTTACTCATAATATTATCTGAAAAAAAAAATCATAATTTGTTCATAAA
Organism: Maratus speculifer; assembly: GCA_964019185.1. Taxonomy (NCBI): domain Eukaryota; kingdom Metazoa; phylum Arthropoda; class Arachnida; order Araneae; family Salticidae; genus Maratus; species Maratus speculifer. The sequence goes on along the minus strand of CAXHSM010000272.1, from coordinate 190,645 downwards.
TGTGATTTCAAATAATCATTAGCCCGACTAAGTATGCTCTCGTCGAAAAAGCATTTTTTTTTATTGTTAATCAAAGTTACGTTATTTTGTGCGAAAAACTTTATTATCCATATTTACACATTGTATTAAGTCATAAGTATTAAGTCATAAGTATTAAGTCATAAGTATTAAGTCCATATTTACACATTGTAAGTAAGTCACAGTCAAAGGGATAAAAATTTAAATACTGTCCGTTTTTTTTTAAACTATATATGTTTAATTCATACACTGTAAAAAAAATGAAAAATTACAAAAAATGTTCTTGTAGAATTATATTTCAAGAACATTTTATGCAATGGCAAAAATAAAAATTCATGTAACAGATACATTTTTGCACTTTGAATCAAAAAATAATTAAATTAATAAGGAATTTTTTGGAAAATAATATTCTCAGAATTTTTAAAGTCACGGTAACGATGATTACAAATAAAATTTTCGTAAAATTACCAAAATTTTCGTAAATTCTTTTGTAATATTACAGATGTCTCTAGTTTTGCTTACAAGTTTTATAGACTGAGATAATTATCTTGTACAGTGTACATATAAAATTTTCGTAAACATAATAGATTTCGGTAAATTTAGATTATTAAGGGTACAGAATTTTTTTTTTCAGTGAACATGCGTTTATATCTCCAAAACCCTTATTTAACGGAAACTAAAAATGAATTATTTATTAACTTGTCTTGTGAACAACCTAGCTTGAATAATACTGTGATGACACAAAATAACGCAATAGAATGAAATGATTAATTTAAATTCCGCCTGGTTGTTAAAACATCCCTTCTAGTACTTGATTATATCTCCCTTTTAAGTGTAAGATGCCAGTCAGCTGTTGTTGAGAAGTTGACAGAATGCGATAATTAATATTTATATAAAGGGGTTCCGTGTAAAGATACAAATTTTGCTTCTCTCATAATGTTGAAATATTTTTTTCTTAAAACGGATCTTTATCTAAAATTTTTTCGATATACAATATTAATACATTTGAAATATTAAAATGTTTATGTAAAGGGGTGTTTATCCGTGTGAATATACGAGTTTTATTTTTCTCACACTGTTATCGTTTTGAAATAAATCTTTCTTAAAACGGAATTTTTATTCAAAAGATTTTTTGTGCACTATATTGATACATTAAAAGTGTTAGAAATAACTTATAATATAAGTTAGGGCAAACAAGGAAGTTCTCCATACTGGACATGCTAAGATTATTTTGAAAAAAAAATACCCATTAAACTACGCATGTATGTATTAAAGGACCAGTCAAATTTAACAGCGTAATTATTGTAGAAATTCTGTAAAAAATAAAATACTTTCGAATAATTGGCGTAAAAAGACAAAAGTGCCACACAATATGCTGAGCAGCACCTTTACTCTTTAAAAGTATCTTAGTAAAAGTGAAAACTATTTTTTAATGGATTTTTAGAATGCGAGTAAATAAAATTTGATAAATTAAAGCTTAAATCGAAAGAGTTTAATGTATATAAATGTTTTCTATTACACACACAAACACATATATCTATATACATATTGACTGTTTATGGTGTTATTTATTTGATCAATGAGAAAAAAAACTTCATACATAAAAAGAAAGTCATACTCAAGAATTTGTTTTACATTTAAACGCGTTAAAAAATTGAAGCCAAAGTCGTTACAACAAATATGAATCGTTGATATTCAGTTGGACTTAATTTTAAAGTTGAGATGAATTTAGTTAATTTAAATTTTGAATTTCGTTTTAAATCGCAATTTTTTATTTTAAAAATTGAATATAAATATATATAAATATCGATATGACAAATTTATTGTTAAAACATACAAAATTGTCAAACTAAAGTAATTTAAACTAAATTTATTTAGGTAAGTTCAACATGAAACATTTATTAACTTAAAATTTATAACTGCTTTTAAATTTACATACTGATTACTGATTTTTTTTCAGAAATTGCGAAATTTTTAGATTTGCAATTAAAATAACTAAACAAACTTAACATAATGAATATGTATTTTGCATGAAAACATATAATATACAGGGTGTTTCTAAACTCATGGTGCAAACTTTAAGGGCTGACAGTTCACATCAAGACAAACAATATTAAATGGGAAACTAAGGGTACCAAACGTCTTCCGAAGTAGATAGGCGCCATTAAAGTTTAGGGTCCAAAAATTCAAATGATTATAAAAAACAGAAAAATTGGTCGATTCGTTTGCAGTTTTCACTAAAACTATTCTTAAGGTTAGTATTGTCTTGAAAATAAATTACAAAGATAAAATTCAAAAAATGCTGATTGAGGGCGCTTTAGACTTTGGTGTAACGTACAATTATTTTTTACCGTTATTTTTTTGCATCTCATAAATTTTTTTAGAAGCTTAGACATAAACTTAAATTTTGAGATGAAAATCTGAATCGTTTGGAAGTGGTTAAGTAGCACAAACTGAAATGTGTTCAATGGGGGTGGGGAGGTTCAAATTTCAAATGATTATAAAAAACGGAAAAATTGGTCGGTTTTCGCTAAAAATATTCTTTATGTCAATATTTCCTTGAAAATAAATTTTAAAGATAAATTTCAAAAAATTCCGTAAGAGGGCACTTTGAACTTTAGAATAACCAACAACTATTTTTAACCGTTATTTTTTTTTATCTAATTAAATGTTTGCAAAAGCGTAGACTTAAATTTTGAGCTCAAATTCTAAATCGATTGGAGGGGTTAAGAAGCGCAAACTGAACTGTGTTCAGGAGTTACCCTCCCCACCCCTCGAACACAGTTCAATTTTTCGCTACTTAATTACTCACAACGATGCAGATTTTTAGCTCAAAATTTAAGTTTGAATTTTTTCAAGCATTTAATTAGATACAAAAATAACGGTTAAAAATAGTTGTTGGTTACACTAAAGTTTACGGCGCCCTCTAACGGAATTTTTTGAAATTTATTTTTAAAAGTTATTTTTAAGGAAATATTGACATAAAGAATAGTTTTAGCGAAAACCGCAAACGAACGACCAACTTTCCCGGTCTTTATAATCATTTGAAATTTGAACCTTCCCACTTCCCTTGAACACAGTTGAGTTTGATCAACTTAACCACTCCCAACGATTTAGATTTTGAGCTCAAAATTTAAGTTTATGTTTAAGCTTCTAAAAAAATTTAATGAGATGCAAAAAATAACGGTAAAAAATAGTTGTTAGTTACTTCAAAGTCTAAAGCGCCCTCTATCGGCATTTCTTCAAATTTATCTTTATAATTTATTTTTAAGATAATACTGACATAAATAATAGTTTATTGAAAACCGTAAACGAATCGACCAATTTTTCTGTTTTTTATAATCATTTGAATTTTTGAACCCTAAACGTTAATGGCGCCTAATTCGAAAGAGGTTTGGGATCTTTAGTTTCCTATTTAATATTATTTGTCTTGATATGTACTATCACCCCTTAAAGTTTGTACCATGAGTTCAGAAACACCCTGTCTATATTTACACAAAGTATTTTTAAAACACTGTTTAATCGTAATAATTTGATATTATTTTATTTATTATGATGTTATGATGTTTTGTACCTAGCTGCATCCTACTGTTATAAGCAAAAATAAAGTTCTTTATCTATCAGTTTTGTGATAAACCAACTATATCAAATCATTATATTTTTATGAAAACATATAATTTGCATATTTACACATTATATTCTCTGAAAAAATCATAATTTGTTCATAACTGTGTTATACAATTATCATTAACCCTGGAGAACACGCGCTTACCCAGGGTAGAAATCGTTTTAACTTTGTCACCAATAAAATCAAATTATAACCGTCATTCTACTTAGTTGGAGACAATCCTTACAAAATTTGCGATGAAATAATTTGAAGGTTACTTTTAGAAAATAAGTGGTTACAATTGCAAAAATCCTACGCACTCCGGATCAAAAAGACCCAGCGCGTGTGCTCCCGGGTTAATTCCACAAAGCATGTGCTTATCTTAAAAAACGTTTTTTCATTTCTAATCAAGATTGCGTTCTTTTGTAAGCAAAGGTTTAATTTGCATATTTACACATTATATTTCCTGGAAGAAAATCACAATTTGTTTATAACTGCGTTTTCCAACAATCATTAGTACCACTAAGCATGCGCTCATCGTAAATAAAATTTTTTCTTTACTAATAAATATTACTTTCTTTTATATGGAAAACTTTTTTTTTGCATATTTACACATTATATTAGCAGGAAAAAAATCATAATTTGTTCATAAATGTGTTTTCCAATTATCATTAGTTATACTAAGCACGCGTTCATTATAAAAATGTTTTTTCATTACTAATCAAAATTATGCTCTTTTCTATGAAAAAGTTTAATATTCATATTTACACACTATACTTTCTCAAATATATATTTAACCCTTTCGGGTCTGAATTTTTTTCAGTTTATACAAAAAATTATTTTTACGTTAATAACAATAACCCTAGCCATCCACATAGGCTAATTAGATTTTAACGAATATGTCATTCTTTTAAAGATAATGAATATTCCTGTTTTGCGTACTATCCAATTCATATTCATATGATAATAGTCTAATGAAGAATTTTTGCAGATGTTTAGAATATATTATATTACAACAAAGTTTAACTTATATTGCGACATTGAAATACATTTTGCGTTTTATTACACATGATTATTTCAGGAAAGTAATCTTTATTTTAAGTTTAAAGAGTGAAATATATGTTTAAAATGAAAGAGTCGCAACCGGCGTAAAGAGAATCAATCAAAAATAGTAATAAATACTATTATTAGTTGCCTAAACATAAATGAAGTCATATGATAAATCCATAGACATATACTAACATTACTATATGTAAATAGTAGCTAAAATATTTGTTAAAACAAGATAATTCTCCATTTAAAGACATGTACTATTAATAGTACACCAGACCCGAAAGGGTTAAAGTCACAGTCAAAGCGATAAATATTTTATTATTGTCCGTATTGAAGTCATACATGTATTTGTACCTGCAAAACCCTTGTTTAACAGAAAGAGAAAATGAATTCTTGAGCAACCTAGCATGAATAATATTGTGATGACACAAAAGAACGCAATAGAATGAAATGATTAGCTTGAATTTCGCTTGGTTGTTTAAACATCCCTTCTGGTACTTAATTATATCTCCCTTTTAAGTGTGAGATACCAGTCAGCTGTTGTTGAGAAGTTGACAGAGTGTGATAATTAATGTTTATATAAAGGGGCTCCGTGTAAAGATACATGTTTTTCTTTTGAAATATTTTTTTCTTAAAACGAAATATTTATCTAAAATTGTTTTGATGTATTATATTAATACATTTGAAGTGTTACAAGTAATTTATAATATATGTTAGGACTATGATAGAAATAATTTATAATATAGTGTTAGAAATCCCATTCCATATACACAAAAAAGGCAGTTTTAAATTTTTTAATGTTTTCATTCCATGCGTTATATATGTATATTTTTATAAAACATAACGTATTCAAAATTTAATTTTAATATTCCGTATTTACTACTGTATAACGCGCACTTTTCTTTTCAAAAAATAAGGCAAAACTCCTAGTTGCGCGTTATACACGGAATATTTTTTTACTGTTGGATGTAATCACACCATACACATACATCAAGAAATGTATTTAAAGAAGACATAATTACTTGGAAAATCTTATTTAATTGAACTATTACTGCACCTTTATTTCTTTTCTTGCATTTTTTTATACATTGACGTTATATAAACACTAATTAGCAGTTCTCACTGCCGTCATTCACTCCTTACCCGTAGTCTAAAAGTGTATTTTCGTCTCGTTTTTGGCCTGAAGTAATGTTTGTTTTGAATTTCTTTACTGAAATCCCTTTAGTCATTCATTCATAAGCATATCAAATTTATGGTGCGCGTAACATACGAGACATTAAAATATCACCATTTTTTCTTGTAAAATAGGGGGTGTGGTTTATACACGCATGCGCGGTAAACACGAGTAAATACGGTACTCATATAATATATGCATCTATCGCATAAAACACATGAATATCTATTTAGGTGTATAATTCTTTATGTCGACGCGGGTAAATTAGAAGTACTTGATGGAATAGTGTTAAATGTCACATTCTCATGCACACAATTAAAGATAATTTTGAAAGTTTACAATGTTTTTATTTCATATCGTATATAATTTTTTTGAAAAAAATATTAATGTAATATTTTTTTATTAAAATGACAAAGTATATGCATTTATTTCAAAAACAAATGCCAGATATTTTTTTTGCCAAATATTATTATTTATACGAACCGACATTGAGTAATAACGACACATTTTTTTTTAAACACTGTATTTCGAATTAAATGTTCGACTATGTATGTAACCTTACATTCAACATTACAAAATTTCTCTGAATTTAGAAAAAAATTCTTTTCTGCCCATTTTTTTAACGTTTTCTCAGGTACTTAATTTTATCTTTGTTATAAGTATGAGATGTGAGTCAGCTGTTGTTGAGAAGTTGGCAAAGTGCGATAATTAAAGTTTATATAAAGGGATTCCCGGTAAATATGCGTGTTTAATTTTCCTCATAATGTTATCATTCTAAAATAATTGTATCTTAAAGCGAATTTTTTAGGTTGAATAGTTTTAATGTACTGCAATGATTCAATAAAAGCGTATTTTCGTTAGAACTAATGTGTATGTAACAAAAGGAGTGCCTTCCATAAATTTGCACAATCTATAGATGGCGCTGTTGCTACTTTCCGCAAAATGTCATGAGATATTTTGCCTTTTATTTTAAAACATGAAGTGAAGAGAAGTAATTTGGTGCGATTAGAGAGTAGATTTGTGGTGTGTGTTTGAATATTATCTCATTTTTAAATATTTTCTGCTTTATCTTCAATGATTATGTTACGCGCTTTACGAATATGTATATAGAGTGTATATAATATTGTAGTTTTGTGGCATTTCATTAAAAATGTGACTGTTTAACCCCTTGGGTACGAGCGACACGTATACGTGCCGCAAAAAAGCTTAAGAATCCGTGTTTGTTCCCACCAGTAAAAATTTACTGTAAAATTTGACTTATGGAATCGGAGCATTTTCTCGATTTAATAAGGCATAAATTTCTGTTTTTAAAAACCGGTAACAAAACATTAAAATTTTCTGCTCTCGTCGCGAAGGGGTTAAGATGTGATTAATATTTAATCCCAAGAACTCCCCTCACATATATACAATAAAAGAAAATTTTATTTTTCAAATGTTTTATCCATTGTTTATCCATGTTTATCCATTATAGACTTTAAAGAGGTAACGCAATAAAATAATAAATTTTATTATAATAAAAAAATATATATGCATTTATATTATAAAAAGTGAAGAGATTTTTTTTTATTTTCCGTATGAATATTATATCAGCAAAAACGCAGCTCTATTGGAAGTATTTAAAAAAAATAGAATTAAAAATCACATTTAATACGTACAATAAAACATAATTTTAAAGTTTTCAATATTTTTCCTTTGCTTATATTCTTGCAAGCATTAAGATATTAAATAATAAATTTCATTTAAATCACAAAAATATATGCATCTGTCACATAAAAAGTGAAGAGATTTCTTTTATTTTGCTTATGAATATTATATCAGCAAAAACGCAGCTCCATTGGAAGTATTTTAAAAAATATATAATTAAAAATTACATTTAATACGTACAATAAAACATAATTTTAAAGTTTTCAATATTTTTCCATTGCATATACCGTTGCAAACATTAAGAAATGAAATAATAAATTTCATTTAAATCACAAAAATATATGCATCTATATCATAAAAAGTGAAGCGATTTCTTTTATTTTTCTTATGAATATTGTATCAGCAAAAATGCAGCTCCATCGGGAGTATTAAAAAAAATAGAATTAAAAATCACATTTAATACGTACAATAAAGCATAATTTTAAAGTTTTCAATATTTTCCATTACATTTACTGTTGCAAACTTTAAGGTATTAAATAATAAATTTCATTTAAATCACAAAACATTTGCATCTATTTCGTAAAAAAATTGGGAAATTTTGAATTTTTTATGAATATTATTCTTATGTCAACCGACATGGCATAATAAAGAAACATTATGTTTATAAAAAATAATTTTTTTGAAGACAGATGCTCGACTGTGTTTGTAATCGTAAATTCAACATTATAGAAACTGTTTGAATTTTTAAAAAAAGTTCGGTTCTTTTTATTTTTGAGTAAAAATATTTTAAGAACAATTTTCATATTACATAATAAAGAAACCATTTTTAACAAATAAATATTTTTAAAATGTCTAAAGCAATAAAATATAGATAATAACGTTTTTTCGGTGTTGTAATTAGGTTCTGATGTTTAAAGTTAAGAAGTTGCATTCATTATGAACTTCTTTTATCCGTTTACCTTCTTTATACTTCTTTTATTCGTTTAGCGCATATAATGGAGCCTTAAAATAAGCCACAAGAAAATGAAATTTTTAGCGTGCATTCCACTTCGCTCTTTAAACATGCCTTTTAAGGCTTTAATTGTATGTACGTTTTAAGGGCGTTATGTCCATCAGCTGTTGTCAAAAATTAAGCGGAATGTGCTTATTTATGATTTGTGATGTGAGCAGAAATTCATTTAGTGCGTGTGTAGCATTTTTTTTTCTTTGTGACGTTATTTACAGCTAAGTACTCTTTATTGTAATGGATTTTGTGCCAAACACAAAATCATATTTAATACACAGTTCAAATTGAAACTCACACCAAATAATAATTTATACGTGCAATTCAAAACTAAATTAAATGTATTCAATTGGTACTTATAAAATATATTTTCTAAACGAATTAAGATTAGAACCAAGGGAAATCTTACTAAAGTTTAAAAAAAATGACATAAGATTTTTTTTTTATAACTGTTTTGATAACTTGTTTGAATTATTTTTATGCTACTTACATTTAACTTCTTTTTCGAAGAAATATCTTGTTCAAATCGACGTATTCATTTGGTACGGGTCAAAGTGACCCGTCATCGCGATTCTAGTCAATCCCTTAACTGATTTCCCCGTACGCCGTTCGGGCAAGACCTATTTGCTTGATTCATCATTTAAAGCTTTTTGACACCACTTACAAAAAAAAAATCTACGATTTCATACTATTTAATTTCACAAATGTTTGGACTAAATATTACAAATATTTAAGCTTAAAAAACTGGCGTTAACCCACATTTTAAATTTATTGTACGTAAAAATATGAATCATTTAAGGGGTTAAACAAAAATATTAAAAGTATCAGAAGATGTAATTTTTGGAGATATGTTTTTAATATCTTTCAATTTAAAAATCTACCAAACTAATAACTACATCTACCAAACTACAGCTGTAATCAGGAAAGCGTGTGTCACAAATGATCTAAAGATTCTTTAGAAACTAATCAAGCGATTATAAAATAGAAAGTCAGTCCTGTTATTTTGCTATTTACTTTTTGTATTAAATGTGAGTTTATTTAGTGGGTATTTAACATAACAATACTAACTAAAAAAAAACTTTATCCAAAGGAAATAGTTATACATAAATTTTTATTTTCCTGCTATTTGCTTTTTTACAATTCTGTTATTTTCGACTTTAGTTGATCAGTATCTCTTTAAGGGGCAGGTGGACGTTGAAACATAATTTTAATCTATAAAGCTTACATTATACTAAGCTTATATATTAATAAGCTTACATTAATTTTCCATTGCTATTAAATTGCGGCTTTTCTTTCGAGTATTTAAAATCATCTGTTAGGAGGAGTCATTAAGAGTTCCAAACAATAAATGTACATAATGAATTAACTAACCCTTTTTAACTACTTAAATTAATTAACCTTTTTTTTTTTCAATCAATAAAAATATATTTAACATTAGAAGTTCCAAACTATGATTATGCATAATTTATTATCTATTTAAAAAAAAGTAGTAAAAATGAATAATGAGGTCAAACTTATTTAAAACTAGAAATTTTGCTACATTAGTAGTTCTATTTGTATACACCCTTAAGGAAAATTTTACGTAAATAGGATAAATGGATATATTTCATTTGTAATAATACCAGTCACGTTTTTATATAATGGTTTGAGTCAAGTGTAGTACGAATGATCTTTTGTTTATTTATTTATTTATTTGTTTTTAAGAAAAATAGAATTCAAAAATAGAAAAGAAATGTTAACTATATTTCATAGAAAAAGCATCAAGCCTCAATTTCAAATAAATGTTTCCTTTTTTTCGATTCCAGTTAAGATCACTGACTACGTTACAGTAAATATTTATAATAATGCAATTCGAGTCGGGTTTTCCTTTTATATAAGTTCTCATAAACTTTTGAAGTGTTTAATCAAACATAAAAAAATAAATAAATAATAAAATTTCTGCACCTATGTCTTTTTATGAACAGTACTCACTTAAGCATTTTCTCTATATTTAAAGTTTAGATATTTTGAAAATTGTTTAAAAAAAAAAAAAACAGAATTCTTCAAAAGATATTTTATTTGTTTTACGATGCAAATAAATGAGATTTTTATATATTAATTTATTGCACATTACCATGACAATACTTTTTTCCTTTTTTTAAATTTATTATTATGTTTTTTAAGTGGTTATTATAAAAACGAAATTTTTACCATCGCTTACTTTTCTTTAACAAAAAGGTTTAATAAATAGCACCAGGAATTCTTATATTTATTTATATATAATATTTATATATAATTTATATATCATTTTCATAAAAGTTTTTAAAAAGGGAAAATATTTTAATGATATATTTAATAAAATGTGTAATTTCTTATCTATTTTCATATGAAATTAATAATTTAGTCACTTAATCAATTCTTTTGTCTTAAAATTATTTATCTCACATTTTTAGTACGTATGTCTCATGTAACCTTGCGATTTCAAAAACACCAGTCTAGAGCTTTTAAAATAAGAAAATAGCTTTGTTATTTTACCTCGTAAATGTGCATAATGAATTATCGATTTTTATCTACTCAAATTAACGCCTCAATATTTTTGGAACGAATAAAAATAAATTTAACATTAGAAGTTCCAAATAATATGTATGGGTGATTCTCAAAATAGGGGACATTTTCAAAAGTGAAATCTTAAAAAAATTACTGTTAGCAAAATTTCTGAAAAAATAGGTGTTGTTAATATAGTATTAGGTATACTTTACATGTAGTCAGCAGAGCTAAATATTTAAAAATTAACTTAAAAAAAATAATTAGTATTTTTTGAGCCAGGCTAATGACAAAACAAATTGCATGGAATAAATATATTAAGAAATTTTTATTTTCTTCCTGTTTAAATATTTTTTTTTTCTATATTTATTAGACTTCCTTTTCAGCAAATGGTTTCCATTTTTACATATATACATATAAGGAGAATAAAAACATTACCAAAGAGCAAACTTTATTTACATGAGCAACATTCTGACACTAACAATGTAAGAAGCTGTCTTAGTGATTTTCTGACAGATTTAATGCATATTTTAGGGATAATAAATGTAATACCTAAATTTATATGTAAAAATAAACTCTGTAAAAGATACAATATAAGCAATGGTTACATTTATGCACATAGGAGTCTTTAGCATGGACAGAAAAACCATGCTAATGACACTGATATTTGTCCATGCTAATGACAAATTTTAATTTAAATAAGATTATGATCCATAATATAATCACAATGCAATAGTCCTTTCTGGGGCTTTTTAAAACACAAAAGTCCTATGCAAATAAGTAAAATAAAAATTTTAATTATAAAATAAACATGAAAATTATTATCCATTCTAATGACATACAATTGATGTACGCTCCTAATATTCAACTTCTATTCTTAAAATACAATACATGCTTCTATTTTCAGTCTGGGATAAAATGGCTACTTGTTGCCATGGAGAAACTTTATATTTTCAAACTATTGTCATATGTGAAAATAAAATTTTGATTAATAACCAGCTGTTACAGTATGACCTTGTTTTGAAAATAGAATATGGAGGACAAACTTTAATTCTTTTTTTATATACTATAATTTTATTTTTAAAAAGAAATTTATTGGATAAATCCTCTCCTTGATTAATTTAAAGAAAGAATAATATTTGTTTTATTTTATAAACATGATATTAACTCTTGAAAAAGCTAGTATATACAAGGAACAGCTGTTTTTAACTAAAACAGGTGTTTTTAACTAAAAAGTGAGTAATTTTTGAGTGCAAATAATGAATAATATTAAGACAAACATAGCTAAATATAAAAACATGACAAAAAACCTCTCAATTTTTTTTGTATGCCGAAAGACATAAATTGTCCCCTATTTTGAGAATCACCCGTATGCAAAATTCACGAACTATTTAATGGTAAAGTTTAGAAAAAATGCGAAAAATAGGTAAAACATAGTTAAAATAAGAAATTTAGATACATTTTCTGTTTGTAAACACCGTTATGTATTTTTTTTTCAGTTAATAACATTAATTTATTTCATTTCAAATGGTACCTGACATGGTTTGCATACAATGGTTTGCATCAGATGAAGTAAAGATGATCTCTTTAGTTTTTTAAAGAAAGGTATAATTCAAGCATGGAGAAAACATGTTAACGATATTTGAAGAAAAGCACCAAATGTCAGTTTCGAGTAAATGTTTCGTTCTTTTCGGATTCCAGTTAAGATCATTGACTTCGTTAATCTAAATATTTATACTAATGTAGTTCGAGTAAGGTTTTTCTTTTTATATTAGTTCTCATAAAATATTACAGCTTTTAATTTAGGTTTTAAAAAGGAATATGCTCTCTTCTTTAAAGAAAATCTTAAAAATTTCTACACAAATTATTTTCTTGTTAACAGTACTCATTCAAACATTTTTCTCTATATTTTAAGATTGAATAATTGAAATATTTTTTTTTCAGAAAAATAATATTTCTGAAAGGATATTTTACCCACTTTACGAAAGAAATAAGTGATATTTTTATGCATTTAGTTATTACGCAGTATCATGACAATGCTTTATTTTTCTCGTTTTAATTGATCACTAAGATTTTTAAGTGGATATCACAAAAACGAAATTTTTATCATAGTTTATTTTGTATTGACTTAAATGTTTATGAGATTTCATCAAAAACTTTCGTCCCTTTTTTTTTACAAAGGCTTTTATAAATTGTTTAAAAAAAGGAAAGTATGTTAAAGACATATTAAAAATAGGTCTCTTGAGATATTTTTAAATATAAATGGGGTGATTATGTAATTCATCAATCCATTTGTCATAAAATTTATTTGATATCATTTTTTCGTAGTCACACGATATTATTTTCGACTTGAATTTATCCATATCACTTTAAGGGGTGGACGATCAAAATGAGTTTATATTTCATTTTATCTATTTAAATCCTTATTCAATTCTCATGCATGAAACTTTATTTAAATATTAAACATCCTACACCACTAATTTTTTTTAAATATCAGTTTTTCATTAACATTAAATTACGACATTTGTTTTCAGTATTTAAAATTATTAATCAGGAGGGATCATTAGAAGTTCCAAACTATACAAATGCATAATGAATTAACATCCATTTTTTAACTACACAAATTAACGATTTTAATATTTTTGAAACGATTAAAAATAACATTAAGGTTTCCAAACTAATAAATATGCATGATTCATAAATTAGTTAAGGAAAAAAATTAGAAATAAACGCAATAATGAGGTCACACGTGTTTAAGATTACAAATTTTACTATGTTTTCTTTTCGTAGACACCCTTAACTTTGCAAGTAAATAGCATTAGTTAATGGATTTTATTTTGAATGGTACCAGGCACGTTTTTATTCAATGATTTTCGTCTAGGAATAATCTCTATCTCTCACTGTGATTTTTTTTTATGTTTCTCTTTTTTCCAATTTTTGTTAAGTCTATAGATTTAGTTATAATAAATATTTATACTAATGTAATTCGAGTAGGATTTTTCATTTTATATTAGATCTTGTAAAATTTTACAGCGTTTGATTTTAAGTAAACCTTATATCTTTATTATAGTTTAAATTATGATATATATCTTAAATTGATATCATTAAAATTTCCTTACAAATGATTTTTTGTGAACAATTCTCATTCGAACATTTCTCTCTATATTTAAAATTTAAGTATTTGAAATATTGTTTTCAGAAAAATAGTATTTCTGAATAATATTTTATTTAATTTACGACAGAAATAAATGATATTCTTTTAATATTTCCCCGTAAGACATGGTGACGTCGTTGTGAAGTCACACTGTGACTTTGTGACCGTCGATGTGACGTCAAGTGACGTCGATGTGAAGTCACAGTGACTAAAATGTGAAGTCGTTATGACCGTTTTAGAGCTTGTTTGTGACGTCACATTGTGACCACTTTGTGACGTCACAATGTGACCAATTTGTGAAAAGTGTGTCATTTGTGACGATTTTGCCATTAGCATTGTGACGATACTGTGACGAAAGTGACAATGCTTTCAAGTCACATTGGGACCAAATTGTGAAATACAGGGTGAGTCCAAAATCATGGAGCAAACTTTGAGGGGGGGGGGGGGGGAGTAGGACTCACTATAACAAATAATGATGGCACAGAAATATATGACCGGAAGTGACTCGTCAAGACGGTACACTAGTCACTAAAAAAGACCCGGATGATAATGTGAAGTCTATGGGGGGGGAGGCGTTGTTTTCAAATATCTTGCTCAAATTTAAATATTTTACATGATATTTTTTCCATAGGATAGCTGAGGACGATCCACATCGGGCTAATTTTTACTTTTTCGATTTTGGTTATATTTTTTTATATTAAGATAGTTTCACTTTTAGAACCAGTTTAAACTGGTTCTGAAAGTTAAATTACTTTTCTTTGAATCTGTAACCAAAATCAAAAGAGTAAAAACCAGCCCAGTTGCAGATCGTCCTCAGCTATCCTATGGAAAAAAAAGTATGCGAAAATATTAAAATTTTAGCGAGATAGTTGAAAATAGCGCTCCCATACACTTAACATTATAATCCTTGTCTTTTGCAGTGACTAATGCGGCGTTTCAACGCGTCACTTCCAGTCATACATCTCTATGCCATAATTATTTATTATAGTGAGCTCTACCACCTCCCTTAAAGTTTGTCCCATTATTTTAGACTCACGTTGCAGATCATTTTTGACAAAATTTTCGTTAACACTGCGATAATTCTGTGACGATTCAACTTTTCTTAATGATTCTCTAACAATTTAAAAGAAACAGGATCTGCTGAAACTATAACTCCATGCCATGTTCCTGTTAAAATAGGGTTTGAGTCCTAAAATCATATATTGACAATTTATGAACAAATACTGTATAATATATAAAAATAGTTACCTGAAGTAAGGAGACTTTCTTCTAAATTAAAGTTAAAAATTCGATTTACCTCACATACCTTAGAACTCTGGTGTTGTTTTCAAAATTTGAAAAATATTACCTTTCAAAAATATTTATATATTTTCCCGCCACATGCTGAAAATTGTATAGCTTCAATTTTATTTATATCTGACACATTTACTGACATTTAGTCGTATGTTGTTCAAACTGTTTAATCTTTTTGGTCTTTTTTTAAACTTTTACTCGCTTTGATATCCACAAATCTCAGCACATATCTAAAACTGTACAGCTTGCCAATATTTCTGACCAATAATCCTGATGTCTATAAATATATATATCTTTTAATTATCTTTTGTTGTAATTTTTCAACTGATTGAAAAAGGTGTCCAGGTCAGGATTCGAACTAAGCAGTCTTTCGCGCAAATTGTCAAGACTTTGTCGACTGAACTATCCTGGAAGAATCTGGCGCACACAATTCACACAGTGAATACGAACGCATACTTATCATTATTATATATAACCCTATGTAATAATACTTTAATTTTTTTTTCAAATTACCTGTATGATAAATGCATACTATTCATATGAGTATATGTGTATATAGTCATATGTGTATATAGTCATATGAGTATATTTCATATGAGCATGGTTATTTGTTAGTGGCGAACGTTTAGTATGCCTCCACGACGAAATAGGGTCAAATTTCAACAACTTACGGATTTTGAAAGGGGGAGAATTATCGGCCTGCGTGAAGGAGGATTTTCCTATCGCGAAATAGCAGCTCGTGTGCAGCGGAACAGTTCCACAGTGATGCGAGTTTGGAAGCAGTGGACCGAAGAGAACCGGACAACTCGAAAAACTGGGAGTGGACGACGCAAGGTGACGTCAGCGCGCGATGATAGACATCTTGTCCGCATGGCGGTGAGTGACCGTACAGCTTCCTCCAGGCAGTTGGCAGCACGTTGGTCTACTGCTACAGGTGTATTAATGTCAGCTTCGTCAATTCGTCGACGTCTGCTGCACCGTGGATTGTGTGCAAGGATTCCATTATACAGGATCCCCCTCACGGCAAATCATCGACGTCTGCGTCTGCAATGGGCTGATGAACACAGAGCCTGGCGGGCTGATTGGCAACAAGTTGTCTTTTCTGACGAATCCCGCTTTAATTTGTGGAACCATGATGGCCGCATACGTGTTAGATGCTATGCCGGTGAACTTTGCCTTCCAGAGTGCGTTGCCGAACTTCATAGTGGCCGAACACCTGGAGTTATGGTCTGGGGTGCGATTTCGTATCATAGACGATCTCAGCTGCTACGAATTGAGGGTAATCTGAATAGCAACAGGTACGTCCGTGAAGTGCTAGAGCCCGAAGTCGTTCCCTTCCTTCAAGGCATCCCTGGAGCTGTGTTTCAACAGGATAATGCACGCCCACATGTTGCACGGATTGTTCGAGATTTCTTTTCAGCCCAACATATCCAACTTCTTCCTTGGCCTGCTTATTCGCCGGATATGTCGCCTATTGAACATGTGTGGGATATGGTTGGTCGGCGTCTCGCTCGTGATCCGCGTCCTACAGTTTCAAAAGACGAACTTCGGGTGCGCATACAAACAATATGGAATGCTCTTTCACAAGCAGACATTCAACATCTGTTTGACTCCATGCCACGTCGTATAGAAGCACCTATTGCAGCGCGTGGTGGCCACACCAAATACTAATTTCGGGCACTTAATATTGTTTTATTGCTTTGAAAATGTATACATTTATTTGTACCAATACAAGTCGTTTGTGTATTAAATTTCATTTAATTCTGATGACTCCTTCATGGTGTTGCATTTTTTACAAACAGCAGTATAGTTATGCAATTCGAGTAACCTTTTTTCATTTTATATTAGCTCTCATAAAAATTTACAACGTTTGATTTAAATATTTAAAGAAACTGCTATCTTTAAAATTTTCTTTCAGATGATTTTTTATGAATAATACTTATTCAAACATTTTTCGAACACGTTTAATTATTTGAAATTATTTTTTCAGAAAAATATCATTTTTGAAAAGGTATTTTATTCGCTTGACGATAGAAATAAATGTTATTCTTATGCATTTAGTAATTACGTATTAGCATGACAATAATTTATTTTTTACCTTTTTAGTTGATAATTAAGTTTTTTATGTGGTTATTAAAAAAAACGTTATTACAAATTTACTTTGTTTTAACAAAATTTTTAAAAATACACCAGATTTTTTATCCTATTTTTACAAAAGCTTTTGTGAAAGTTTTTTAAAATAGAAAAATTTTTAACAACATATTCAAGGAAACGGATAATTTTTTATCTATTTTCATATAAAATTAATAATTTGGTCATTTCATGAATTTTTGTGCCTTAAAATTTATTTTAAGTTATTTTTTTAGTTCGTATATCTCAAGAACTCCAGTCATTCTTCAGACACCAGTCAAGAGATTCTAATATATAAAGATATCTTTATCATTATATCTCGTGATTATAATTTAGGTATTAAATGCGAGCATATTTAGTCTTTATTTAGTATAAAAATAAAAGATGAAAAGTAAATACATAAATAAACTTTATATAAAGAAAAGCATTTACCCATAAATTTAGATTTGTTACTGTTTGAGATTTCAGATGCTGTTATTTTAGAGTTTAGTTGTTCCATTTTAAAGGGCAGATGGACTTTCAAGCAGGGTTTATAATCGATTTTATCTATTAAACTTATGTTTTAAATCCTTATTCAATTCCCATTTATGGCACTTTATTTAAATTACTAATATCCTACCACTAATTCTTTTTAATTAATAATTTTTCATTACCATTAAATTACGAGACTACTTTTCAGTATTTAAATATATTAGTTGGAATAGTCATTAGCAGTTAGAGACCATAAATGGGCATATTAAATCACAAACAACGCCTCATTATTTTTGGTATGAATTAAAAAAAATTAACATTAGAAGCTCCAAACAAAAATCATGCAAAATGCATGAACAATTCAACGGTGAATTTTATAATAAAATACAATAAATAGAACAGACGTATTTAAAATTAGAAAATTATCTATATTTTCTGTTTGTAGATACCCTTAAGTAATTTTTTAAAATTAATAATATTAATGGAATTAATTTCTAATGGTATCTCACAAACGTTTTTATACAGTTGCATCAGATGAAGAAAAGATGATCTCTTTATTTTTTGAAAGAAAAAAAATAGAATTAAAAAATGGAAAAAAAAATGTTAACGATATTTGGAAAAAAAATACATCAAACCTCAATTTCAAATATATTTTCCCTTCCTTTTCGATTGCAGATATGATCAATGACTTTGTTACATTAAATATTTATAGTAATGCAAATCGAATAGGGTTTTTCTTTTTATATTAGTCTTCATAAAATTTTACAGCGTTTGATATAAGTTAAAAGAAAATTATGTTTCAAATTTCCTTACCAATGATTTTTTTCTATGAACAGTACATTTCGAACATTTTTATTTATGTTTAAAGTTTATAGATTTAATTTTTTTCAGAAAAATATTATTTCTGACAAGATGTTTTATTTGCTTTAGAATAGAAATAAATGATATTTTTATATAGTATTTAGTTATTGAGCATTACCATGACAATACTTTATTTTTTTATTTTTTATTTATTTTATTTTATTTTGTGTTTTTTAAGTGGTTATTATAAAAACGAAATTTTTATCATCAGCTGATTTGCTTATACAAAAATGTTTTTAAAAATTGAGCCAGGAATTTTTTATACCCCCTTTTTTACAAAAGCTTTTCGAAAAAGGAAAATATTTTAACGACATATTTAAAGAAATGGGTATTTTCTTATCTCTTTTTATGTAAAAATAATAATTTGGTCATTTAATCAATTCCTTTCTCTTAAAATTTGTTTTAAGCCTTTTTTTAGTTCGTATGTCCCAAGTAATCTAATGATTCACTAGTCACCAGTCAAGAGCTTCGAAAGTATAAAGATAGCTTTGTTATTTTGCCTCGTGTGAGATGGTTTGCACTCTAATTTATATGTTAAATACGAGTCTATTTAGTCTGTATTTAGATAATAATACTAATTGGATAATAAAACTAACTATCATTTTTCATGGCTAATGCGAAGTTGAAACCACATACTTCCTTTGTAGTTCCAAAGTGTGAGGCTCCCAAAGATTCCGCTTTGGTTCTACAAATTCCACTTGTATTCATTTTAATTGTTTTTTTCCCTCCATGTTCAATGTAGCAATCTTAATTTTAAAAAAAAATCTTGAAAATCTTGGAATATTCATTGTTATTAATAACTTTTTTGTAACATATTATCTATCTTAATATAAAATATTTAAATTTACAAAATTATTTGTTTTGAAATATTTTTTGCATTATAATGCAAAAGCCTGCCTGAAAGTAAATCATAAGTCATACTGGTGTGCCTATTCCTGACTAAAAAAAATTTTTTATATTATTTTTTTAATTACAAAACAAGACAAAATATTAACCCACTTGAATATATTTTTTAAAGCGTTGTTTGAAATGCAGTTTCATTTAAAACTGTATCTCGGTTTACTGTTTTTTATAGTTTTAAAAGTAATTTTTAGCTCATTTATTTTTAAATAGATATGTATCTCCCGCACCACGATTAAAAAATATTAACCTGTTTTTACTTCAAGCAATATGAAGAGTTCAGCATTTATTCCCATCTAATATTCCGTAACAAAATTAAAGCTTCATAAAAATAAATAAATAAAATGATCCACATAAAGCAAAAATTTGATGGGTATCTAATCAAACTACAATCTTCTACACTGAAATTATCAGAATAAAAATATTAGCAAAAAATTTGCTATTATTTCGACTTTTAAATCCAAGATTGGCATGTGTCTAATACAAAATATCGTTTTTATAAATTAAAAATGTTAATTTGAATACATTGTTAATATTTTTCATGTAATAAGGCTGTCTGCTATTTTGAATAGGGGCTACAGAAAAAAATAATAAAATTAAATAAAATTAAATGCAAAAAATCTATTGTGTCTAAAAAAAGTTTTCTAGTCTAAGTCTTCCAATTTTGTATTCCTAGAAACCCTATTTCGATTTCTTAGTAAATACAAAAAATATAATAAAAAGAATCATATTATAATTATGCTTTAAATTAAAAGTGCATAAATAAATAACTGTAAATATGAATAGCAAAAACATTACAGATATAAATGTAAATCAACGTTATACTGTTTCGTAATATTTAAATAACTTTCAATCTATATGATAATTAGATGTTATTTATCCTAATATTTATCCTAATTTTCTCTAATAAAGCATTTCAAATTTGAAGTACACTTTTTTCCCTTTCATCATCAGCACATTATTAGATAGGTTTTTAATTAAAACGATAATCTGGTATTTTCCCTATGCAAATTATTATATTCGTTATAAGTTAATTAAAGACATAGTATTTAATATAGATATATGTTCCACTGGTTCCATTTTTAACTTCAGAGATATATTCTAATTTAAGTTGTCACCAAGGATTTCTTATTTAATAACTATCTTAAATATTTAAAATATTTCTTTACTTTTTAATAAACATTTCATTATATAACGCATTTTTGTGCACTGACTGAAATATGAGAAACATATACATACATTTGCATTCATTTAAATGTAATTAGTAAAATACAATTCACTCTAATTTCTATTAATATTATAAAAAAGAGGTTTAAAGTTATTTTAAGAAATAAAAACATGTTTTTTTTTTTTTTTTTTTTTTTTTTGCGATTGAATCAGAAATCAATTTTTATTGAAACAGAAACAGAAAAAAATGTGAGAAAAATGTATTTTCTTCTAAAGATTAAATTTCAAGATATTATTATTTATCATTAAATTTTATTTAAAAACAAAATTCTAATTTATGTATAAAATGTATTTATATATAAAAAAATGATGATAAAAATGTAAATTGTTTCTAAATATTAAATTTTAAGCGCCTATTTTAAGCTATAATTTGAATTGGTCTTATGAGTCAATTGCTAAAATCGGGTTTTAAGTACATTTCATTAAGATATACGTCTTGGCAGACCGAATGCGTTTAATAAGAGAATCGAGATTTAACTAATCCTAATTTTTTTTGTGATTTAGATCAAGTGATTCTCTTTGAGGTCTAAATACACTGAAATGATTTCAGGTGCATACATATTATATAAATTTATTTAAAATGAATTAAAATCATCTTAAAATACATTTTAAAAAATTTAAACGTTTTCAACCATCACACGGCCGTTATCAGTGACGATTTAAATGCTATTATTATTTTTCTTTGCACTTATTCGATAATAATCTTGAATAAATAGTATAATTTGATTTTGCTGTTTGTCAGTTGAGATACAGATATAAAGATTCATATTTCTAACAGAACGAGCCTATACAACTTGTATGGGAAGTTCAAATTCAATCAAACATATGATTGAATAATATAACATATTTTTTCATGTAGATATAATATATTTTTTCATGTAGAATTGTCAGATTTTGTCCAAGTCTTAGATATTGGATCATTCTGATGAGGCACCTCCATGAATAATATTGGATGTTCATTAGATAAGTATTAAGAAGGGGAACGGGGGCTAATGCCCCCTCCCTTAATTTATGTAAATCTGTTTTTCATGTAGAATTGTCAGATTTCGTCCAAGTCTTAGATACAGGATCATTCTAAAGAGGCGCCTAGGTGATTAGTATTAGGTGTACTTTGGATAGGTATTAAGGAGAATGGGGCTATTTCCTTTCTTAATTTGTTTTTCAAAGGGCATTATTATATAAGGCTGTAATATACAATTAGAGGGCATAGCCTGTGAGCTCTATGCCATCACTTTAACTGGGCAATATTCATTTTATTTATGTAGGGTACCCTGGGGTAATAACGCCACGTTAAGGTTCTACCAATATTCACGGCTCAGTTTTAGATTTTATTTTTCAAACAAATATATGATTTGATACAGCAACTCATTGACTTTCTATATGAAAAAATAATTTAACAGATATGTATTCATAAAATGTAATGGCGTGATTTCTTGACCAATGCTATTTGTCGTTATTACCCACCTATATTTGTAATAACGCCATGCAAACAAAACTATGAAATAAGATGGGATAATTGCATGTAGATTTCCCAATTCTCAAAATACAAACTCTACAAACTTAGAAATTGACAAATTGCATTCTAAGCTATTGAAAATATTCAATTTTTTGTGAAAGTGTAAGAAAAATAAAGGTGTGGTGTGTGTGTGTGTGTGGGGGGGGGGGATGAGGCAAAAGAATATCAGACCGTGAGCTTCTGTTTGCTTAAAAAGGACCGCTTAAATAGAATTATTAGAAACATTGCACAGTTTTAACTGTATTTATTTGAATCAGTATTTAGGATGTAGCTCGGCCACTGTAGGGAATCAACCGGGATATTAATGCCAAGGATTGGCGTTATTACCCCGTTATAGTTATTGCGCTGTCCATTTTAAATTACAAATTATCTCGAGAAGATATCCAAAATCTTCAACAACATTTTGAAATTCCATGAAATGTACTACAAATTTATGTAATTAACAAAGTATTTCCAGATAAAAAAAAAAACAGTCTTCACATCACAAAACGTATCTCGCAAATTTTAGATCAAGCGTTAATTTTAGTTGCTTGTAAAAACAATAAGACCTAAAAATGAAACAAATTAACTTCAAGCTGTTTTTTTGCAATTTATATGACTCAAAACCCTTCTGCGCAGAGCACATGGATGTCATTTACCAGATTATTTCATAATTATACATAATATTAGCACTTGTCGTTATTACTCCGCCTGGCGTTATTACACCAGACCACCTTATTTTATGATGTTTCAGTCTATTTTGAATACATTTATATTTTCATATATATATACCAGTAATTAATTTCAGTACATTATTTGCACTTTTAAATTTCATTTTAATTATGAACAATTTTTTCATTCTAAGCTATATTACTTCCCATTCCATATTTTAAATTAAATAGAAGAATAGGAAAAAAAAGATTTTAACATAATAAGGAAATACCATTTTCAAAAATATATTTTATTTTTCTTATAAGTGATATTACCGATAAGCCTATCGTGACACAAAATGTAATTTAATATTCTCATTTTTACGATAATGTAAAAAAAAGTACAATAAATATAATTGGATAGTACCTGTTAATTATCTCTTTAAAAATTACGTCAAAATAATTTGCTCATCCTGATTTAATGTACCTAAAATATATCAGCGATTATCTAATACGCTGCACTTTTAGTTAATTTTCTGAAACGTAATAAAGTTTTTCATTATTTAGGATAGTATAACTAAATTGGAAAAAATAGTATAATGGAATAATTTTTCACTTGTATTGTTCCATTAATACAGCAAAAATATCCTTAACAGATTAATCTTTTATGAAAAATTAAATGAAAGAAGATAACGTGAATCTGTTCTGGAAATTTCTGTCATCAAAATTTTGAGAAGTTGCAATGTATTATGATATGAAAACTAATATGATATTTTAGTAATTTAGAAAATTTCTCCATTTTTTTTCTTTTTGTAGAATGGGGGAAATGAACAATTGTGTTAAAATTTACCTAATGTTATTTCAAATATATTCAGTTATATTCAGTATGGACCCATGGGTTGATTTGTCCCCTAGGAAAAAAATCTGAGGTAAAAACCATTCTTGTGCATTTCCAAAGAAGGATAACAGAACTTATTGGAGTTGCCAAGTCAGTGATCAACAGGATAAAAATAAATCTGGATAAAAACCAGCCACTTTCGTCAAACAAAAAGGTAAAAGTAGAAGAAAATTCATAACAACTCCACATACCGATGGGAAAATCCGAGGTGTCTGTTTAAGAAAGAGAAAGAAAAGTGTGGGACTTCTTACCCAGATGGTCCAAAAATCTGGAATACCAGTTTCTAAGAGTTTCTTCCTGTTCAGCAAAGATAAGCGGGGGAAGGGTTGACAAGTAATTGTCCCGCCAAGAATCTCCCGGTTGCAGAAGCGAT
Source organism: Maratus speculifer (assembly GCA_964019185.1). NCBI lineage: Eukaryota > Metazoa > Arthropoda > Arachnida > Araneae > Salticidae > Maratus > Maratus speculifer. The sequence continues at coordinate 166,171 of CAXHSM010000272.1, read as the reverse complement.
GTAGAACTGCTCTGAGCTCGTGAACACCGCCAGAGGACAGTTTATGACTGGAGTAAAGTAAGCTGTTGAGATAATCATTATTTGTCATTTAAAACACATTACTTCTAAATTATTAGCATATTTAATTTTTTTCAGGTGTGTTTCTCAGATGAATCATCTTTTGAGTTTTAATTCGATAAAGAGAGCTTTGTCAGGCAACGCCCAGGCGAGACCCTGATAAAATAATGGTGGGGTCTGTCATAAGCGCTAAATGGGTTGGACGCCTCTACATTGTGCAAATAATCATGAGACAAGACCAGTACTCGCAAGTTCTGGAAACTCGCTGAGGAAAATTGAAGAATGGTTCCCAGGTGGTGAAGAGTTTATGTTAATGCATGATCCAGCACTTTGTCATAAATGTAGAAGCGTTATAAAATTTTTGGTAGACCACAATATCCCAGTATTACCTTGGCTAGGCAAATCTCCTAACATATACCGCATAGAAAATTTATGGAAGATCATTAAGGCGAAAATCGCCAAAAATATGATTATAATCAAGTTACAACACACCAAAAAACTAATAAATGTATGGCATCATAATCCTGAAAAAAAAAGAAAATGCCAGAAATGCCGACACGCATGGAAGCACTCCTCGAAGCCAAAGGAAATGTCCCCAAATATTAATTTTCTTTAATTAACATTGGTAAATTGACTGTATTATATTTTTAATTTTTTTTTTACATGTGATATTGCGTGAATACTTAAACTATAACAATAAACCATTTTAGACTTAAAAACAGTGATTATTTTCAAATTACACAATAATATTGTACAAAAAATTGTGAAATGATAAAAATAATTTCAATCTATAAATTGAATTTTGCATTACTTTTTGTATTTTTAAGTTTTCCCTACAAACATATACAATGGTGAAACATATATATATATATATATATATATATATATTTTTTTTTTTTTTTTTTTTTTTTTTTATGTATGAACATATATGCTTACATAAATGATTAGTGCCAAAATAAGGCATTTAATAAATTCAAATTGGCTATATGCAACACTTTATCCGAGATTTTAAAACTCGCTTTAAATTCTAAACTGTTGATAAAAAGAGTTTTAGACAAATAAATATGTATTTTACATTTTAATACATATGAGTACAAATTATTTATAACAAAATTAATTATATTTACTGGGGCTATCATTACTTATTAAAATGTATAAATGTGTACCATTTTTAAACATATAAATGAATCGAAAAAAAATAAAGCATAATAATTTAAAAGTAATAATAAAGCTTTTTTTTCAGATTCTACACCTTATTATGATAACATAATACAACGTAAATATTGTTAACTAAGCATTTCCTTAAAAAAAAATAGGTTTTTTTTCTTAAGCAATTAATCTTTTCTACCTAAATAATTATTTAATTTTGTATGACAAAGAATTTTCCATGTCTAGGAGCAATAATTAGCATCGTAAAGAAGTTATGCAAATAAAAAAGGATAAAACATAACAAAAATTTAGCAGTTTGTGGGTTTTTATCCAAACATGCATCTAACCATAACATGCTTCAAGGCATGCTTCCCTTGCAGTATTTTTAATTAATACCTTAATAAAAAAGGTTTACATCTAGTACAATTAATGCAAAAATGTTACAAAAATTGTTTTCTCATTAATATTTTTAATTATATATAATGAAAATTCCTATTAATTATTCTTACCTTTTATGAAGAGCATTTTTTGAATTGCTGATTTTTTGTGTGAGAAGGAATTCATACTGTAATAAAATGAAGTAGATAAAAAACCTTATTTTGTGTTTCATAAATGGTTTAATTTATAGTGTATTCCTTTAATTAGTAAATCAAGAATGCGGTGTAAAAAAATACACAAAGAAAAAATAAAATCTAGGTAAAATCACCTAAAATTGATAAATTAATTGCTCAGAACAATGGCATACTATTAGTTTATGTAACACATTTTACGTCTACTTTTAAATGGTAAGTAGCAGATTTAATATCGTTTAAAAAACAAAATAAAAGAAAACAACATTACATTATACAAATAATAATTTCTCCTAAAAGAAAAAAAAAACGGTTTTTAAAGTATTTTTCATGCGTTTATTTGAAAGATACTTTAGTGCAAGAGTTACAAAATGTGATTAATATTAATATTGATATGAATATACGATTCTGCATGGATTTTTGTAGCTAAATAAAATCTAAGTATCCATAAATTCCAGATTTTGACAACGTGCTGTTTCAGGAGGAATAATGTTCATTAACATTTACATTTACACTGTAAAAATCATCTGTAAAGTTACTAAAAGTTTTCTAGGAAACTGGGATTCCTAGAATTTTTTATATAATGACAATAGAAAAAAATTCATGCAATAGATACAAATTTGCACTGAAAATTGAAACAAAACTGTCAGGTTACTAAGAGTTTTTCAGGAAACTCAAATTCCAGGATTTTTTCATGTAACTGAAACCAGGTTACAGATAAATTTTAGTAAGACAACTGTAATTTTAGAGAACTGATTTGTAAAGTTACAGATTTATGTAACTTTACGAAAGTTAGTTTTGTAGATTTACATTTTTTCTTGTACAGAGTAGAAATAAAATGCTAGCAACTATAAAAAATTCCGCGGATTACAGATTTTTTTTAACACTGTGTAAACTTTTTTGGGAGTCTCAATTCACTGGCAATATTATTATTTCAAATATATATGATAAATTGTTATATTAATGTCTTTAAGCTTATGTGGGTTTTTAGAGATGGCATTTATGTGTTCGTAAGAATATTTACCGGTGTAAAATGACTCATTTAAAAAAAATTCAGTAAATGCATAGTGACTTAATTTGTCATTTTTCTATCAAAACAGTAAATCATCTCTACTAAAGACAAATTCTGACTAACTAAATGAGTGACGTATCAGAGTAGAGCTAAAAGTAGAAAATCCAGGATAACAAAACTTGACGGTAGATTGATGGAATGATCTAGTGAGGAATAGAAAAGGATTTTTGAAAATCCCTTCGCCTCTAACGGGGTAAAATGGGAGGTTGAGAGTTTTAAGCTTTTTTTTTAAAGTAATTACTGTTTTAAGCAATAGATATCAAGCCAGTATCTCTATGAATAACAATACAAATTGAACATGAAAAGCGACATCAATTGCTTTCTGATGTTTTTTTTTTCATTCAATCCATTTTCTTGTCCTGAACCATACATGAAATGCGTGTCGTAAATCTCCGCCTATGTATAACAAGTCGGAAATGTCTATACCAAAGTTTTTAAAATATTTAGATTTTGGTGTAATAGTATGCAGTACTTCAGAAACAGTATTGTAGCCATCAAATCTTATGTGCATCACTGTAAATACTATCTGCTTTCTATTATGCAAAATGTAACTTGTAGTAAATCTCAACAAAGTATTAGTTTCGTAAAATGCTTCATATAAAACGTGCCTCAAATAATATTTGACCCTATGCCATTATGGAATTGAATTTGTTTATGCGGTCCTGTAAATGAATAACAAATATTCTTTGTACCATACATTGTTCATTTATATGATTCAGAATATACTCCATAGATTCATATCAATTTTATAATGTTTGAAAGAGTGTAGCATCATAAAAATACACCTGAAACTATTTTTTTTTCCATTCAACGGATTTCTTTGATTGATCCTGTAATTGCACTATTCATCCGATTTTCATAAAATTTAAAATGACTCGACAAAAATATGTAATAATTATATATTTTAAATTTCAAACGATTCGGTTAAATAGCTTTTGCGTTGTTATGTGTGGACAGACGGACGGACGGATGCACAGACTGACGGACTGAACGACGAATATAGGATCTTTCTATTTACATTACTACGAACGCGTCTAATAAAGCATCCATTCGGAAAATGATGATTTATACCAACGAAGATCATTCAGTGCTCTTTCTGTCTGAACACTGTATTTCCGCATCCATATTCCTGCACGAAATTTGCTTATTTAGATCACATCTGCGTGCCATTACATTTTTAATATATTGTTTTGAACAATTCTTTATAGCGTACATTATGAAACATTCAGCTAGTTAAAACAATCGCATACGTGAATCAAATTCACTGTAAAAAAAATCTGTGAAGGTACTAAACCTTTTCTAGGACACTGGGATTCCAAGAACTTTTCATGTAACGATAACAGGAAAAATTCATGTAATCGATTCTGAAACTTGAATTTTTGCTCTTACCGTTACAGGAAAAGTTCTTGGAATCCCAGTTTCCTAGAAAAGGTTTAGTACCTTTGCAGATTTTTTTTTTACAGTGTTCCAGATATTGATAAATACTATATGGTAGAGGGTGACTGGCCACTTGCTAATTTAGATATTTTTTAAATATCTAGAAAAATGCATGAGGAAATACCTTGAAATTCTGAATCTGCAAATATAATAGTATAGGTCATACATTTCCGCGGAGATTTTTTTCCGAAACTTCATGGGGAACCATCACAAATTGAAAAAGTACGAATATCTTTTGGATAAATTTTTCAAAATTAATGTAGCAAAAGAGTTCAAGCTGTAGACTTGGATTAAGTGGATTATTTAAAAAAATGTGTTCATTTTTATGTGGCTAGCATCTGCACTCATAGATAAAATAAGATTTTTATAAAAACAATCCCAAATTTTTCCTCTTTTTTTTTCTTATATTCTTATATTTGCAAAGATCTTAATATAAAATAATGTTATTTTCTGAAAAAATTACAACATTGTAAACAGAATCAAAAATAATAAAAATTGTATTAAAAATTAGTAGATTTACTAAACAATAATTTCACATGCGTCAAACATATCAAAATTTCATTTGCATACTGTGTCAGTAAATGTATAGAATTTTTTTTGTAAAAGTCTCAAATTCATAGCTTGAAAATTATAAAAATCGATCGTCCATAGAATAAGACCAAAATCCGTTATTCCCAAAATGAAGCAAAAACATATGGGGCTGTATCCATATATCCATTGATTAGTATTGATATAGAATGTACAATAACGCACATACTACTTATATACCTCTCATGTTTTTACTTCATTTTGGGAACAACTGATTTTTAACTTATTCTATGGACGATTACTTTTATAATTTTCAAGCTATGTTTTTGATAATTTTACTAAAGTTGCTCTATACATTTTGCTAACACAATATGCAAATCAGATTTTGATATCTTTGACGCATGCGCAGTGAAAAATTATTTAGTAAACCTGCTAATTTTTATTATAATTTAATTTTGATTACAAAGTACTGTGTACAACATTATTTGTCAGATTATCTGTAAAGAACAATATTTTATATTAAGAAATCTGCAAGTTATAAGCAAAAAAATTGGGACTGTTTTTATAAAAATCTTAATTTCTCTACGAGTATACATGCTATCCAAATACAAATGAACACAGTTTATTACAATAAAACACTTGAGCGCTTTAGCTATATTAGTTTTGACAGGGTTATCCAAAAGATATTCTTTTTTTTCAGCTTGTTGACGGTCCTGTATGGAGTTTCCCCCCAAAAAATCTTCACGGAAATGTATGACTTGAACTCTTATACACTGAGAGTTTAAGGATAATTTTCCGTGTGATTTCCTTGATATTTAAGAACATGTCGCAATGGCCGGTCACCCTTGGCCATATAGTGCATACATATATTCTCTACATATATATATATATAGACATATATATATATATATAATTTGTAACAAAATAAAAAGTAAAGTACAGCATTTTTGTGTTACACACTTTCAGAATGTTTTTAAAATCATAATGAAATAATTGATTAATTGATTGACAACGAAATGACACTGAAATTGGAAATATATACTATGATTTCCTGAGGGCATTCCACGCTTTGGATATTCATTTTTTTAAATTCGATTCCTAAGACGGAAATTGATGGGAGTAAATTAAAAAAAAAAACTATACCTCATAATGCAAAGGAAAACTGACGTGCCTATAAATGGGATACATATTGAAACTTTGATTCACTCAACTCGTGACGTTTCATATCAATCAATTTATTTAACACATGTTTTGAATCTTTTTTTATTGGACACTTTATTGAAAAAAAAGGAATACCCCCCCCTCCCCAAACGCCTTATTATTTTATTATAATTTCATTTTCTTTGGAGGAATCATTAACAGCTGCAACAACGAGTATTTCCTGAAAATTAATCATAGCAGGATTAATAATGCTAAAATGCATACATTTGCCGTAATAATACTAAAATTTATACTTTACATACTTTCGCCAAACATAACATATTTGACAAGACATTGCTAATTTTGAATAGAAAAAAGTTTGAATTTATGAAACCGAATTGGCAATAGTTAGTTAATTTCGCGAAATTTCCATTTAATTTCATTATTCCAATGTTCTGCACTTTTATGAATTTTAATGAAATCATGTTTAACTTTTTTTCCTTCATTTTTAAATATTTTTTATTATATGTATACGGAAATTTCTAATCTTAACGATATGTTCATAATTATTCGCTAAATTTAAGGAATTTCCCAATATGTACTAACAAAAATATGTTTATAAAATTATAACGGTTTACCATTTAAAATTTACGATCTTGATAAATTGTCTTCTAGAACATACTTTTGCAGTTTTCTTCTCAGATAAAAATAAAATATCTGTCCCTTGTATTGAAATAAAAACATTTCAAACCAAGTGGGGACATTGAATTTCACGAAAGAGGCATGATATAAAATGAACTCTAAATCCCGAAATAACATTTCGCCAGTTGGATGTTTAGGAATAAAATATAACCCATTATATTTAATAGTAACTGACACAGTATTTTGGAATACTTATTTCCATGAAATATAAATGTTTTTTTTTTTCATTACGTTGATGTTATTTGAAATACTTTGCATTTTATACTGCATTGCAACATTCTAAATTTTCAGGAAAAGTGTAATTAAAATTATACACAATAGGTAAACAAATATTCAAATATTAAGGTACCTGTGCCTAATATGGACACCCTAAGGAAAATGGATTTTTTTCATCCCCATGTACACGTGATAGGACTCCAAAAATATATGACCATGATCCCTGAGCGGTTGACTATCATTATTAAAATTAGCGACCTTGTAACTATTCCGGTTTTATTTAAATGATAAAAACAAAAAATTTTAACAAATATTCATATAAGGAACAACCAGTCCTTATTATGGGCATGTGCCTCCTTATTGACCTAGTACACATGATGTAGGGAAGACCCACTCTTCTATGGAATTTTAGAGGAGAGGGGATAAAAAATATATATCTTAAAGTATTGCGGGGGAGGGCACATTAAATATCTTCAGATCATGCACTTTAGAGCAGGGGGTAATTTTCGGTTATGGCTCTTCGAAGACCGATGTAAAGCAAATCAGTTACTACAAAATATTATGAAATAATGTAGTTGGTTTTGCTTAACTTTCTATTTTTCTGAATCAGAAGATTCACCTGCTATACTTCCAATGTGGACATAAGGTGTCCATATTGGGAATCGGGAGTAGTTTTATTAGATCTTGTAATAAATAAAGAAAACTTTTTAAAACAATATATGCAATAGCAATCGAAAATATGTTTTAAAAGCTTTCTAAAACATCCCACTTTTCAATATTTAAAGTAATTTTATAATATCTAATAAGAAATTAAACTTGCCTGTAATTACGATCAGCACACCACGGAACAATAAATTTCCTTCTAAATGGCGAACAGCGCGCTTTTTTGTACTTTCCAGGCTTAATTATTTTTTCAGCTGCTTTTCTTCTCGGATATGTAGCGCGATAGCTCTATCAAAATTGTTTATTAAAAATTTCAATTTGTTAAAAAGATATTTGCAGCAAAACTACTTGCTGAAGCTTTTATAATACCCGGTGAAACGTTTTTTAAAGATGTCCATACACTTTTATTTTTATTTATGACTTTAACCTTCGTAAAGTGAATCCGTGTGTATTTTTTCCATTTTTCCAAACTGTTGATTCCCTATTTAATCTAAATAAATATAAATATCGGCCTATTTAAAAAAAATTGCTAAGTTTAAATTGAAAACTTTTTAGAGAGAAGTACTTTATTGAAAAACTCACAATGATAAAAGTTTATTAAATCCAATTGATTTTTTAAATCACCAGATTTTAAAAACATTCACCTTTTATATAAACATTTTAATAAAAAAATTTAATTTTACTTAAGAAAGTTATTATAATAAAAATAAATGACATTGACATGTTTCGGAACCGTCAAATAAGTTCCATAATCATTATAAAAATAAAAATAAACTTTCAAAATATTTCACGGTCAATACAAATGACACGCGACAATGAGATATAAATAACAAACACACAAAAAACACGCGCTCTATTGTAAAAAATTAAAAATAAAATATAGATCATGATCTAAAATATAAATATAAATAAAATTTCAAAATATTTCACAGCGAATACAAATGACACGCGACAAACAGATATAAATAACAAAAAACACAAAAAACACGCGCTCTATTGTAAAAAATTAAATTAAAATACAGAACATGATCAAAAAGAATTTCCAACATGGTTCATCCCATTCAAGCTCTTACGAGGAATTTATTCATTAATTCTAACCATAACTTAGGAATAATAAAAGAAACGGTATCATTGCAAACCAGATGTGTGTTAAGTGTTTTGATGTATTGAATTATGGTTGTTTGACAAGAAAATTTGATGTGCTGAATAGAAAGTTAGAAAGATGGAGAGAATCACAAAATGAAATCAAGGTTAAAAATCTTAAGAAGAAAATTAATACTTTATTAATGAATACTTTATTAATGTGCCTTTGATATCGAAGCCTTCTGCAGTACAAGAAGTACAACAGATTGACATTATTAACTTGTTAAGCAGACAGTTTAGTAAGAAAGAATTGGAGGTTTTACATAAAGGTCCAAAATTTATGTTTGAACGTAGACATGATGTGAAAAACTTAGTTATGGAAGCAGAATATTTAAAAGAAAAAGTTAGTAGTGAAAATAGAGAAGAAACTAGAAATATTATTTTTACAGAAGTTGATAAATACATAAAATGACCTTTAAAGCTTATCAATTCTGATTTAAAAATAGTTAAAAAGCTGAAAAAAGAAAATGATATTCTGTTCGTACAGACGGATAAATCTAACAGGATTGCAGTAATGGATCGTAAGGGTTATTGTGATAAAATGCTTAAAGCTATTGGTGAGATGAAATGTACTTTAATCATGAAATGCCCATTGAATAAAATTAACAGTAAGTTAAAAGATATTATAGAGAAAGGCTACTGGCCAGATAATATGAAAATAAAATTAAGAATTAATAAGCAAGGTGTTATTGCGCGTCTTGTTGGTAGAGTAAAAGATCATAAAGAAGGATATCCATTGCGCCCCATAGTAATGAGATGTCAAGCGCCAAACATATTTTTTGGAAAAAGCATTTGTCTTATTGTTGAAAGACTTATTACCTCCTTCGGACTTGGTTGTTAATTCCACAGCAGAATTTGTAGAACATATCAAAATACTTAAGATTTCTCATGAATGTATTTTGACAAGTATGGATGTCAAGTCGTTGTTTCCATCAATCGACATTAGTGAAGTTAATTCCTATATTAGTAGTTTGATAGATAGTTCAGAAAAGTATACTGACAATATAAAGAAGACACTGAAAATTGGCTTACATTTAATCACAAATAATAATTTCTTTATGCTTGATGGGAAAATTTATGAGCAAAAGTTGGGGGCTCTAATTGGTTCTCTCATTTCGGGTTTTCTCGCGGAATTCAAAATGAGACCCTATGAAAAAAGAATTTTTGAAAATTTTGATAAAGTTCCTATTTTTGGAAAAGGTATGTTGATGATGTTTTTTTGGTTTGGGAATGGGGGCTAGATTCTTTCCTTAATTTTGTTGATAAAGTTAATAAATTAGATAAAAATATTCAATTTACATATGAATTAGAAGCGAATTGTAGTTTACTGATTTTAGACACCTTTTTAATTAAGGAGGGGGATTCTCTGAAAAGATCAATTTATCGAAAGAAAATTAGTAGCCAACACATTATTCCAAATTCCGCTTGTTCACCTTTTTGTTATAAATTCTCTACTTTCCGTTTCATGGTTGACAGAGCGTTTAAAGTCTGTTCTGATAAGTTTTTAAATGAAGAGTTGCGTAATATCCATGAGATTGCAGGTTCTAATGGGTATAAAATTAGTAGCATCAATAAATTAATAAATTATTATAGAAAAGGGAAGCCTAAAAAACAATATCCAGGGTTAACTGAAAAATTCAATAAAGGGGGTGATCCTAAAAATTTTAAAAGAGTTTCTTTTCCATATCTGAAAGGCAGTTTTGAGAAATTAAAATTTAAATTAAAAAAGTTTAATATTGAATTGATTGCAACGCCTCCACCAAAATTAAGGTGTTTACTTAATAAGCAAGTGGATCCTTTAGGACATGATGATCTTGCTGGAGTTTATGAAATACCTTATATTACTGAAAATCGTGTCTTAAATTATTACATAGGCATGACTGGGAGAAAGTTTGGAATTAGAAAAGAGGAGCATGAATCTGATATTAAATTTGGAGGTACTAACACTGCCTTATCAAGAACATCTTTAAATGAGGAGATAAAAATATTGTTTAGTGAAAGTAAATTATGTTTCATATCAAACTGTTTTCGAAAATCTATTATAAGAGAATCCATTGAAATTTATATGCTTAAAAATATGGTTTGCAATGATACCGTTTCTTTTATTATTCCTAAGTTATGAGTAGAATTAATGAATAAATTCCTCGTGAGAACTTGAATGGGATGAACCATGTTGGAAATTCTTTTTGATCATGGTCTATATTTTAATTTAATTTTTTACAATAGAGTGCTTGTTTTTTGTGTTTTTTGTTATTTATATCTCTTTGTCGCGTGTCATTTGTATTGACCGTGAAATATTTTGAAATTTTATTTTTATTTATATTTTAGATCATGGTCTATATTTTATTTTAATTTTTTACAATAGAGCGCGTGTTTTTTTTGTGTGTGTTTGTTTTTTAAATCTCATTGTCTCGTGTCATTTGTATTGACCGTGAAATATTTTGAAATTTTATTTTTATTTATATTATGATTATGGAACTTATTTGACGGTTATTTGACATTAAGAGAATAAAAAAAATAATTTCTTCATAAGTGTAAAATTAAATATGATGAACTACAATAATCAATTAAAATTCGCTAGTTTTGATTATTTGAAGGATAAACAAGTTGGAAATTGCATGTCATACCTATAAAATGAGGTGCGTTCGTCCTATAACAAAGTTTTAAAAATATTCAGGTAATGGTGTAACAGTTTGCAATACTTCGGAAACAGTACAGTGGAAATCAGTTCTGTCTCTCTACAAACACCGATTTCTATTGTACAGGAATTGTCTTAAAGTAAACCCCAGCAACGCATATCAGTTTAATAAAATGTGAAATAGTTTAATGGTATTAAACTATGGCTTTTACACAGATAGGACACATATAGCCATCTGTTGGCGGTTATTGCTACTAATGACTTTACTAATGATTTTACTACTGCTACTAGTAACTACTTTCCTCTTTTCTGTTCCGTTCTCGAATAATAAGCGCACCAATTTCGGTTTTAATTGGGTTATTCCTTCAAGTTACAGACAGCTGAAAAATAGAGATATTTTTATACTACCCGTATGAATAATTAAAAAAAAATGTTATTTTTTTGTTCGGTTGAAAATAGGAAAATTACTGATATTCTGTTTAGTTTCAATCTATATTCAGTTTTAGATACTTATGTGAGGAAACTTGAAGTATGTTACTCGAAGAAAGTTTTTTTTTCTAGAAGCATTTCTTTAAAAATTGTAATGTTAAAATATTTGTTCTATAATGTTTTTTATTAGGAATATTATAAAATCTTAAGGACTCAATGAGTTGATCATATGTATTGAAAGCACTTTTAAGGATGTATTCGAAAAAATGAATTTTTAACCTCAACAGCTTCAAAATTTCCGATTGAATTTCAGACTCATTTTTACAAGTAGAAACATGAAACTTGCTGAGATCATATTTTAAGTGACATTTAAGATGTCGTGTAATGTCATTTGTCGCTCAATTCATCATAATTTGATTTATAAACAATTATTTTCTCTATTAACCTTTTTTTCGTTAGCAGATCTCCCATTTCGGAAAATTTGGTCCAAACGCCATTTCTGGCAGCCTTTTTTTCGCAAAATTGTCTACATTTATCAAAAAACTTATAATTACGGCACCTTATGTAGTTTCTAAATAAGGGAATTTGAAAGTGTGGTGCATTTGAGAGCAAAAATGAATTTAAAAATAAATCTGAAAATAAGCAATATGGATCAGAATACACCCTGAAATCAAGAAATTTATCTCACAGTACATACCAATAAAAAAAATAACAAAAATGCGGCAAAAAGAGACAATGAAAGGAAAATTATGGAAGTCATGCCACTTAATAAATTGTAACAAATATTTATGTATCCTGATAATCGATGGACGTTTCTACTTCAGTATGACCCCAATTAATGTTCACAATATATTAATGCACTTCAACTGATAAGTACGATTTCACACACATATACAGGGTGTCCCAGAAATAATGAGACATACTTTAAGGGGAGGTAGATGGCATCACAAGGATTACATAGCAACCTATGGTCGGAAAAATTATTCTGGCGCAGTAGTGACGACACAAAACACATGAAAGAAAGGACAAGATTAGAGAGAGAAAACATAATTCATATGTTTATTATTCATATAACTGAAAAAATACCGGGATAACACTGGAAAGTTCTGAGGAACTACTTATACGCATCTCTACAGCTGCTGGGGAAATTCAGGACAATCCTGATGTCTTCTAGAGATTATTAGATCTTCCAAGCACTGGAGATGCGCCTGTATGCATCAGGGCCCGGGGTCGTAATTTCAAACACCTACTTTGATAACGATGGGTTTTTTTAATGTTATTTTTTCTTACTTTTCTGCTGTACTAAACATGATAAAGGTGCTTTCTCTTCCTATTCGTGTCCTGTCCTTCTTGCCTTTTGTGTCATCACTACCACACCAAGATAGGACTTTCGACCACAGGTTTTTATACAAATCTGAATCCTTGTGATGTCCGCTACCTCCCCTTTAAGTTTGTCCCAATATGTTTGGGACACCATGCATGTAAAATCCTTAAAATCCTAAGAATTTTCATGTTTCAGATAATTTATGGAAATACAAGAAAATGACATTTTTTTTCCTTCTCAAAATTTCCCTATTTTTTTTGTTCAATGATTTACAAGAATGTATGAAAAAAAATGAAAGGATTTTCTCCACACTTAGTAAACATAGCAAAGTAAATGTTTTTCTAAGTACTAAAACTGTTCGAACTCTTTTGTGAATGTTATTTTGAAATTATATTGACTTTCAGTTTTCACATAAATATCCACATAAAAGTGCTTGTTGGAATAAGGAAAAGAAAAATATTTAAACTTATGGTAATATTTCGAATTATAAAGAAAAATACAAAAGTTCAACACTGCAGAATGAAAATCGGCCAGTGATATTTACGCCTTAAAAGTAAATGTCTGATGTTAAGATATATAAAAAAATGTCATAAAACGTACATTGCAAATTAATGACATTAATATTCTGAAAATTGTTGCTAAATAAACAACATACCGATTAATTTTAAATAAACATTAATTATTTATGCCCCTATATTCTTTATACAAATTATTTTAATAAAAAGTCCATGTGTAAAGTTTATTATATTCAATCCTATGTGATATTTACCTATTTTGGTAGGTAAATGTTTCAGACCCTTTTGTCATTCACGCTGAAAAAAAAGGCCAGGACAGGATTCGAACCACGTATGTATTGGATACAATGGCTGGACTTTTTTCCCCACTTGGAAAATTTACAGCTGTTATAATTAATTTATCGATTGAATAATCGTGTTTAAAAAAATCTAATATGATTTCGTATGCAGCGTTTCCTGCAGTTCGAAATATTGACCTTCGATTTATCCTCTTGAGCTGATCCATAGCATCAGATTAGACTCTGATGGTTGAGGTCATTTGTTTGCAGACGTCATACAGAATTCGTCCGGGATGGCTCAGTTGGAAGAGCACTGGCGGCTTCAGGAAATGCATCCCTGGTTCGAATCCTGGCCCGGACTTTTTTCACCCACTTGGAAAATTTACATCTGGTACATTAACTTGTCGATTGAATAATCGTGTAGAAAATTAATCTTATATAACAGTATGTACTTTTAGAAGAAAAGTAAAAAAAAAAAAAAAAAAAAAAAAAAAAGAAGTACTTTAATGCATATCATTTGTATTTTGTTAAATCTCTGTGGTCTTTTTTACAAAGGTCCTGCGCCTTTTTAAAACTTGTTGATGTCCTTTTCTGTTTCAAAAGTTTTGAAGTGAAGAGTGCATTAGTGTTACGTTTTCAAGTTTCAAATAAACCTTTTTTCAAATAGAAACATCTTATTTTTTATGTTTGAAATTTACGTTCAGTAAGATCATTTAAGAGCGTCTGTAATAGAAATGAACGCATAACCACACTTGATAAAGCATTGTTAAGATTTTATAACCAATTGTTCATGAAAAAAAAGATGATTTCATAATCAAATGTAAATGAACAAAACGGTTTTATAACCAATTATAAATTAACAAAACGATTTTATAATCAAATATAAATTAACAAAAGGGTTTTACAGCTAATTGTAAAGGGGCAAGATGGCCTAATATCTAAATGTGAATAAATAAAATGACCTTATAACCAATAGAAAATGAACAAAGATAAATAATTTCCAGTAAAAAATATGCATCGTATTGGAAGAATAGGATGCATATAACTGTAAATAATTTTTCTTATTGAACATATTTAGGTGTAAATTGCAGGGTTAATGAGTATGAAGATAATAAAAAAATTAAAAACTAAGAATTATTTGATAATAATACATATGTTGGACTAAAAATATTTAAAAGAATAGCATATACAGAAATCATCCATTCAAATTAGTTTCAAGGATAAATGGAAACACGACTTCCTAAAATAGTTCTAAAGCATTGTCACAAGATAAAAAGAAAACAGTTTTGTATATTTCATTACCAGCTGTAATGGACAAAAATGATTTTCCATACAAAACGAATGAAGCGCAAAATATTTTGACACTCATTTTAACACATATAATAAGGATTTTATTCATTGTGCCATGTTCAGAAGACATGTATAATTCGCTATGAAAACATAAAATTGCCGAAATTATTCTTCAAGCTTACTATAAATATGCAGGCGAAATACAATCAGTTTAGTTTACATTATATCTCATATCGTATGTATTATTACAATGTGTTGAATTTCGCGAGAAATGGTACACGAATGATTTCCTTATAGGAAAAAGAATATTTATTAAAACAAGCAATTTAGCAATAATGCAGTAGTTTTTGCATTTTTAAATATGTTTCAATAAAAATACATCTTGATTAAATGTAAAAAAAGTCTCCATATGTTTTAATTGCTAATTAATTCACCACACTGTAAAAAAAAATTCAAGAGGTTACTAAAAATTTTTTAGTAAATTTGTATTCCACAGAAATTTTTAGTAAACATTACAAACTTTTTTTTTGCAAGTGAAACAAGCATTTCTTTTGTAACCTGAACAAAAGAATTTTTTGTATAACTAACTTAAAAATGTTTAGTATGAGCCACCAAGCAAATTTTAGTAATAGCTCCAAAATTATTTTTAATAACCATTACGTGCGCCCGAAGGGCATGAGGGTCCTTCGTTCTGCATCCAAACTTCTAAAGCGGAACATTTTCGGCAAAACTGCAATAGATGGCAGGACCAAACATTGCTAACTACTCCGACACGATTTTCATACTCACTTTACTAACGAATACTTACACTACATACATTCGGGGCGTATTTGGCGGTGGCTAGTATCGAACCCGGGACCTTCTAGTCTGGCGTCCGTTACTATAACCACTATGCTATCAACGCCACGCCAAGTGAGTTTTAGTAATAGTTATTAAAAATATAAAACTATTAATTCTCTTCGTTGCTAACTTTTTTCTAGTAATTCTTACAGATTTTCTTGTAACCGACTAAGATTACTAAAAATTTTTTAGTAATTACAAGGATCACTAAAGTTTTATTAGTAGATCGACCCTTTTTTTTACAGTGCAGTTAGTAATTATATAATAAATAATATGACTGCCTATAAAGAGAACTTAATTATATAATAATTATAAGAGAAATAATTTAATATAAATATTATGATTACTGTATTAATATACATAATCTTGATAATAAAATCTAAAAACATTGGTAGTTTAAACTTGTATCAAATTCAAAATCTGTGTAAAATAACAATCCTGTGTAAAATACAATGAAATTTAAAAAAATGGATTTGATAAAATTTGATCTTTATAAAATTTTCACTTTAAAAAATGTTAATTTTATAATTATGGCACATAGTCGAAATGTTATTCCTTCCGTCGTGAGAATGGAAAATCTATATATTTAAAACACCTGGCCGTTTTTTTGGACATCAGCCCTGAGCTTTCTACTGTCCCGATTTTGATAATTATTTTTTTAAATGAAAGCTGTTTATGTGTAGATGTGCCCATTCTGGCTAATTTTTAATTTATTTCAATTTTTATATTTTATTTTTAATTTTAAAAGCTTTTTCATGACATTTCTTCAAAACAGTGGCAACAGATTAAACTTTTCTCAAAATTTATTTTGTTTCATTATTTTCCACCAATCAGGAGATTGATCTCATCGGTGAATGTATAATCGCATTTAAAAAATAAATAAATAAATAAATAAATAAATAAATAAATAAAAATAAAATAAAATAAATAAAGGTTTTTGTTAAATTTAATCATAATAAAATGATTGCTCATAGTTATTCCCTGCAATGCACAGATTATTTACTGAGTAATATTATTAAGTATTATGTAAGTAAAATAACAGAAGATAAACTTTAATAAAATATACTATCTAATGCGAAATTTTGTCGATGGAGAAAATGTCGTCATACAGAAACCAGATAAATTTGTTCTATGAATATAATATACATTGTTATAGCTGTGTCAGTGATGATGTCATATTCACTGACTTTAATTCCTGCATCTAAATAAAGTGAACTTCTATTAATGTGAATGTCCAGGTGTGCTCAAATGAAAATATTTCTATAAACTGCGCCATTTCTATTTAATTATAATGAATATTTTATGAAAAACTAAAGAATTCTTAAATAACTGCATAAATCACGCTTTTATTTAAGAAAAGATGAGTATTTCTGAAGGTGTAAATGATGTCATATTAGAAAAAAAAGAATAAAACCTGTGATATGCCGGTATTACTATATTTTTATCTTACATAATATCAAAAAATAATTAAAATCATTTCATTGTATTAAGTTATTGTTTAAAATAAAAAAAAATCTGCATTTCAGCAACAAATACAAAAATTTTATTCTTTTTAATAACAGATATATCTTTTTTTCTTTCTTTTTGTTGTTGCCATAACAATAAAATTAATTTTTACAAGTTCATGGAGGATACAAACCAATAAATAAATTAAATTTATTGCAAGTGCTGGAAATGTGTAGTGGGTTGGTTAAGCAATTTAGTAAGTCCCTGTTTCTATTATAATTAAAATGTTTCATTGATATTATAATTATTGTACAATTATCAAGCGATGTTTAAACGAAGAAAAAATAAACTAAGCAGATATTTCTGAATTCGTCTTCTGGGGTATAATATTAACTTCCTAAATAATTTGGCATTTAAATAATATTTAAGGTTTAGAAACCACATTAAAAAAAGAATTGTAGCTGAAGTTAAGTTCAACATAGTAATTTATGAGTTGTTTCCCTTATTTTTTGTTATTTTCTGAAGTTTGTACATCTTTATCATGAAAAGCTATCTTATCCCTATTTTAAGAGGTAGCAATTGCTTATTTTGCGCAGTATTTTACTGTCTATGTAAGATTGATATATATCATACCTAATCTATACTAATAAAATCGGTGCGCCTCTGTCTGCTTGAAGCCGATTAAACATCGCAACGCGGGCGAGTTGGACGTCGCGAGAGGTGTCTTTCGATTGGAAAAATTCCGGGGAAGTCATTTCAGGCATTTTCGAGACCGTGGGACGAAAATTAAAAAAGTTATGAATTAAAAAACCCTTGGGAATCGGAACGAAAAATGTCTCAAATCCCAAACAGCGCTCAAACGGAGCTCTGAGGCAGAACACTGCGCCACCTTGCGGTGAAGAACCTGAACTTTTCCCCTTTGGCTAAAAGAAGAAGCAGTCGAAAACCTCTTTTTCTCCCTTTTTTGCGCGTTTTTTCTTAAACCATCATGCAGACAGTTTTTAAAGTAGAAAAAAACTGATTACATATTCAGAATCTGCGTAAAAATCTGCTTCTTATGAACTAAAAAATACGAAAAAATGTCTTATGGGCACTTAGTGCCCACCGTGCAAAACCAAATATTTTTAACGGGACTATGGGCGCAAAGCGACCATAGCTCCGATCCACAATCTTTTTTTTTTCAAGTGCACGTGGCCCACAATGCGAAATCACATATTTTTAACGGGACCATGGCTCTTTAATTTACTTTTTTTTTGTGCTTGAGGATTCGAACACCAAGACTTTCTTATTAAATGAATTTTTTTGCTTATTATATACTGCTTAATACCGAGGTTCGTTTGGAAAAAGTGGCCCAGCTAGCGGGCGTAGCTCGCTAGTTTCTACTTAAAACAAGATTTCGTCTACAGCATAGGTTTCCAACCTTTTCTGGTCCTCCGCCCCCTTTACAAGAGAAAAAAGTGCCAACGCCCCCCTCTTCCAGTTAGTAGTTAATTATGCAAAATGTTAAAATATTTTTGAATATTATCTATACTTTATCTGTCTATTAGCCTATTAATCAATGTAGATGTTAATCAAAACGATCATCAAATGTAGTAAAAAATTGTTTAATAAAAATTTAAAAATAAAAACAAAACAAATAAAAATTTAAAAAATATAACGAAATGGTTGAGGCAATTCAATTTTTAATACTTTTTACATGTCGGATCCAATTTGTTTAACATCAGTTTCAAATTATCAGGTTCAAAGATGTCTGTTCGTGTTCCGTTTCTTAGACTGTAAATTAGCTACTGCACAGAATCCACTCTAAGCCGAATCTGATTGGGAAAGCAATTAAAATTTAATATACTCACGCTGACAATCTAAGTTAAAGAGTTATGTTGGTTTTTTACAATTAGAATTCTTAGTATCCATTTCTGAATTTTAATTTTCGTCCTCGTTTGTTGTGAGTTCTACGATTTCCTCCTCCAATTATGATGATACTACTGTCTTTGTATTTGCGTAAGTATCCAAAAGCAAACTCTGTATATTCATGTATAAATATCATGGAATCACTCTGAGAAAACTCCATAAAAAACGACAAGTGTTGACATTAAGTAAGTAAATATTCCTGTTTTCACAGACTGTGAATAATGTGGCAAAGTGACTGTATTCTGCTCTACTTAGATTTCGTTTGAGTAACAGAAGTTTACCCACAGAAGCAGCTATGGGGCTTTTTATTTTAATTAAATTCAACTCATCACCTTGCAATTATCTTATGGCTTATTATAAATACTTGGAATTTTTAAATTGATTTAACTAAAGATTCTAAACAGGTCTGTCAAATAATCGATGTCATTTTTTAACCCTTTAACGTTCATTGGTTTCGCCACGAAACCACAAAATTTTAATTCCGATACGCTACACTGTGACCGGTATTTTTATCTAAAAATAGACCTTTTATTTTGTATGTGAAAAATCATGTTTTCTTATTTAGAAATATATTTGTTCTTAATTACCGGTGTCATTCATTTATTTCGACATCTTAGCAATAAAAATGTTATGATCGTTAAAGGGTTAATGTAATATTTTTTTAAATCATATTTTTATTTTCCTTTGTTTTCAATCAAGCGTAATATAAAATCAAATGTATCCAAAAACGATTAAAACAAATACCTTTTCAGATACAATGAACTTCTGTATACAGCAGCAACTGATTGTATTCATTTGCAAGTCTGATACAAACTGATAGTGACAACAGCACTACAAAGTAAAACAATTGTTTCACTTGAATGACGATTTTCACTATAAAGTTGGCAAAAATATCCTGTCATTCAATGAGCTGTTACTATTCCTTTTCACTGCTCTTATGATGTAATGAAGCGACGTAAACAGGTGTTTATTCCAATTTTTTGAAACCAAATGTTGATGATATGCAACGAAATGTTCAGAGATGCTTGGTTCAAATGAGTTAATGAAACCCTTACGATGACCCGTTGTTGTCTGAGTAAAATCAATAGCAAGTGACAAAATATTATGAGTAAAAAAAAAGTATTTCTCTTAGACTAACTTCGTGGTATTAAATGTCGATTCTCGCTTTGTATCAGTTTCCAAATTTTTCGCAAATAATAACTCGTGACATATTTTTTGTTCTTTTGTGAATTTTTCTTATTTGCTAACGCTGATCCATCGAGTTAAATGGAAAATTCGCAGGATTTTAAGCAACAGCGTAATGATATTTCAATGCCTTTAATCATCGATTCGTCTTTGTACCGAATTATTACTCAGGATATTTTCTGAAGATATCAGACAGTTTCTTATGATGAAGAACAGTTTTTATTATCTCTCTGTCTGCCGGCAAGATTAATTTCTCGCCGATTGTGTGCGATTTTAATACTTTTGCGATTAAAATTATAATGGTATATGAGGCTCAAATTCCTTCATCTTTTTGTTTAGAAGACGGCTGAAAAAGGTTTGATACAGTTGACCGTTTTAAATATTTCTTTTCCGGTCTTTAAAATGGTCAGATGTGACAACACCAAAACTTTTTTCTATCTCATGCATGTTAATATTTCAAAATTCGCTATCACAGTATCAAAATTAAATGGCAATCTACGCCCATCGTGAGGATGCTAATGATATGAAATTCCGTGCATTAGATCTTGAAATAGAATTATTGCGAATATTGAGAAAAATTCAGAATAAAAGCGCCGCATGTTATGCGATTTAAACCACAACATAAGCAGCAATAATATTTATCAAGGTAAAACTGAATCGGAAGTTTGATCATAATCTTTGCATTAACTCTTGATATACAGCTGTTGCAGAAATCGTTGAAAAAACAGCATAATAGTGCCATCTGTTGAGCGGTTTTCAACAAAATGTAAACAGCATCTATTCATGTCAAGGACTAACCATATTTGAAGTTTGATGAAAATCTATTATGTACTTCTTGAGATAAAGCTATTATTGCGACCAAAAATAGCCAGCCAGTTATCGGAAATTTTATATTGCACAATTTTTGAATTCATAATGATATTTAATGCGAATTATAGAAATTTTTCATGTTCCGCTGTGATATTTTGACATTCATGAAAGAATTCCAGCTACAATGTTTTTAGCCTGATATAATAAAATTTTGTTATCCGTGATTTTAGCTCTTCTTCCAGTTCAACGCCAATTTTTTGACATTAGTAATATACATTCAATCTCCCCTCCCCCCCCCCCCCTCAGACCTAGTTTCTTTAGTAGAGATTTCCGTTTAAAAATGCACTTAAGGTATTTGTCACATACGATCTGTGCAGAGGATATAAATTATTTTATTAGTTCCTAAATATGTAAGAACACCATGACCGCCCCCCTGGACTGTCCTAACGCCCCCCCCCCATTTTTCCTTACACTCGCTACCGCCCCCCTGGAAGACTCCAGCGCCCACTGGGAAGCGGTACCGCCCCCGTTGGGAACCTATGGTCTACAGTGTCAACAAACATATCTCGAAACTTGGGCCACAACGTCAGTATTCGAAAATTTTATTTATCTTTTCCAGTTTTAAATGGATGAGACAGGCGAGAGTTTGTATTATGCGTTAGTTACGTGGAATGGCCGATATTGCAGTTTAATATGATTTAGAGTTTTTGCTTTATTCATTTTTAGTTCTGGTCGTAATTTGAAAAGATACACTTTTGGTGCACATAATCAACGTAAATACCCCGCGATTGTTGAACAACCTTCTACTTTGACTTTATTAGAGCAAAATATTCCTGTAAGCCATAAATCTTTAAATTTACAAACAGCAGGGCAAATTATCTATGTCCTAAAATGGGTAACGCCGATTTACCACGTGGCAGTATACCAAAACGAAAAACTGGTTCAAAAATACCGGGAAAGACTTCAGCCAGTTCTGACATATATATTATTTTAAGGTGACGTACTGTTAAAAACAATTACAAGAACTGCAGAAATAAAAGATAGATTATTAATGAATATATTCTATATTGGCAAAGTGGACTAACCACTTGTGATTTTAGATATTTTATTAAATATGTAAAGAAATATATGAGATTTATCCTGAATTTTTAAGTGTGTAAACATAAATTATAAGAAATCTTGTCCTAGTATGAATCAACGTTTAGTGATCAATAGCTGCCAGTGTAAGATAGTAAAATCTTGAACCAATATTTGGAGCTCATGTAGAAGCATAGTTTCAATAGTTGGATTGAGATTTAAATAGGAAGCTCCAAATGTCGGTACGCTACTTCACCAGTTTATGGTGGCAGATACTGAGCACCCAAAATTTGGTTCAAACTAGAGCAAAATTTTTAACAGTGTAATAGTGCAGGTCATACATTTCCGTCGATTTTTTTCCTCGAAACTCAATAGGGGACCGTTAACAAATTGAAAAAAAGCGGAAATCTTTTCGATAATCCTGTCAAAATTAATGTAACAAAAGCGTTAATACTGTTGATTATGAGTAAGTTGTTTATTGTTATAAAATATGTTCATTTTTATGCGAATAGCATGCATACTCGTAGAGAAGTTAAGGTTTTTATAAAAGCAGTTCCAAATTTTTTCAAGTTTCTTGCTTATAATTTGCAGAGTTCTAATTATAAAAAATTTTCTTTTCCGAAAATATGACAAAAAGAAAAAAAAAAGTTGTACACAATACGTTGTAATCAGAATTAAAAATAATAATAAAAAGTGTACGAAAAATGAGTAGGTTTGCTAAATAATGTTTCATTGCACATGCGTAAACTCCATCAAAATTTCATTTACATATTATGTTAGTTAAATATATAGATAAACTTTTTTAAAAGTCTCAAAAACATAGCTTCAAAATTCTGAACTTGATCGTCGGTAGAATAAGCTCAAAAACATTGTTCCTATAATGAAGCAAAAAAAATGAGGGTTGTATCCAAATATATTGTGTATTCCATATTTGCGCTAATAAACGGATAAATAAATAGAGACCCTCATCTTTCTGCTTCATTTTCGGAATAACGAATTTCTAGCTTATTCTACCGACGACTACTTTCAGAATTTTCAAGCTATAATCTTGAGACTTTTACAAAAATCGGTCTCTACATTCAGCTAATACAATATGCAAATGAAATCTTGATAGCGTTTACGCATCCGAAATAAAAAATTATTTAGCAAATATGCTCATTTTTCATATAATATTTACGAATTTTTAATTTTGATTACAGCATAATGTGTACAATGTTTTTGTCATATTTTTGGAAAATAACATTTTATTATATTAAGAACTCTGCAAATTATAAGAAAAAACTTGAAAAAACTTGGGACTGTTTTTATGAAATTTTTATTTTCGCTTCGAGTATACATGCTATCCGTATACAAATGAGTATATTTTATTACAATAACCCACTTCATCATAATCTGCAATTTGAACGCTTTTGCCAATTTTTTTTTTATCAGGATTATCCAAAATGTTTTCGTTCCTTATAAATTTGTTGACAGACCCCCTATGGTGTTTTAGGAAAAAATCTTCACGGAAATGTATGACCTGCACTATTATGTATACACAGTTAGAGTTTCAGGATAATTTCTAAAGTATTTTTCTAGATATTTAACAAATTGTCTAAAATCACAACTGGCTGGTTAGCTCTGGCCATACAGTGTAGCAAAAAGGACTATCTGTCGCAAACTTAAAATATTTGCATGAGCGTCAAGATTTTTTTTTATCTGGCACGGCTTGCATGTGTTTACAAATTTTACTGTGAAAAGATTCATTCTGATACTTATACAAAAAATATATACATAAATTATTTGTTGAAAGAGATACACAATATTCTATAGCAAAATAAAATTGTGAATATTGGTTTTACAAAATCACGTTGACTTCATGTTTTGATTTTTTCTTTAAATGTTATTAATTATTAATTTATTAGCTATAAGGTAAAATGATACTACCATAATGTAAATACTACAAAACCTACAACATAGTTTTAATAAAATTCTTATTTTAATGTATTATAAAATTGTCACTATTGTTTTTTACAAAATCACGATAACTTCATATTTTGATTTTAATCTTTGAAAGTTATTAATTATTCATTTTTTAACTATAAGATAAAATGATTCTGCATTAATGGAAATACTCCAATATCTACTACATAATGCTTTTTTATTCTTATTTTAACATGTTCTAGGAGTCACAGATTGTCGAAATACAAATATTTTTTTAATCATTGCTCGTATCGTTACTGCAGCTAAACAGAAATAGCTAAATATTATAAATGAACTGAAACTTTCAGCTCATTTTAAAGTTTAAGAACAAATTTTAGATACTAATTAAAACTTTTAGATATTTATCACTGAACTCCGAATATTTGTAGCAATGATTTTGGTACTACTCTGTTATCCCGTCGACAAATTTCGCCAAATTATACAAATCCTCAAACTAATAGCCAAATTATACATATTGATATAATTTTTATTTTAAATAAAGAAAAAACAAATAATTTGTAGAATATTAATAAAAATACAAATAAAAAGTCGAAATAAAAATCACTTAATGACATTGTAAACACGTGAATCGTATTTAATGTCATTGAATGTGACATTCACGATCATCCGTTATTGGCATTTAATCTTATAGTTTGGCGATATGTTTTTGGTCGACGGGTTAACCTAGTAGTACCATGATTTTTTATCAATGAGTTGCTTTTTGGATTTGTAATAAAACTATTTTTGTACAGAAATATCTGTTTTAGTTTATGTCGGAAATTTACAATCAAATAGCAGGTAGTATTCATATAATCATATAGAATTATATAATTCATAAAGAACTAGATATCTGACAGTAGATTTTATGAAACAAAAGCCAAAGTGGAAACATACTCAATAAAGCAATGTTAAGAATAAATAGCCATAAGTAAATGAAAAAACATAAAGAAATTTCTTTAACAAAAAAATGAAATCTATTAAATACATTAAGTAGTATGCATATAATTATGCATGCTATTTTATATTTAACACGATCTATCGTAACTTAAAATGTAAATATGTATACAATTTATGGTAATAAAAGAAGTAATAAATATTTTATATGTTTACATATGTTTGACAAAATGTATTTAAAAGAAGAACTTATGAAGAATTCGTTCATTTCCATTAGTTTCAATGATAAATGTATACATTTCTCCCTAGGACAATTCTAAAGCATTGCCACAGGATAAAAAAAACAGTACCAGCTTTATTGGATGAAAATGGTATTCCATACAAAACAACTCATGCGCAAAATATTTCCATGTTCACTTTAACATGTTATACTAACGATTCCGTTTATAGTGCAGAAATGTATAATTAGCGAACAAAACATAAATTGGATAATGATTATTCTTCAAGATTACAACTAGAATGCAGAGGACATCTAAGAATTTTGCTTACATTATATTGGTCTTTGTATAAGTTATTATAATATGTTAAATTGTACGAAGAATGGTACAGGAAAATGTTTTCTAGAGAAAAATAAGATTTTGTTTAAACAAAAAAGTTCTGTGCTCAGTTCTGTTTAAACAAAAAAGTTCTGAGTTCTGTAATTTTTACATTTTTTAAAGAGGTTTCATTACAATTTCACTCGAATAAATAAAAAAAAAACTGTTTTTATTTGCTAATTAATTCACCGGTCAGAAATTAAAAAATACTTAGAATTACGATCCCAAAACACAACTTTATTTCATATTTTTCCATAAATGTATTAAGTGGTATATAATGAATAGTAGTATAAGTAATTATATCTAAAATAATTCTGATTTTAAACTTGTATAAAATTTGGTATCTTGATAACAATTGTCTCTTAAAAAACAGCAAATCTTTAAACAAGAAAACACCCTTGCCTTGAAAAATCTACTTCATTATTAGCATATTCCTTAATAGCATACATGTTATTCCCTCCTTTGTGACCAGAAAAGTTCTCTTTAACACATGATTCCTTTATAAGCAGGTTCTATACACTTACAGATTTTTATTGTGAAGGATTTAATCTAATATTTAGCCAAAAAATACAGAGAATTTTTCGCAGTTTCTACAATTATTTACCAAAAAAATCAACATAAAATTTTCTAGCAAAGTAAAATTATAAATCTTGTTTTCACAGATAATCAAAAGGAGTGTATTATTTTTAAACTGTTACTCATTCTAACATTAAATATTCCTTATATCACTTTCGATTCACTAATCCACCTTTATTTTTTATATCACGTACTTAAATAGCGGCTATGCTATCAATAATCTTTTCATGCACATTCCCTGAGATCATTTTATATGTCAATCTTTCTGTCTATATGCCTCTCTGTCTCGCTATCTCACCATCTGTCAGACAATTTGTTTGCCTATCTATTTATCTTTCATGAGGGTCAATCCATTTCAAGTGGTCCAGCATTGGTCGCTCGACCATTTTTTAAAAATCTGAAATTTTTTGTACAACAAACCTAACATGATGGAAGTTCAAAATGACCGTTATTTTAATTTTACTATTTTTTGTTTGTGCATGGCGGCCATCTTTGTTTCATCGTGTACAGCGATTTTCTCAGATACTAGGATACACAAAATTGTAAATATCTCGTCTTTTATTTTCCCAATTGAAATGGGGTTTGCAGCATTTTGTTCAAAATAGAATAGGCTAAAAATACAGTGGTAGAAAAATTTTGAAAAATAAACTTTTACAGGTGAAATTTTAGCACAAAATTTAATATTTTTTTCAAAATCCATCCGTTTACAAGAGGAAATTTTTCATGCAAGGGAAACTGACAACTTTACACAATTTTTTCTACAAATAGGTCAAAAGTGCGTGTACTTATACGCCAAGTCCCAGATCTGGGAGTTGATTTCTCTTTGCGAAAAACATTCCGAAATTCGTCAAAAATTTCAAAAATCGCACCTTTTAGGCTATGATATCTCTGGTGGGGCACGAGATAAAAATCTGAAATTCTGGCCTTTGATAGTATTTTGTAGTAGTGTTATGTACAAAACATTTCAAGAAGGAGATTTGACTACAAGCTGAGATATGACATGGACAATATGTGAAAACAATACTGCCAAAATTTTGTAACCTACTATGTAATTGTTCATACCTCCAAAATTTTAAATTAATTATTTATGGTACAAAGTTAAATGTTAATTACAAATATCTTCTTCAAATGCTTCTGTGTGATTTAAACAATTCAGAATGTATGCTAAGGACTATTTGTCCAGATGAACAAACCTACTAGAAATGCTCTTGCAACAATTTTACTCGGAACACATTTCAGGAAAAGTAAATTACAGACAATGGGTTGCAACTGATCGAGTTGACATGGTTTCAAATATTAAACCTAGATTTTTTAATTCAGGTTAAGAAGGGATGGCAAGACTTGGGTGGCTTCAAATAAAATTTTGAGAAAGAACAGCCTAATGGACTGACAACAGTAACTGGTCGAACTCATAACATCTCTCGTAAATAGTGTTAAGCTCTTTGTTGAGCATATATAGTATCTTTGTAAATTAAATGTTTATTATTTAACTGTTTTCAACAAACGATATTTTCTGTGTAAATATTGTAATAAAAGAGACTAATTTCATTTCTCCTAATGTACTCGTAATGGCATTTCTTAAAAATTTTAACTCACCGTATCTGAGCTTATAATCAAATCTCCCTCTTGAAATTTCTTATGCATAACACTACTACACAATACTATCAAAGGCCAGAATTTTAGATTTTTATCTCGTGCTCCACCACAGATATCAAAGCCTAAAAAGTGCGATTTTTGAAATTTTCGACGAATTTCGGAATTTTTTTCGGAAAGAGAAATTAGCTCCCAGATCTAGGACTTGGTGTATGAGTACACGCACTTTTGACCTATTTGTAGAAAAAATTGTGTAAGGTTGACAGTCTTTTTGAACAATTATATAGTAGGTTACAAGCAGTTTGACAGTATTGTTTTCACATATTGTCCATGTCATATCTCAGCTTGTAGTCAAATCACCTCCTTGAAATTTTTGGTACATAATACTACTACACAATACTATCAAAGGCCAGAATTTCAGATTTTTCTCTCGTGCCCCACCAGAGATATCAAAGCCTAAAAAGTGCGATTTTTGGAATTTTTGACGAATTTCGGAATTTTTTTCGCAAAGAGAAATTAACTCCCAGATCTGGGACTTGGTGTGTGAGTACACGCACTTTTGACCTATTTGTAGAAAAAATTGTGTAAGGTTGACAGTTTTCCTTACATGAAAAATTTCCTCTTGCAAACGGATAGATTTTGGAAAAAATCTTAAATTTTGTGCTAAAATCTCACCTGTAAAAATTTATTTTTCAAAATTATTCTACAATTGTACATTTAGCCTATTTTATTCTAAACAAAATGCTGCAAACCCCATTTTAATTGGGAAAATAAAAGGCGAGATTTTTACAATTTTGTGTATTCTAGTATCTGAGAAAATCGCTGAACATGATGAAACAAAGATGGCCGCCATGCACAAACAAAAAATAGTAAAATTTAAATAACGGTCATTTTGAAATTCCGTCATATTAGGGTTGTTGCATAAAAAATTTCAGATTTTTAAAAAATGATCGAGCGACCATTTTTATATTTTCTGGACCACTTGAAATGGATTGACCCATTAATTTATCATTTCCTTTTCATCACTTTTATGTATTATATAAATTATTAATTTTCTTTAATTAATTTTATTAATTATGTTTTATTCATTTATTCTCTTAATAATTAAATCGGTTATTCTCATTCATTCTTATATTCATTTATTTTCTTTTATTTCTCTTATTCACATATTTTTATTTATAATTTATTCATCTTATACATTTTCACCCATTCATCATGATTTCACTTATTTTCATTCATTCAATCATTCATTTGTTTAAATTCACTCTTTTTTTCATTCATTCATTCTTTTATTCATCCATCCATTCAGTTTAAACCAATCCTTAATTTACACGCAATTATTCACATACTGATTTTCATAAATTAATAAATTTATTTATCAATTTTTTGTCATTTGTTCTATTCATTTATTCATTTTGACGCATTTGTTCATTCCTTCAATCATTCATTTCCATTCATTCATTTTCATTAACCGTTTAAACGCCAATGTTCCAGAATGGGAACATTGCATTATTTGTAATGCAAAACATATATTTTCCAACTTAATAACGATGTCCTTTTTTTTTTCCTATAAAATATAAGGTTGATTTAAACTTTTGAAAAAATATATTTATGTTGAAGCATTTATCACAGGTATAATTCCATAATTTGCATTAAAAATACATTATTTGCTTGTATATCGTTTTCCCTATATTACTTACATTTGACCGCTATGAATCTACATGTTTTTGGAATTCGAGAAAATACTCAAGAACAATATACAATACCATAGCGGAAAATAATTTGTTATATCAACATAGGTTGTCAATGAATAATTATGTTCCGAACACTGAAATGAAAACAGCCAAAAAACTGCAGAAATATTTTCTTTTGTTATTTTCTTAATTTGTATGCATAAATGAAAACATTTGAAACTGTAATTTAGGAAAATTAAAATAATAATTACATTTCAATATTAAATAGTCGTGTAAACGGTTAATTAAATTGTGTATTTTCTTTTATTAATTTACACCTTCATTTTTTTCATTCATTAGATTCATGATTCCATTTTTGTTCATTATTTTATTAATAATATTTTTCGTTTGTTTCTACTATAGTAACAAAAGCATTATAGTACAGAAATCATTGTATGAAAATACTGATATTCAAGAGAATATATAGATAAGATATGGTTGTCTATTGTATTTGTCTTAAAGAAATTATTTGTAAAATATTAGAATAGAAATTATTCTTGGAAATTCTTAGCTAATAAATAATTTATTTTTTTTCCTATAATAGAGGGCAGCACCATAAGCATATAATTTAATTAATATATTAATCCTATAGATGGCAGCACTAAAATAATTTTCTGCTAGAAGTTGTAGTAATATATTCTAGTTAAATAATAATATAATAATATTAATAATTGATTAAAAATATATATATATATAATATTTCTAATAGTAGCATCTATTTTTTTCTAAATATATTATGAATTATATAGTATAATATATGTTTTACTAATTTTTATAATTATTGTTACAACTTATTTTATTATCTATATGATTTATACTATGACCATAACCTTGACTGTTAGTAAGTCACATGTAGTTTGTATCTGATTGCACTACAAATCTTGCTAGGATTTGGGTAATAGTAAATATTTTAGTATATATATCCTTTTTTTAATGGAATATTATATTATTGTTATTTTGTCATATTCATTTTATTTTCTTCTATGTGTATCTTTCTACTAATTTGTCATCTCAATAGCTTCCAGCCAGTCGGGTGTATTGTGAGTCGAATTCTTAGCTTTCAGCACGACTCATAACAGAAACTGGTTGGATGTTTTTGCTTTATTGTTAAACTATACACCCCTGAAGAATTAGTTAAATAGAAAAGCCTTCTACTGCCTTTTTATCCATTTATCTTTCATTATTTTGGTAATCTGCCTTCTATTTCACTTCAAACTTCAACTGTTTTCAATAAGATAATTGTAAAAATACTGGTTTCATTGGTTTATTGTATGGTAATATATGAATTACTCTGGTTATATAATGTCCATTTATCCATATATTTCTTAGTAATTTGGTAATCTGCTTTCTATTTCTCTTCAAACTTCAACTGTTTTTAATAATGATTGTAAAAATACTGGTTTCATTGGTTCTTTTAATGGTATTGTCTGAATAACTTTGGATGTATTTATAAAAGTATATATATATATATATATATATATGACGTTTGTCTCACTGATATTGACTAAAAACCATATTTTGTAGATATCACTCTTTACCTCGTACATAGATATATTATACGAAATTATCTTTCCGAGTATCAATATATTAAAAGAAAATTGTGAAACATGACTCATTATAAACCATTAATATAAAAAATAAAATATGTTGTATTTAGAACGACAAATTTCGACCTTTACTAATTTCAAAATTTTAGTCAAACTTCATTCAATATTTCTAAGATAATAAATTTATTTTTGTTTTCCAAGTTGTTAGTCTCGAAATTTTATTGTAGAGATGTAGATACTATTCCGCTTAACGTTAATATTAAAATAATTTTTTCGAATACGCATTTAGATAAATAGGGCACATTCTTTAATAAAATTCTATATTTCTGTTTTAATTCAATCTTTATAAATTTCACGTTCATCTTTCACTTTTAACTTTATCATATTTTTTCTTGAAATGTTAGAGTTTTCTGAATACTGAAAATACTTATTTAAAATTATTACTTATTATTACTTATTTAAAAATACCTTTGTTCAGTATTTTTAAATAATGTATGAGGCTCATTGCTGGAAACTCAGCGGAGAAAATGAAAGCGCAACTTTGCAATGACAGATTCAAACAAATCTACCAAATTTGAATTTTAATGTTAAAAGTTCAGTCTTTTTTTTTTTTTTTTTTTTTTTTTTTTTTTTTTTTTTTAAGGAAACTTTATTAAAATTTTAGGTTTACATTCTGGAACGGTTAATCTGAGACAAAAAGAGAAAAATATTTGAAATACATTTTGATAAATATTCCATACTTCATATTATTTGACAGTGAAAAGTTTAAAAAAAAATAAATAAGTAAATAAATAAATAAAAATAAAAATGAAAAATGAAATTAAAAATAAAAAATAAAATAAAAAGTAAATAAAAATAAAAATAAAAAAATGAATTGAGTATTGGAAAACTAAATGAATACTACAAGTTTCGTTCTTTTTAAGACCTTTCAAGGTCGTTTCTTTTACTATATTTACAATAGAAATTAGTAAAAAAATTATTGTACCAAAATAATAACATTCAAAAGTGAGATAAATGGGACACTTGTCTATGTCATATTGACTAAAAATCGTTGTTACAAACGTAGATTCCAGTCTTTACATAGTGCATTGATATATTTTTACAAAATATCATACGGGATACTCATATATTGAAAGAAAATTTAAATCATAGAAAAACCTGTAAATAAAAAAATCCCTGTCGGCTGGGCCTGAAGGCGAAGGTAGATTTCGAAGAGTGCTCATTTCAACAATATATATATATATATATATATATATATATATATATATATATATATATGATTAGAGATAAACCCAGTTTAATAACTTCATTTGGCCGTTTATGAAAAAAATTTTTATTTCATTTTTCTGCAAAAACTGGTTTTATCAGAATCATCTTAAGAAAAATTCAGCTCAAATGCCCATTATGACAACATATTTTGAAATAGATTCTAAATTTATTGAAAAATCGACCAAAACAGTACATAATACAGTTCCTAAATAACAAAAAACTGTCAGTTGAAAGCATTTGAGAAAAAAATTGAATTTAAAAATGAGTCATAAAATAACCGATTTGTTGTTTGAATACATCCTTAATACTTTAATCATGATTGCTTCGGAAAATTTTGTGCGAAATACTCACTTTAACAGCATTTTAAAAAATATATTCTATCTTTATCAAAAAACTGGCCAATGCGTCACAGTATACAGTTCCTAAATAAGAGGATCTGTAAATTGGATGCGTTTGAGAGCGAAAATGGATTTTAAAACGAGTCATAAACAACGCAATTTGCTATGTGAAAACTTCCTCTAAATTTTCAAATCTCGATGACTTCGGGAAATTCTGTTCAAAATACCCTTTTTGGTAACCTTTTTCAAAATATATTCTGTCTTTATCAAAAAACCGATCAATGCATCATATTATATAGTTCCTAAATAAGAGGATCTGTAAATTGGATGCATTTGAGAGCAAAAATGGATTTAAAAACGAGTCAGAAAAAAACGCAATTTTTTATTTGAACACTTCCTTCAATTTTCAGTCACGATGATTTCTGAAAATTCTGTTCAAAATACCCTTTTTGGTAGCCTTTTTTGAAATATATTCCGTCTTTATCAAAACACTGACCAGTGCATCACATTATATAGTTCCTAAATAAGAGGATCCGTAAATTGGATGCGTTTGAGAACAAAAATGGATTTAAAAACGAGTCAGAAAAAAACGTAATTTCTTATTTGAATACTTCCTTCAATTTTCAGTCCCGATGACTTTCGGAAATTCTGTTCAAAATACCCTTTTTGGTAGCCTTTTTTGAAATATATTCTATCTTTATCAGAAAATTGACCAGTGCGTCACTTTATACAGTTTCTAAATAAGAGGATCTACCATTTGGATGCGTTTAAAATCAAAAATGAATTTAAAAATGAGTCATAATATAAGCCGTTTGGATTTGAGGTTTTTTTCTCCAACTCCGATTTTTGTTTAATTTCTTTTTGCTATACGAATTGGTCCTATGAAAAACTTGTCAATATAAAAGTTGTAGATATTTTTGAGAAGATGTAAAATAAATTTAATCAGATTTGATATCTTAAAAATTGACGGAGTTATGGATTTTTCTCTTTTTTCAGCGCCCTTTTTTTTTCGATTTTAATTTTTTTTCATCAGTAAAAGTTGGTCCTATCAAAAACTTGTAAATAGAAAAGTTTTAGATAATTTTAAGAACATTTATAAAACATTTAGTTGTACTTTATATCTTGAAAATTGACGAAGTTATGAATATTTTTCTCTCAAAATCCCTATTTTTTTCGCCCCTTGAGCCCACTTCTAAATTTATCAAAAATCTGTCATGTATACACTTTTGGTCCATTTTTAAGAAGTAATATAAACTTTAAACCGATTCGATATCTACTTTAATTAAGAAGTTATGGCGTTTCTTCGGTTTTCACAAAAACGCCCCCTATTCCGACCCCCTTGGTCCGATTTTGCCCATTAACGAACTCAGCCAAGATTTTATCCCCATTGATTTTATGTGCCAGTTTGGTGGAGATTGATGAAGAATTAGAGAAGTTATCGTGTCCATAAAAAAGTGAGATATATATATATAGATAGATAGATAGATATATAAACTGGTGCGATTGCAATAGGTAGGATTTCTTACGAAATCTACCTAAAAACGTTATATTTGTTAACTTTCGAGCTATACGAATTTCTAACTTTTGTCAAACAGTCATTCAATATTTCTAAGATAATAAATTAGTTTTGGCTTTTTAGTTGTTATTCTCCAAATTTTATTTTAGATATGTAGATACAATTGTTTTTAACATTAATATTAAATGCATTTTTTGGAATGCGTATTTTGACACATTAGAAATATTCTTCATTAAAATTCTACATTCCTGCATTAATTTAAAATTTTATAATTTCACATTCATTTTTCATTTTTAAACTTACCATTTTTTTCTTGCAATGTTGGACTTTTTTGAATTCTAAACAAATGCATTTTTGAATAATGTATGAGGCTCAAATATAATACTCTTTTCTGGAAGCTTTGCGGACAAAATGAAAGCGAAACTTTGCAATGGCAGATTCAAATAAATCTACAAAATATGCATTCCAAACATAATAAGTTCAGCGTTTTTTTAAATGAGGAATCTTTATTCTATGTTCTTGAACTGTTAATATGAGACAAAAAGAGAAAAATATTTCAACAACATTTCGCTAAATATTCTGTAATTCATAATATTCGATAACAAAAATTTCTACAAATAAATAAATAAATAAAAATTAATAATAAACTTTAAGAAAAAAAAATTAAATTAAATGAAAGAAAATAAATAAATAAATTACCTGGTCATGATCGGCGTAGATCTGCAAAAATATTTCAGGAATTCGAATATAGGAGCGACCACAATAGGTAGTATTTCATACGAAATCTATCAAAAAATAAAATAAATTGAAATAATTAAATAAATAAAATAATTGAATAAAAATAAAAATATGTTGAGAATTGGAAAATCAAATCAATATTACATGTTTCGTATGTTTCAAGAACTTTCATTGTCGTTTTCCAGATATTTTTTTAAACTAATATTTTCCTTATTTTATATTAAACTATTGAATTTTAACCATTCAATTTAAAAAAAAAATGTATTTTGAATGAAAACATTCGGTCTTTACGAATTTAAAAACTTCAGTCATACTGTCATTTAATATTTCTAAGATAATAAATAAATTTTGGCTTCTGTAGTTATTATTCTCAAAATTTTATTTTAGATAAGTAGATACATTTGTGATTAACATCAATATTAAAATGCATATTTTAGAATTCGTATTTAGATACATTTTAAATATTCTCCATTAAAATTCTACATCCTAGCTTTTTTTAAATTTTTATATATTTCTCAGTCATTTTTTATTTTTAAAATTCACCATTTTTTCTTGGAATTTTTGAATTTTCTGAATGCTAAACAAACGCATTTTTGAATAATGTATGAGGCTCAAATATAATGCTCTTTGCTTGAACCTCCGCGAATAAAATGAAAGCGCAACTTTGCAATGACAGATTTAAATAAATCTATAAAATGTTTAATCCAAATATTAAAAGTTCAGCATTTTTTTAAAGGAGGAAACTTTATGAAATTTTCAGGTTTATGTGATGGAACGGTTAATATGAGACAAAAAGAAAAAAATACGTATGGCACTCAAGGACTGCCGCTGTAAAGCTATTGCATAGCATTTTTTATCAACTTATGCAAAAATACTGCGTCAATATCCGCCGAAGTCTACCGAAGGATACCGTGCCGAAGTCTGCCGAACTGAAACGCCGTCAGCCGGAGTGTTAGGATTTTTTCTCGTTACGGAATTTCTAGATTCAGTCTCCGCGCTCAAAGCCCGCGATAAAAGCTATGCAATAGCTTAATAAATTACCAAACAAAATTTGGTCGCGCTACGAAAATTAGATCGCGAGTTATAAGCATTTTAAATTTTTCGACCCTCACCGTGGGGGGGGCTCCTGTCACCAAAAATTAACACTGCCTCATATTAAATTACCAAACAAGATTTTGCCAAGCTACCAAAATTAGATCGCGAGTAATAAGCATTTTAAATTTTTCGACCCTCACCGTGGGGTGTCTCCTGTCACCAAAAATTAAAAATGTCTCATAATAAATTACCAAACAAAATTTCGCCGCGCTAGAAAATTAGATCGTGAGTTATAAGCATTTTAAATTTTTCGACCCTCACCGTGGGGTGTCTCCTGTCACCAAAAATTAACAATGTCTCATAATAAATTACCAAACAAAATTTGGCCACGCTACGAAAATTAGATCGCGAGTTATAAGCATTTTAAATTTTTCGATCCTTACCATTGGGCGGGTCTCGACTCACCAAAAGCTACATTATCCTACCTTGTTTTATCTTAAGACGATTCTTTTCTATACACATTCTATCAGGAATTTTTATTATTGAAACTATAGATTTATAGTAACTGAAATAAGATATATTCGACCCTCACCGTGGGGGGGGGGGGACTCCCGTCACCAAAAAGTAACACTGCCTCATTATAAATTACCAAACAAAATTTGGCCACGCTACGAAAATTAGATCGCGAGTTATAAGCATTTTAAATTTTTCGACCCTCACCTTGGGGGGTCTCCTGTCACCAAAAATTAACACTGTCTCCTAATAAATTACCAAACAAAATTTGGCCGCGCTACGAAAATTAGATCGCGAGTTATAAGCATTTTAAATTTTTCGACCCTCACCGTGGGGGGGGGGTCTCCTGTCACCAAAAATTAACACTGTCTCATAATAAATTACCAAACAAAATTTAGCCAAGCTACCAAAATTAGATCGCGAGTTATAAGCATTTTAAATTTTTCGACCCTCACCGTGGGGTGTCTCCTGTCACCAAAAATTAGCAATGTCTCATAATAAATTACCAAACAAAATTTGGCCGCGCTACGAAAATTAGATCGCGAGTTACGAGCATTTTAAATTTTTCGACCCTCACCATGGGTGTCTTTTGTCACCAAAAATTAACACTGTCTCCTAATAAATTACCAAACAAAATTTGGCCGCGCTACGAAAAGTAGATCGCGAGTTATAAGCATTTTAAATTTTTCGACCCTCACCGTGGGGTGTCTCCTGTCACCAAAAATTAACAATGTCTCATAATAAATTACCAAACAAAATTTGGCCGCGCTACGAAAATTAGATCGCGAGTTAGAAGCATTTTAAATTTTCCTACCCTCAAGGTAGGGGGTCTCCTGTCACCAAAAATTAACACTGTCTCATAGTAAATTACCAAACAAAATTTAGCCGTGCTATGAAAATTAGATCATAAGAAACATAAGTTTGAGACATGATATCTTAATATCTGAAAAATACCGCGTCAGTGTCTACCGAAGGATACCGTGCCGAAGTTAGCCGAGCTGAAACGGCGTTAGCCGAAGTGTTAGGTTTTTTTTCGTTACGGAAGTGTTAGGTTTTCTCGATACGAAATTTCTAGATTCGGTCGCTGCGCTCAAAGCCCGCGATAAAAGCTATGCAATAGCTTTAAAAAAATATTTGAAATACATTTTGCTATATATTGTGCAATTCATATTATTTGAAAGTGAACAGTTCTATAAATTAATTAATTAAATAAAATTAAAATTACTATTAAAATTTAAAAACATTACATTAAATTAAAGAAAATAAAAAAATAAATGACCGGGTCATGATCGGTGTAGATCTGCAAAAATACATAGGAGTGACCGCAATAAGCAGTATTTGATACGATATCTATATAAAAATAAAATAAAGTAAAATAAATAAATAAATAAATAAATAAAAATATGTTGAGAATTCGA
Source organism: Maratus speculifer (assembly GCA_964019185.1). Lineage (NCBI taxonomy): Eukaryota > Metazoa > Arthropoda > Arachnida > Araneae > Salticidae > Maratus > Maratus speculifer. The sequence continues at coordinate 128,027 of CAXHSM010000272.1, read as the reverse complement.
AAATAAATAAATATTACGTATTTCGTGTGTTTCAAGAACTTTCAAGGTCATTTTCAAGAATTTTTGTAAACTAATATTTACCTTATTTTATATTGAACCATTAAATTTTAACCATGAAATTTTTAAATAAAAAAATGTATTTTGAATGAAAACATTCGGTCTTTACGAATTTGAAAACTTTAGTCAAACTGTCATTCAATATTTCTAAGATAATAAATTAATTTTGGCTTCTGTAGTTATTATTCTCAAAATTTTATTTTAGATAAGTAGATACATTTGTGATTAACATTAATATTAAAATGCTTATTTTAGAATTCGTATTTAGATACATTGAAAATATTCTCCATTAAAATTCTACATCCCAGCTTTTTTTAAATTTTTATATATTTCCCATTCATTTTTTATTTTTAAAATTCACCATTTTTTCTTGGTATGTTTGAATTTTCTGAATGCTAAACAAACGCATTTTTGAATAATGTATGAGGCTCAAATATAATGCTCTTTTCTGGAACCTCCGCGAATAAAATGAAATCGCAACTTTGCAATGACAGATTCAAATAAATCTACAAAATATGCAATCCAAATATTAAAAGTTCAGCATTTTTTTTAAAGGAGGAAACTTTATGAAATTTTCAGGTTTATGTGCTTGAACGGTTAATATGAGACAAAAAGAAAAAAAAATATTTGAAATACATTTTGCTGTATATTGTGCAATTCATATTATTTGAAAGTGAACAATTCTACAAATTAATTAATTAATTAAAATTAAAATTACTATTAAAATTTAAAAACATTACATTAAATTAAAGAAAATAAAAAAATAAATGACCGGTGTAGATCTGCAAAAATATTTCAGGAATTCGAACATAGGAGCGACCACAATAGGTAGTATTTCATACGAAATCTATCTAAAAATAAAATAAAATAAATAAATGATTAAAAATAAAAATATGTTGAGAATTGAAAAATAAAATCAATATTACAATTTCGTATGTTTCAAAAACTTTCAAGGTCATTTTTCAGAATTTTTATAAACTAATATTTGCCTTATTTTATAATAAACCATTAAATATTTAAATTAAAAAAATTGTATTTTATACGAAAATTTTCGACCTTTAAGAATTTCAAAACTAGTCAAACATTTATTCAATATTTATAAGATAATAAATTAGTTTTGGCTATTGTGGTTGTTTTTCTCGAAATTTTATTTCAGATATGTAGATACAACTGTGATAGAACATTAATATTAAATTGCATTTTTTAGAAGGCGTATTCAGATACATTGGAAATATTCTTTATTAAAATTTTACATTCCTGCTTTAATTTAATTTTTTATATATTTCAGATTCATTTTTCATTCTTAAACGTTAACTTTTTTCTTGGAATGTTGGCCTTTTTTTAATACAAACGCGTTTTTGAATAATGTATGAGGCTCAAATGTAAAACTCTTTGCAAAAAGCTCCGAAGAGAAAATGAAAGCCCAACTTTGCAATGACTGATTCAAATGAATCTACAAAATATACATTTCAAATATTAAAAGTCTAGTATTTTTTTAAAAACAAGGAAACATTATGAATTTTTTAGGTTTATGGGCTAAAGGTTAATCTGAGACAAAAAGATAGAAACATTTGAAATATTTCCTTAAATATTCTGTAATTCATATTAGTTGAAAGTGAATATTTTTGCTTCATTTTGCTTATCAACATGTTCCATGCGTCCATGACACATTCCAACTTACAATGGAACCTTTTTTTTGGTTTTGCTGGCACCAAGCATTAAAACGTGGTGTATTACAAAGCCCTGTGTTAAAAAGTTTAAGAATCGAAAAAAAATTCTGTTAAAGTCAAAACTTTTTTTTTAGAATCATAACTTTATGAAAATTATATTTTAGAGGGTATTTAACGATTATCATTTTCTGTATAAAAAAGCATTTAAAAATATAAATTAGTTAATAACAAATATCAATTATTGAAAAAAAAAAATCTTCAAAAACCTACAAATTTATTTTCGAGGAATTACGACATTATATTCGTATTTTTGGAGGGGGAAAAGTCGTCATACATTCAAATGAGAGTTTTCCAGCAACCCTAGCCAAATGAGTATCTTCAAAAAAATGCAAGTGAAAAAATTTTTCGCCTTATTTGACTACCTAACTCATTTTTGGCATGACTAAAACAAATAAAAATCCAATAATATAAAATAAAGTATAAAAAATACATAAAATAGTCCTTTAAAACAGACTTGGTATTAGTTTAATAACATTCATGTATATGGATACAAAATGCACCAAATCTCGATGTTGATAGGAACACCAAAAATAAGTTCTCTTGTTAGAGAGAAATGTGTGTGAATTGAGTTACACTTTCCAGAACCATATTTAATTCGATTTTCTGTTTTTCAAAAATCTGTTCATACATACTGAATAGATCTAGATAATTTCAAAATATATAATTTATTCAGAACTAATATTTTAGATAGTTTAGAAATTTACGCTATTATAATTGTTGTCAGAATTAGCATTCAATTTATGTTTTAAATTTAGGATTTAAATATTATGTTAAACTTAACTTTACTTTTTTCTAATTTTTTAGAACTAGATATGATTAGCATTATATTAGAAAAATGAATATTAACAGAATTAACACTATTAACAGTATTAACAAATATATGTTTCTCAATACTAAAATTATAAAATCACATTCTACCCAAAACAAAAATATTTATTTTCACTACACGAACATCACGAATTATCAACGACTAGGTATTCTACAACTGTATATCCCTAAGTATTCTAAACCATTGTTACCTTATGTAACTTTACCTTGACAAACATACATAGATTATGAATTTGAAAAAAAGAAACTTTTGAAAGATTCGAAATACTGCATTTACCTCTCAAAGTACAATTTTTCTCGAGACATCTGGATATTTTTCATTCATTTCTTTGCCAATTTTGATATATTTTTATTATTGCACTGGCACTGGTACAATCGAACATAATTTTTGTTAGTAAAAGACTAGCTAGCAACAAAATACTTCAAATACTGAAATATTGTTTAGCAACCAAGGTCTTCACAATGTTTCAGAAAAAAATGAAGATTTTGAGATATGAACTATTTCAAACGCTTATCTTGTTCTTGACTTATGGTATCTGGTATTTTAATGATTTTTTTTTTTTATATTTGGCAAATATTTATTTTAATAAATTTTTTAAACAAAAATATTAATATTTAATATAATTTAATTAATATTTAATATAATATAATATTAATATTTAATATAATATAATATTAATATTTAATATAATTTAATATATTTTTAAACTGTTTTTATTCATAATGAACTAATTAAATATAATGATATGATTGTTTAATTAGAAATTATTGCAAGTAGCATGTGTTACATATATATTTCAAATGCTCCTTCAAAGAAATCATCATTTTTAAATTTAAAATTTTACTTAAATAAAAACTTATCTAAATATTGTACAAATATTTAAAAGTAGTTTTTAGTTGCATATAAATTTTATTAGTAAAATTTGCCTTTTTTACATTTCAAAACGTGTATTTGAAATCAAATCTAATTCTAGATATTTTCATATACATACTTTTCTGTAATGACGCCGTTTATGTATTTTTTTTTCTTCAAAATTAGAGATCCAGAACTTGATGGAGATACAATGCGTTTTTCCTCATCGATGTCCGCCCTATTGAAGACTTTGCACCATCTAAACATTTGTGACTTCGACAAAGAATCCTCTCCGTAGACTTCAGTACGTCAGAAACAGATTGCAGTTTTTTGCTTTCTTCGATCTTCAATACAAGAAAGTTTTGTAATCGATTTTTTTTCGATTTCCGGTTTTCGACAGAATTACATGTTTTAGGGGTCAGAGATTCCAAAAAAATGTTTTTACAAAATGTCTGTGTGTGTGTCCGTATGTCGGCATTCTACCATCAAGAAGTGTATGAAGATATGCATAAAATGGAACCAATTTTTTTCTGAATGTGCTGTGGCAAGCAGGTCGTTCTTCATATTTGAAATATTTCGCCGAGAGAGGCGTTGCAATAGCGATTTTTGTGTCATTTTCAATATTGTATCAACTAAAAGTGTATGAAGTTACGCATCGAATGTAAATATTTTTTTTTGTGAAAGTGTATGGCTATGGCTAATTGGTCCTCCCTAAATTTGAAAAAAATGTCCGCCGGAAGGGGGCTCTGTAATAGCGATTTTTGTGCCATTTTCAATATTGTACCGCCTAAAATTGTATGAAGTTATGGATGGAATTAAACCAATTTTTTTTTAAGTGTATGGCTATGACTAATTGGTCCTTCCTGAATTTGAAAAAAAATCGCTTAAAAGGCGCGCTGAAATAGCAATTTTTGTGCCATTTTCGATATTTTCCCATCTAAAACAGTGTGAAGTTATGGCTATAATTGAACCAAATTTTTTGTGAAAGTGTATTGGTATGGCTAGTTGTTCCTACCTGAATTTGAAAAAAATCAACGGGAAGGGAGCGCTGTAATAGCGATTTTTGGGCCATTTTCAATATTGTACCATATAAAAGTGTATGAAGATATGCATATAATTGAACCGATTTTTTTGTGAAAGTGTATGGGTATAGCTAGTTGGTCCTGCCTGAATTTTTAAAAATATTCACTGGAAGGGGACGCTATTATCACGATGTTTGTGCCATTTTCATTATTTTACCATAAAAAATGTGCGAAATCATGCATAGAACTGAAGTAAAATTTTTGTTTATGATTATTTTGGGGTATGGCAAGTAGGTCCTCCCTGGGTAGAATTTGAAAACAATTCTGCCTATCATTCTATTGTCATCGGATCGTGCAGAGAAACAAATTCGTTTTTACTCCGATTAATTGACTGAAGCAGAAATTTAAGATGAAAATCAAAGTTGGTATATTATTGAATAAAAATTATTAAAGCATTAACATTTGTAACTGTTCTTTTTAAATATTAAAATGCACGTAATAAATAAAATAAAGTCTTGGGACTGGCAGATGCAACTAGTTATCATTAGTCTTCAAATAACTATTCATAAAGAACCGTAGCTTTTCAATAAAAAAAATCTTAAGAAATGCAATTTTTTTAATGAAAGAAATTGTTCTCATTTTATAATCTGAAAATGTGTGAGATTGGCACATCCAACTAGTTTTTTTTACTTTACTGCCACTGTTTAAAGCTGTTTTTGCGTCAACTCATCCAATTTTTTTATTTTTCATTCAACTATTGAAAAATCAGTCTTATGAATATATTAAAATATCATTTTCGAAATAAATTTATTGGTGATTATATTATAAATAGCAGAGATTTTAACACTTGTTCTTAAAAATAAACTGGAACGTGAATTTTCATAAATTTAACTTTAATGAATATTAAAATAAAATATAATCTTTGTAAAAATCTCTTAAGAATAATATTTTTGAAGAATACGGTGAATAGCATGTCATGAAATGAAAACAATATATACTTTTCGAGCGAACGAAGAATTATTTTGCCTTGGGGAGTCAAAAAGCGTACTTTAAAGTGTGGATATTCTTTTGAAATATCAGAATAAGTGTGTGTGTACTCTTAAATAATGCATGTTTTATGTTTGACATAAAACTTAACCGTAAGTGAATGCAGCCTTTCGAAATCTAAAAATGATAGAAAGACATATCATTTGGGATCTAAGGAAAGCATTGAAATTTTTCTTTAAAATTGCGAGAGATATTAAAATGCGTTAAAATAGATGAAAATATCTTTTTTAATAATCTTTTTTAATGAAATTTTAATTATTAATTATTTTAAATTTTAATAATTAATCTTTTACCCATAATTTCAAATATTATTTAAAACTATTCTTTGAAATATTCTTCAAATTGTACCCAATTGTACATAATTATGCACTGAATATTTATAGAATTGAGAGAAAATTTGCATGGCATTCAACCGTCTGATTGACAAACAAAAAGGCAAAATTGTAATGTTGTTTTCTCAGTATTTTAGTTAAAATATTTAAAAAAGAGGTTTTTTCGAGCCCGATACAGAATATTTTATTATGCATAGGTGTATAATCATTGCTATTATTAACCATAATTAAAATTTTCAAAACTGGGTTTTATTTGTAGAATTATATTAATTTGTTGCAGGGAAACCTGCAGTTTAGTGAACGGAAAAATCAGTTCGATAAATATTTCTACTCTGAGTGGTTGAATAAGAATTAACAATATTTTATTAATCCAAAATTCCATTAACAATTTCCCTTAACAGTTATCAAGTTTTAATTAACAGTATCCGCAGCACACGCGTGTATTGCTACGGACTGAAAGCGCTAAACAAAACACTATAAATATAGTACAATTCGCGTAAGTAACAGGAAATTTTATAATCTGTTGGAAAATTATACTTTTGTTTTCTGAAAGTTTAATCCCAGTAATTATATGTCGTGAAATACTGTTAGGCGTTAGTAGATTTGACACACTTTTGAATAATAAAAAAAAAAAAACACTTCCCTGATCTGACATATTTGTTATAAAAACAGAAAACTTCAAGGAAAAAATGGACAGCTAAATTGTCTAGTATCTTCAAGTACCTTTTCTTGGAATAAATAGGACATTTTAGTGAATAATTGTGAAATGGTTGATATACGAATCAATAAACATCCTAAAAAAATCAAGAGCAAGAAGACTCGAGATTTTGAGTGGAACATTACAGAATTATTTATGTTTCTAATTTTTTCTTTATGCTCTTTTTTTTCTTATAATTCAACTCATTCTTATTCATAGTAACAGGGATTTACGGAGAATAAATTTCTATTTCGACCAAGGTACTTCCTGTACAAGATAAGTTTAAAATGTAGGACAGATAAAGCTTTCAGTATCCCTTTACAGTAAACTGGTAATTACAGTAGAGTAGAATAGAGTGAAATATAGTAATAGGAGGGTAAAAATATTATATCATAAAAGTATTTAAAAGTTTGCAGTCAACTATCAAACTCTACTAATAAATTAAATATTAATAAATAAAATTGACTGAACTTTTGTAATTGTTTTCAATGTAGGGGAACTTGGGGTAGAGTGAATTACTTAAAAATAATTGCAATTTTCAAAATGAATAAACAGAAAATTTATTTAAAATTTTACACTACATAATTTATAATACCTTTGACTTATAAAATTAATTTTTTCAAATTTTTATCCTTAAATTTCTGTGGTGTATTAAAGATGTAACATAATAGTAGAAAATTATCACTTTGCTCCATACCTGGGGCAAAGTGATATTGTTAATGGGGCAAAGTGAAATATGAACAAGATCTTTTCTATGTATGATTTTTTGCAGTTGTTTGACAATTATGCTAATCTGCATAAGAAACTAATTTGTCCATTTCTGAGTTCTTTCACTTTACACAATTTTTCCAGTGTTTCTGTATAGTATACAAGACTTGTATTATCAGTTATAGGCCACACAAAAACATCCTTTTTTGTCTTTAGGGCCGCATGAATTTAACTGAAAGAAAATGTGGTCCATCTTGTGAGGGAAACGAAATCACTTTAACGACAAACTGCTTCTTAGTATCCGGACCTTTATCTGAGTTTAGCTCTATCAATAGAAAATCACCATTATTTATTTTACTGAATTCCGCTATTTCTGTGACGAGGTGAACTTTATCCTTGTCTTCAGTGAAGTCATCTTTCTGGGCCTTAAATTCATCTTCTGTCTCACTGTTATCATCACAAATATCAGATTCTACTGATGATGTGGATGAATCTGAATATTCATTTTTTAATGTGTCGTTTTTTCTTTCTATTAGAACCCGAAGATGCTGCAAATAAGCTCTTAGCTACCTTTGGCTTACAAGTTGAAGCAGTCGTCAGTTTCTTTTACTCTTGTAAATTCTTCAGTGCAATACTTGAGGTTAAAACCATAGTTTTATCATGTTTTTTATTTAAACGCTGGACATGATGTCTGGCGACAGGAATAGGCAATATATCTCTCAAAGAAACATGAGTTGTTTTTTTAATTTCCATTATTGGAGATGCATTTATTTTGCTTGGTCCAGGTTTATTTATATCAGATGATTGAGCTTCTTTTATTGCAAGTAGCTCTATTTCACTTGTATCATATGTATGCATGTCTCTCATTGCATTAGCTGATATTGTGTTTTTGTCAATATCAGTAGAATTCACAAATAAAGGTCTGGCAGTTGTTTCTACTGAGGAAAAGATATCATGTTGGAATATATGTGGATTATAAGGGCAAATTCCTGGTTTTTGAAATCCATTAGCAGCTGTTTCAGCAGTCGCTGCTCGCATATAAGCAATACAGTAGACTCTCTCAAATCCGCAAAGCCTGGGACCATGGGTTTTGCAGATTTTAGAATTTTGCAGGTTTCTGGTCAATGATTTATTTACATTTTTGAAACAATAATTTGATTAGTAGTTAAGCATTGTAATCAATGTATATAATAAATTGTAACATTAAAATAATTAAATAAAATATTTAAATAAATAAATAATTAAAAAGCAAGTTATTGCAAAAACAAAATAGAATTTTAGAAAAATATTAAAATAATGTTAATAATTAAGATGCAATAATAAATATAAATAATAATGTGGAAAAATAAATCTTTTTTTATAAAGAAAAATATTTACCTTTGTTAATAAACAAAAAAAAGCTTGATTAATTAAAAAATTTTTCATTAATACAGCAAAAATTGTCCTTCCCCTCGAATTATAAACACTATTAAATGGTCATTGAAAGTTACATGACGCTGTAACTACGATACGATAGTGATTACAGTCAAAGATCGATAATCCGCGCTCCCATAATCCGCAATTTTCTATAATTCGCGTTACTTTTGGAATGTAAACAATGAAAGAAACAGTTAAGAAATTTACAAGTTTGTGATCCAAAAATGATTTTTAAAACAAATAATTAAAAAAATTGAAAAAGAATCATAATAAAACATTCATTTTTTGTTAATATAACTTTTTTATTTTATTAACTGAAAAAAACGGATTACAGCATTACGGAACCTATGTAATTTCTTTTTATTTAAATGCACATAATTTTTTAAATAAAATAACTTTAGAAAGGCATTTTTTGAGATAGCATATTAAATTAATTATTAGATTTCATATTTATCTTTTCATATTATACTGATTAAAGGATTAAAATACTGTCTAGGAATAATAAAATGACGTATAATCCACACTATTCCATAATCCACACAACCTTGGGGCGCAGCGTGTGTGGATTATAGAACTTCGCGTGTATTTCGATTAAATATCGATCATCTTAATTAGTAAACTGGATGTAGATACCAAATTCGTTTCGTAACTAGCAGGTATGCGAAAATATTAATAGAGCTATTAAGATAATAATTTTATATAGCAAAAATTATCCTGCCACGCGAAATGCAAACACTACCAAACGGACATTGAAAGTTATATTACACTGTAACTACGATAAATATTAATTCGATTAAATATCGATCATCGTACGTATAAGAAACGTATTATTTAACACTGCAGAATTTAAATTGAAAGATCATAAAAAGGAAGAAGTAGCAAAGGATTTAAAATATATATATATATTTAAAGAATTATTTGTATTGCGTTAGCCGCTGACTTCAGCGCCATCTTTAATTTCATTGTTTCATCTGAAAAAAAGGCGCGGATTCCTGGCGTTGGCGGATTTTATGGACGCGGATTTAAGGAAGTCTACGGTACTAAACAATGGCCCAACTTCAGTGATTGTTATTACTTTTCCAGGATGATTTCTAAGCGAGGTCCTAGCCTCTTGCTCATAGTATTTGATAAGTGGAAACATGAAGCACCCATTGATGCTTCAGACCAGGATTGCTGCTTTGTTTTTCTCTTTTATGTTCTTACCATTATACACCTGAATATGTAAACAAAATTATTTTACACTTTTAAAATTATAAATATTTTCTAGGGGCAAATTGAAATAAATATTTCATTTTGCCCCATCACTAAAATTTTATTTCACTTTGCCTTGCATGTAGTAAAATTAAAAGTAGGCCGAATATTAAATAAACAAATACTTCACTAAACAGCAGAATAATCTAATTTAAATTTGCAATAATTATTATGAGAATTTTATCATTATAGAATTCATAAAATTTTATTTTCTTACCTAGTAATATTACAATATGATCATCAAATTTGAAAAATTGTCACTAACATGGTATATACTGATCTCATTAGATGATTGTTGTTTGACAGCAATCAACTAGATGTGAAATAAAATAATGCAAATATCTGCAGATGGAGGGCACTGTATACAGATTAAATGTTTAACCATTTTAATTTGCCCCTCTATTTCATTTTGCCCCAAGTTCCCCTACTATGAACACTCGTAATATATTTTTTCACTTTAAACAAAATAAGTTTAACGATATTATCATTAGTATTAAAAGCTTCGGAAGTGAAAATTAGCATTTTTAAGAACATATATATATATATTTTTTTTTTTTTTTACCAAAAACATTTTGCAGGACACAGTTAAGTTTTTCTGTAGCTTCTGAAAAGTTGGTAATGTCGTGATCACATTTTATTTTATTTTTGTAATATAATTCTTGAACTTTTATTGGTAAATTCGAATTAAAAAAAACATTAACTATCAAATAACTTCTGAAATAAATTTATTGGTGTCTATAATTAAAAATGTGCGACTTTAAAAAATAATTAAATAGCAAACACTAAAACATGATTTTTTGACGAATTTTATTTTACTGGATATTAATATCCTTAAAAAAATATATAAATTTTATAAAAAAAACTTTAAGAGTACTGTTTTTCGAAAACTATAATACATAACTTATCTTGAAATGTAATATATATATGTATGTATATATGTACATACCAAGCGAAAGGAAAGTTATTTTACTTTAGGGAAAGAAAAAACCGTCTTTTAAAATCCGAATATTTTTAGGAGGAATATAAAAAGAATATCAGATTATGTCTCTGTGTGCTCTTAAATAATGCATGTTCTATGTTTGACATACTGCTTAACCATACATGAATGCAACATTTCGAAATCTAAAAATAATACCAAGCCGTATTATCTGGGATATAATGAAAAAAGTAAAAATTTTTAAGATTGTGAGAGATACTAGATTTTGCTTGAGTTGAAATAATTGGGAATCGTTATTTTAATAATGTGTTTTGAAAGAAAATAAACTAGCTTTTGTATGTAAAACTATTATACGGATTATATTGTTAATAAAAAATTATAGAGAATGTTATTATTTAAAAACTTTTGGAAAAATGGAAAAAAGTTGAAAAAAATCGTGAAATTCATTTATTTGTCTCTATTCAAATAGAGACAAAGATGTGATTGCTCCTCTAATTTGACTTACAAAATACAAATCCTTTTTCTAATAGTTTTTACTAAAAGGGCTGTTGACATATGAATTTCTTTGTATCGTATAAATTTGATAAATTAATTAAGTACAGAGCTACCTGAACAGTGACTTCTCTTTGCACAGGAGTGTTTCAATATGCGAATTCGGTTGTTCGGCATGAATTTTAGTTGCACCATGAAATAAAAAAACTGGCAATGTTTATTAAGCATACTAAAATTCTACTCGGTATATCTGGAATGCACTGCTAAAATATCAGTTAAATGTAAGGCATCTTTATAACCTAAAAACTGAACTGAAATAGCAGTAATAATCCTATAAATGGAGCGGTGTCATTTCTAATGTTTCAGAAGACATTTAGTGAAATTCCAATAGTTTCGATAACTTTAGTTAGTATAAAGTATTGTTTATGATTTTTTGTGTATTTTCAACAATAAAAATCTTTATCTACCCAATAAATTACAATATTAATTCTGAAATATATTAATTGCTATCTATATCAAAAATAGAACCGATTTTAACTTTCATTCTCATAGACAATACAAGTATTTGATATTTCAAGAATTGGTTGTTATGAATACCGAAATTTTATTAATAAATTATAATCTTTGTAAGAATCTCTTAAGAGTACTATTTTCAGAAGACTATAATGAATATTTTGTCTTGAAACGAAAAAGTATATACACTTTCCAAGCGAATAGAGAGTTATTTTGCCTTGGGGAATAAAAAACAAATTACTTTAAAATGCGAATATCTTTTCGAAAATATCAGAATAAATCCGTGTGTTCTCTTAAATAATGCATGATCTACGTTTGACATAAAATTTAATCACAAAATGAATACAGCCTTTTGATACTATATACTTAAAATTAATACCAAGCCATACAATTTGGGATAGAAACAAAACAGCGAAAATCATTTGTAAACAGTGTGATAAGCTAAAATGAATTGAAATATAATGATTTTTTTTATTTTATAAATACACTATTTACAACCACTTCTGCAAGTCTAGTTTTAAATATTTTAGCAGATATCTATGATATTTCAAACATATTGATAGACTTTTTTTTAATACATGCATCAATTTGTGAAAGAAATGTTTGAAGGTAAAGAAAAGAAATTGATTGCTATCCAATAATATCAGTTAAATGTAAAGCATGTTCACAATCTAAAACTTGTACTGAAATAGCAGTAATAATTCTATAAATAGAACGGTATCATTTATAATGTTTCACAAGAAATTTACAGAATTTCCTGCAATTTTGAAAAATTTAGTAACTTACAAGAATTGAATGATACGAATGAATGACTTTGTCTTTCAAAAATTTAAAATATTACATCCGAAACAAATTTATTGTTATCTATATTAAAACAGCAGAGATTTTTACTTCTATTCTCATAGATAATAGCTGCATATGTTTTTTTACGAATTCGGTTTAGCGAACATTAACGTTTTAAAAATAAAATATAATCTTTGAAAAAATCTCTTTTATGTACTTTTTACAAAATCCTATAATGAATAACTTGTATAGAAACGAAAAAAATATGTACTTTCCAAGCGAATAGAGAGTTATTTTCCATTGGGGAATAAAAAAAATGTACTATGAAATGTGAATATCTTTTCGAAGATATCGGAATAAATCGACGTGTGCTCCTAAATAATGCATGTTCCACGTTTGACATAAAATTTACCATAAATGAATGCAACCTTTTAAAATCTAAAAATAATACCAAGACATACCATTTGGGATACAAAAAATCAGAAAAAGACATTTGAAAACAGTGTGATGCTAAGATGAATTGAAATAAAATGATTTTTTTAGTAAATATATTATTTACAACCACTTGTGCTAGTCTAGTTTTAAATATTTTAGCGGATTTCTAAGATATTTCCAACATATTAATAAACTTTTTTTTTATATACATCAATTTGTGAAAGAAATATTTAAAATTAAAAAAAAAAACTCAATTGATTGCTATGCTAAAATATACGTTGGATGCAAGACACGTTTACAATCTAAAAATTGCACTCAAATAACAGTAATAATCCTATAAATGGAACGGCATCATTTATTTTTCACAAGAAATGTGACAGAATTTTATGTTTCACAAAAAAATGTTTTATTTTTTTTTTTAAATTTACTGAAATTCCATCACTTAGATAACTTTTGTTACTTACAAGAATTGAACGATATGAATGGCTTTGTCTTCCAAAAATTTAAAATATTACATCCAAAATAAATTTATTGTTATCCATATTAAAAACACCAGAAATTTTACATTATGTTCTTATAGCAAATACTGGAACATTATTTTTCATGAATTTGGTTTTAATGAGTATTAAAATTTTGAAAGTAAAATATAATCTTTGAAAAAATCTCTTAAGAGTACTATTTTCAGAAGACTATAATGACTATATTGCCTTGAAACGAAAAAATATACATACTTTCCAAGCAAATGGAGATTTATTTAGCCTTGGGAAATAAAAACATTTGTACTATAAAATGTGAATATTTTTTAGAAGATATCAGAATAAATCGGCGTGTGCTGCTAAATAATGCATGTTCCATGTTTGACAGAAAATTTACCATAAACGAATGCAACCTTTTGGAATCTAAAAATAATGCCAAGCCATGCCATTTGGGATACAAAAAAAGCAGTAAAAATCATTTGGAAACGGTGCGATATACTGAAATGAATTGAAATAAAATGAAAATTAGTATTTTATAAATCTGTTTTTAAGAAGAAAAGAAAAATATCGTTTTTATGTAAACCTGTTACTTAGATTATAAAAATATTCTAAACGTATAGAAACATTGATCGAAATGTGACTTTAAAATCGAAAAATTTAAAAGGTAAGACATAATTTAAATTTGCATAAAAATAATATAGTGAGACTGTGAAAAATTCAGACTAGAATACACGCGATACAATAAACTTTTCATCAAAATATATCGAAGTTTGCTTTAAAAAAAGAATACATTATTAAAACCACTTATGCTAGTCTAGCTTAAATATCTTTTCTAAAATAATTCCGTCAAAATTAAAAAAAAAAAAAAAAACTTTTTTTTATTTTTTTACACGAATTTGTGAAAGAAATAATTGGAGATAAAAAGAAATAATTGATGTTCAGCTATGATAAAAAGTTTCTAAAATGCACTTCATTTTTTAATCACACCATTTTAAGAACTTTACTTTTTATATAAACATTTTAATATTTTTTTTATATTACTTGAGAGATGTAAAACAAACAACATTTATATGTTTCTGCTCCAATCAAGTAATATAAAAAATATCAAAATGATTAAGATGTTTAGTTATGTAACAATTGTTTAATTACATGCAGAATATTTTCTTCATAACTTTTTTTCAAACTTTTCATATAAAAATGTTAGAATGTTTTGAAATAAATGTGACTTTAACACATCAGAAATTTTCGACATGTGACGTCTTGTATCCAATTTTTACATGATTTTATTACATTAAGGTAGCCTGATTAATCATTAGTTAATATAGTGCAACCTTGATTAATTGAGACAGTTAGAGGGACCCGATTATAACTAATTGGGGTGCTTGGCAAAGATAAATTAGGGGGTCCGTTTGGAATGAATGCAACATTATTCAAATAGAGCTGATTGTCACTCACTGTGTATGTGTATTGCATAGACATATTTTCGCCCCTTAGGTATAAATAGCAGAAATTTCATAGCTCCGTCAATTCTAAATTAAATTCCTCAATTAGTAAAAGTACACCTTTTGTTGCCCTTAGTACAAAAAAAAATCATTTATATAAATTTAACAGTTTGTTATATTACTTTAAGATGATTTTAACAACTTCAACATATGGAAGAGATGGAACTGGAAAAAGAAAGTAAATATTTTATAATTTGATGTATGGATTTCGGGGGCCCCTTAATAAACGGGTTCCATGTGCAAAGTCCCGATTTGCCAATGCGGTTATATGGGCCTGACCTCTAGTACCTCGGATTTCGGAAATCTCGGATAACAGATATTGTGTGCTTGCTCACTTTACTCGCTGTGCTTGCGAATTTAACATCTTTTAGAATAACAGACAGTAAAGCGCATTTAAATAATAAAAACATATATACATAAAGTTATATTTCATGGCTTGATAAATTTATAAAGGAAATCAACTACTTGTAGCAAATTTTAAAAAACAAATTAATTTTCTAAGTAGATTTCGTATGAAATACTATTGCAGTATTATAGCGGCGGTGCCTATTGCGGTAGCGTCTATGTTGGAATTTCTGAAAAAAAAAAAATTCCAGTCCAATTATGACACCTAGACCCCAAAACTACCATCAGTAAAAAAGTTTATAGATCTATCTATCTATCTATCTGTCTAAGTCACTTTTTATGGACACGATAATTTCTATAATTCTGCTCTAATCGCCTCAAAATTGATACATAAAATCAACGGGTATAAAATCTCAGTCAAATTCGTTAATGGGCAAAATCGGACCAAGGAAAGGTGGAAATAGGGAGGTTTTTGTGAAAACCGAAAAAAGGCCATAACTTCTTAATTAAAATATTTATCGAATCAGTTTAAAGTTTCTATTATTTCTAAAAAGTGAGCCAAAAGTTTATGCACGCCAGATTTTTAATAAAGTTAAAAATGGGCTCAAGGAGCGAAAAAAATAGGGTTTTTGATTCATAAAATTCATAAATTTGTCAATTCTCAAAATATCAAAAACAACTAAATTTTTTATCAACCTTCTTAACATTATCTAAAACTTTTGTATTTACAAGTTTTTGATAGGACTAAATCTTACCTGTAAATAAAATTGTAAGTTGGAAACTGCTCGTGAAGCGTAGCAAATGAGGTGCGTTCGTACGATAAGGAAGTTTTAAAAATATTCAGATCTTACTGTTATAGTGGACAGTACTTCGGATAGAGTATAGTATCCAAAATATTTTGTGTGTCCCTCTAAATACTATCTGCTTTCTTTTATTCAGGAAATAACTTGTAAAATACCTCACCAATGTACATCAATCTCATAAAATGTCAATAGTTAATTACAATTAAAACGCGCACCAAACAATATTCTCCTTATACCATTATGTAATGGAAAACTTTTCTGTGGCCTTGTAAATCAATAGCAAATGTTCTTCGCACCACAGAATGTGCAGAATGTATATTATAATATGTACTTCGTACATTTTATTATATTCGAAAAAGCGCAACACCATTAAAATGCATGTGAAACTTTTTACCCATTGACAGCAATATAAAGGAATACTTTTGATTGTCCCTGTAATTAATCTATGCATACTATTTTCATAGAATTTGAAATGACTCAACAAAATTATGTAATAATTATATATTTTAATTTTCAAACGATTAAAATGTATTCGAAACTTTTTTCCACATTGACCGTAATGTAACGGACTTCTTTTGATTGTCCCTGTAATTGATCTATGCATCCGATGTTCATAAAATTTGTAATGACTCGACAAAATTATGTAATAACTATATATTTTTAATTTCAAACGATTCAGTTGGGTAGTTTTTGCGTTGTTATATGCGGACGGACGGACTGAACAACAACTATACGTATTTTCTATGCTACTACGTATTTTCATAATTACGAATGTACATAAAAAACGAAAACAAAAAGGCGGAGTGGAAAAAGAAAAAAATCCATAACTTCGTTATTTCTGAAATAGCAAATCCTATAAATTTATTTTACATCTTCTTAATAATATGTACAACTTTTATACAGACACGTTTTTCATGAGACCAATCCTTATAGTAAAAATATATTAAACAAAAATAGGAGTTGAAAAAAAACCCCGCAAATCCAAACTGCTTATATTCTGACTCATTTTTAAAATTATTTTTGATTTTAAACGCATCCAAAAGCGAATCCTCCTATTTATGAAGTATATAATGTGATGTACTGTTAAGTGTTTGGATAAAAGCAGGCCCGTAGCCAGGATTTTCTTTCGGAAGGGTCTCAATTTTGGAATTTTTTCTATTCTTACAAAAGTAATTTGAACAACATTCAGTAAAAAAAAAAGAAAAATTATCTTAGGCTTATCCTAATGTGTGTTTATACATAGGATACTTGTTAATTATGTCAAATATTGTTATTTAATATTTATTTTTTTCAATTTCTGTCGCAATTTTTAACTTTTAAGAGCATTTCCAGTTTCTAAACGTGTTTGGAAACAGGGGAGTTTTTAGGAAAAATTTTCTGCGAAACTTAAAAAGCACAAACTAACAATGTTTGAGATGAGCCTCAAGTAGGGGAGAGAGGGGCACATTTGAACTGGGAGCATCTTTGAACACTGTAAATATTTTCCTTCAAATAAATTATTTTCTAAAAATGTCTATGGCAATACATTACTACTGTTTCAGTGCAATAAGTACACAAAGATGATCCATTTTGTATGCACAATACTGTCTAAGCAAGATATGTATTTCCCCCCCCCCCCTTGAATCTAAACTTAAGAAAATAGCGCTGTAAGATTTTTGTTCAAAATTTTGTATTCCTAAAATTTTGATTTGTTGTTCAGCACTTAAATAAAGATGTAATCTTTAGTTTATAAGCTTTCTTTTATTCAAATTCTTCAGCCGAATTGAGTAAGCACTTGTAATGTTAAACTCCATGTGATGGAGCACCATTGAACAAAAAAGCTGGGGCACCATTGAACATCTAAAACTATGAAGTAAAGAGGTGTTTATGTACCTAAATATTACTATTTTTGGAATCTTTTCTATGTGAAAAGAGATTAATTAAGAATATCAAAGAACATGAACTTATACTGTTAACAATCCTTCCTTACTCCATGCACGTACTACAATCTCTGGATGCATCAGCGATTGGAAGTTTCAAACCTATATTGATGATGGCATTCATTTATTTCATAATTGCAAAGTCCGGATACACAATAATGATTCATGGTTTAGTAGGTTTGTCTAACAAAGTCTCTACTCTTTCATTTACTCTTTCCCAAACTATGGAATTACTATAGTACCTTCGTACTAGATAAAACGAAATTTAAGTCAGGTTTTTTCCATAAAAAGTGTGAATGTGAAAAATTTTAATTTTCCAGAAGCATCAGATATCATATTGGTGTATTACAAGGATATTTTAAAAAAGTTTTCTCAACCATACATAACTGGAGAGACATCTCGTGTTGTTTCAACAATGATTTTTGACTTCAACTTGGATGGATTTAAATTTGGTTAAATAATAGAGAAATTGTTAGTTTCAATAAAATATAGTTATTAAATTTTATTCATATTACTTTATAGTCCTAAAACATATGCAGCGTTTTACGAAAACTCTCAATAATTTGATATTTTATTCATTTGTTCAAATGTACCCCTACATGGGACATGTTTGAACAGAAATATTTCAGCTTTTTAAATCCTCACAATTTTTTTAATTTATTTGGAAAACTTTTAATTTCTGATTCATATGATGAAGAAATGCCCTGTTTTAATTATGTAATACTTAAAACGCAAAAAATACAATACAAATAAGAAATGTATTGATTTTTAAAAAAATTGTTCGAACGATCCTCCTTCTCCTCTATCCTATGAAAAAAAAAGTTGTAAAATATTGAAATGCAAACAAATAATATGTATTGATTTAAAACACAGGATTAATGTTAACGTGCGAGAACTGACATTACGAGTGGGAGGTCTTGAAACTACTGATCCATAAATGAAATAAATTACACTCATTATTTTTTTGAAAAAAAAAAAAAACAATATTTGCTACAGTCATATGTAATCATAAAAAATATGTTTGTATTTCACTTTCTCTGATTATAATAATTATAAATGATACTCTTCGTAAAATAAATTTACTAGCAGTGTTGAATTCAGGCACTTTTCACCGGCAGGGATTTTTGGGGCTCCGGGGTGGACATTATAGTGTTCCGGGGGGGGAGGGGGGATTGTACTTTTTGACCATTGAAAACACAAAATCACAAATTTTCCGGGTGGGACATCTCATTGCTCTGGTAGAGGGGAAATATCCCCCTCCCGGGCCACCCCCAGAATTCAACACTGTTTACTAGTGCAACAGAAGCTATCATCATAATTTCTTCTTAGCCATGATGCTGATTGACTTATCAAGATATTCTGTTATTTCCCAAAGAATGGAAATCATGGAAAAGCTACTCAGTCTGCCATCGACCATAACGTTTCGAGTCAAAGATTTAATTATTTTCTTTGCCGAAAAATATCTTTCAGCACTGACTGTTGTTACTCGGCTTTCAACCAAAACTGTCAGAAAGTGTTTGATTTTATCGTTAATACGTCACATTACAGTACTAAAACTTTTAAAACTTCTGTGTTGGTGTCAACATTAGCAATTTGTTTGCACCCGAATTCATATTCAGCTTTCACTTGCTACATTGACACTTTATCCTGAAAATATTGCATTGGATTCTCTAATTTGTTTGCTTTTTCCTGTGAAGCACATTCTGGAAGATGTAACTGGCTTACATTAGAATGGCTTCATTCGAAATGAATCGATAATTTAAATTTTGAATAAGACTTTCTACATGAAGAAATAAGACCGTGATATTGTAATACTTGTCAGTGGATGTAATTTGAGGGTTTGTACCTGTTGCCTATCTAAATGTTAGTCTTGGGATCTTTATTGCAGTTTAGAAGATGTCTTCTCAAAGTTTAGATGTACAATAAAATCTCACAAAAGATTTCTACTTCATTTTTCTGCATATATATGTAAAACATTTAGGCATCTTTAGCATGGGTTACAGCCAATTTTATATCACGATTTTTTTTTGAAGAACTTATTATAATTGTTAGACAGAAAACCCTCTGACAAACAGACAAGCTTATGAGGAAATGATTCTTCTCTATGACTGCCGAAAAAGCTCCAGCTGTTGAAGAAATCTTCCATGTGTTTTTCGAAATGTTTTCCGAGCTAATACAAATGTATTTAAGTAGCTCAACAAAAGTCAATATGTTTTCATGCCTCTCGATAGAATTTGTATCACAAATGCGAAGAAGTTATTTTCTTTTGTTTTCTAGGATATATGATGCAATTGCTTCTTGAAGCGCTAAATTTGCCTTTAAGTGATTTTTAAAAACTTTTATCGCTGCTTTAACAAGTCCATGATACTTTCGAATGAAGGGAATCAGCATGCTGTTCGACAAGGCAAGATTTAAACAATGACTTTCATAGAGGACGTATCTAATTTTTAGATACTCTGAAGAATTCTAGGATGAACCCCGCTAACATGACCAAACTTATTGGCTACTTTGTCATACGCCTTTGCGACGCATTTATACATGCCAAGACATAGTTCATCACAATATTGTAAAATAACTTCCGAATTATTGGGTTTTGTGATTTTTTTAATAGTCCACATATCTAACACAAATGTCAAGCTGTTCTGCGCTTGAAATGTTCATAGTTTCATCAATAATTAAGCTGAAACAGATCACAATATTTATTTTGATAATTAATACTTCGGTAACTTTATCCCAGAATATTTGAATGATTTCAATCTAAGTTTCTAGGATGAAGTAAATAGTATTTCTAAGAATATTTATAATATCTCATTTCAATTCATTCGCTCCAGACCTTGCTCAAAACTTAAAAGAACTCTTAGCTAACAGTCTTTTTTATACCAATTTCTCTAAACCTAGAGGATTGTCATCGTGGTCAATGGCTATTTTGTTCTGCACAAAATAAGATTGTTTCAAGTATTAGTCCAAGAACTGCTCTAATTTCTTCTTTTCCTGGAGCTCTTTGAAATCTCAGCAATGAAATAATTCTACATCTATTTTCTTGAAGAAATCTAAAGTTCGTTTGTTAAAATAACATACGGTTTGTGATTATCTAATTGTATATGTTTAAAAAAAAACATTTAACCTTTTACCAATGACTGAAACATGTAGAAAATAGCCTTCCTAAGTTTTCGTGACCTATCTTATGCCGTATGCGTATTACACTTAATTTTTCTTAGTCAAATTAGTAATAAAAAATTACACTTGATCGAATTTTACTGCACATAAAGAAAGTGAAAATTACTTTTTAAAAAGAATTTATATTTTTAGTGGTTAAAAAAAAAAAAAAATTAAAAAAAAAAAAAAAAAAAACATATTCAAATAACCGATATAATGAAAGATTCTGTAATTGTAATTCAGTAAATGGATATTTTTACAGTTAAAAATGCAATTGATTTTAATTTAGAGGAAGATAAAAACAAACGAAACTTATTTTTTTATCATACAGATAATTTTGTATTTTTAAACTTTCGGGAGGGGCTTCAGCCCCCTTAGCCCCCTCCCTGGCTACGGACCTGGATAAAAGCAGATTTTAATTTGAAAAAGGCTGCCAAAATGGGTATTTTGAATAGAATTTCCCCGAAGCGATCATAATTGAAAAATTCATGAAATATTCAAATAACAAACTGTTTAAAATCTGTTTTTGCTCTTTTACGTATCCAATTGTCAGGTTCTCTTTTTTAGGAGCTGTATAATCTACAGTAGTGATCAGTGTTTTGAAAAAAGGCAGAAAATCCTTCTGTAGTAAAAACTAGCCTTAAAAGGAATGATTCCTGAAATGATGCTGATATGTAAGATTTCCGGAAATAACGAATCCGGGTAGACCACTCCTTCCATGAGTCCAACGGCTCCGTCTATGCATTGCGAAGCGATTCCAACCGTGATTGCAAAGCAATACCCAACGGAATCGCGAAGCGATTACGCGGGGGATTGGCGAGCGTAGCGAGCTGAGGGACAGAGCTCCCTCAGAGAGTTTAAAACAACTGTAACTGCTCATTCCAATTATGCATGTTTGGGGCGCGGCACCTCATTCCCCCCCCCCCCCAAAGGGGAATTTTTAAAATTTTTATCCACAGCACTCGTGTTGCATGTCTTTAGAAAGGTCTGAAACTGCCTTTTCCTATTATGGATGTCTTGTGTGTCCCCCTCCACTCTGTCCCCCAGAGGGGGCACATTTTTAATTTCTTTACAACACCAGTCGTGTGACACATTATTTGAATGTTCTGCAACTGCTTATTCATATTATGGATGTCTTGTGTGTCACCCCCACTCTGCCCCCCCCCCCCAGGGAAGGCGCAGTTTTAATTTCTTTAGAACACCAGTCGTGTGACACATCATTTGAATGTTCTGCAACTGCTTATTCATATTATGGATGTCTTGTGTGTCACCCCCACTCTGCCACCCAGGGAAGGTGCAGTTTTAATTTCTTTAGAACATCAGTCGTGTGACACATCATTTGAATGTTCTGCAACTACTTATTCATATTATGGATGTCTTGTGTGTCATCCCCCACTCTGCCCCCCAGGGGGGCACATTTTATATTTCATTACAACACCAGTCGTGTGACACATCATTTGAAAGGTCTGCAACTGCTTATTCATAGCATGGGGTATTGGCGAGCGCAGCAAGCAGGGGTAGCCTACAACTTGGAATCGCGAAGCGATTACGCTGGGGGTTGGCGAGCGTAGCGAGCAGGGGGGGCGGAACCCCCCTAGTGTATAAAAAAGCTGTCAAAGTGGGAACATTGCACAAAATTTCCTGAAGCGATCGTGATTGAAAATTGAGGATGTATTCAAATAACAAATTGCTTATTTTATGACTCATTTCTAAATTAAAGTTTGCTTTCAAACGCATTCAGCTGACAGTTTTTTTTAATTTAGAAGCTATATAATGAGCGGTATTGATTGATTTTTTAAAATAAAGTCAGAATATATGTCATAATATGTTGTCAAAATGGGCATTTGAGCCGAATTTTGCTTAAGATGATTCTGATAAAACCAGCTCTTACAAAAAAATGAAATCAAAAATTTTGCAAAAGCTGCCAAAGAAAGTTGTTAAACTGGATTTATATCTAATCCTATTTTATTTTAGGTAGATTTTATATGAAATACTACCTATTGCGGTCACTCCTATGTTGGAATGCTGATCTACACCGATTATGACCTCTAGAACCCAAAATTATCATCAGTAAGAAAGTTTATATATGCATCACTTTCATCTGGACACGATAATTTCTATAATTCTGCTCCAATCCCCACCAAACTGATACATAAAATCAAGGGTTATAAAATGTCGGTTGAGTTCGTTAATGAGCAAAATCGGATCAAGGGGGTGGAAATAGGGAGGGGGTTTCTGTAAACCGAAAAAACGTCATAAATTCTTAATTAAAATAGATTTCGAACCAATTTAAAGTTTACATTACTTCTAAGAAATCGGCCAAAAGTTTATGCATGACAGAATTTTGATAAAATTAAAAATGGACTCAAGAAGCGAAAAACAGGGTTTTGGTGAGAAATTTTTTTTTTAACTTCGTAAATTCTAAAAATAACAATCCAATTAAATTTTTTATAAATGTTCTTCAAATTATCTAAAACTTTTGTACTTATAATTTTTTCATAGAACCAAATTTTACTGATGAAAAAAAATTGAAAATGAAAAGAAAAGGGTGGGGGGTGAAAAAAGAAAATATTACATAATTTAGTGAATTTTTAAGCTATGAAATATAATTAAATTTATTTTACATCTTCTCAAAAATATCTACAAGTTTTATGCTAACAAGTTTTTCATAGGACCAATTCTTATAGCAAAAATAAAATAAACAAAAATAGGAGTTGGAGCAAAAACTTCAAATCCAAACTGCTTATATTCTGACTCATTTTCATTATCATTTTTTATTTTAAACGCATCCAAATGGCAGATTCTGTTATTTAGAAACTATATAATATGATGTATTCGCCAATTTTTTGATAAAGGCAGAATGTATTTCAAAAAAGCCTGCAAAAAACGACATTTCGAACAGAATTTTCCGAAGTGATCGTGATATAAAACTAAGAACGACTTCAAATAACAAATTGCGTTTTTTCGGACTCATTTTTTATTCCATTTTTGTTCTCAAGCGCATTCAATTTGCAGGTCCTCTTATTTAGGAACTATACAATGTGAAGTACTGGCCAGTTTTTGATAAAGACAGAATATATTTAAAAAAAAAGGCTGCCAAAATGGGTACTTTGAACAGAATTTACCGAAGCGATCGTGATTGAAAAAATGAGGTATTCAAATAACAAAATTGCATTTTTCTGACTCATTTTTAAATTCAGTTTTGCTGTCAAATGCGTCTTATTGACAGATTCTGTGATTTAGAAACTATATAATGTGCCGTACTGGTCCATTTTTTGACAAAGACTAAATATATTTTGAGAAAAAGCTGTCAAAGTGTGCATTTCGCACAAAATTTCCCTAGCCGATCATGATTAAAGAATTGTGGATATATTTAAATAGCAGATTGGTTATTTTATGACTCATTTTTAAATTAAATTTTGCTCTCAAACGCATTCATTTGACAGTTTTTTTTTTTTTGTTATTTAGGGACTACATAATGTGCATATTTATCGATTTTTTAATAAAGTTAGAATATATTTCAAAATATATTGTCAAAATAGACATATGAGCCGAATTTTGCTTAAGATTATTCTGTTAAAACCAGTTTTTACAGAAAAACGAAATCAAAAGTGGCCAAATAAAGTTGTTAAATTGGAATAAACTCTAATCATATTTTATTTTTTGTTTTTGAAATGAGCACTCTTCGAAATCTACCTCCGGTTAACATATTAGCAACCTTTACATGGATGCGGACATGGGAGAGAATTACACTGCTCAAAACAATTAAAGGATATTTGAAGTTTTATATAAAATAAAGATATAAACGAATTTTTTTTGCCGAAAATAGAAGAAGAGAATCACGAATGCAAATTTTTCTGGTTTTCAAACTGTGGAGTATGCAAATTTTGAGTTTGACGTCAAAAACGTCGCTTCAGTGGCAGCGAATGAAATTTGACTTTCAACTGGATAAAAGAGAATGAAGACAAGGATGATAGGCATTCAGTGATTGTTTTGCTTCGATGAGTACGATGTTTCAGCGAAGTCATTTGACAGATTCAGAAGCTTGCAGAATTGTTGGTAGGTTAGAAGGGGGCCAAACTCAAGCCGAAGTAGCGCAAGCCATTGGAGTGTCACAAAGTGTCATTTCCAGGATCTGGAACCGTTTTTTGGAGAGTGAATGTGCAGGCCGAAGACCAGGGCAATGTTGTAGACGGCCAACAACGCCCAATGAAGATCGGTATTTAGCGTTAACAGCTCGGAGACACCGAAACATGAACGCTACTCTTCTCCAACAACACCTTCGCTCGGCTACAGGCCCAACGATTTCAACTCACACTGTCCGAAACCGGCTCCATGCTGTAGGTCTGTATGCTCGCCGACCGATGGTATGTGTTAGATTAACATCAAGGCATCGTCGCGACCGCGGGAGTGGGCAACCGAACATGTCAACTGGAGGAGAAATGAATGGAGCAATATTCTGTTTTCTGACGAGTCCCGTTTTTCTGTGCATCCGGATAATAGGCGTATTTTCATCTGGAGGGACCGTGGCAGTAGGAATAATCCTGCATTCGTGCACGAAAGTGTCAGATTTGGCAGTGGAGGAGTGTTGGTGTATGGTGGCATCTCTATTGACGGGCGCACTGACCTCTACATCATTCGAGATAGATCTTTGACTGGTCGCCGATATAGGGATGAGATCCTCAGACCTATTGTAGTCCCTTACGCTGCAGCAATCGAAGATAACTTCATTTTAATGGACGATAACTGCAGGCCACAACGTGCAAACCTGGTGGAGGATTTCCTTTTCGAGGAAGGAATCGTTCGAATGGAATGGCCAGCGTGTTCTCCAGACATGAATCCAATCGAGCACGTTTGGGACGCTCTACGTTTCTGGCCGCCAACAACACCCACAAACTCTCCAAGAACTGGAAAGAGCTCTTCTGGAAGAGTGGGGCAGAATACCCCAACTCGTCATTAATAGCCTCATTGAGTCCATGCCTCAAAGGTGTTCAACATTGCTGGCCGCCCGTGGAAACCATACCCCCTACTGAAAATGATTTTCTTTGAAGAAAACACCTTTTCTTATTCTTTTTTTCTCATATACACAAATTGTGTTTTTTTACCTTTTGTACACAAATGCGCAATAAAATGCATTTTTTTTCTGCCAAACATGTGTTTTTTATTCTCATATAACCTACTATGTCTGTCGACCATGTATCAATCAGCTAAAAAGTTTCCCAGATACAAAATCCGCCTAAAACTGCAATATCCTTTAATTGTTTTGAGCAGTGTATATGCAGGGATTGGTTGATCGGTTCTGTCTTCCCTTTAACATTAGTTTAAAGGACGTTTTCTTTCGCCCTTTAATAGAAAATGAAAATACTTTTTTTTTTAAATATTTGTCGCAGAAAAGTTGTTCTTCGGATTAGTGTAATAGATATGCTGTAGAAAAACATCGTAGAAATAGTTTAAAAAATTTTCTTCAAATTTAACTTTTTACAATTTTTATAGTTATATAGACATTTTACAATGCATTTATAATTTTAATGTATAAGTAATGCATAACTTCATGCCGTAACATTTTTCATGCACTTTTAAAAAATATGAAACAAGGAACATTTTTATTTTTAACGTAAGATGTAGCTGACTAAAAAAATGTGCATTAATTATAATTTTACCCAAAAAGCAATGGTTGCACGAATTACAAAACATTTTAGTCATGCAAAAAATAATAGTTAAAATTATTTTACCTAAGAAGAAAACATCATATTTGTTGAAGATAGCAGAATAATTATATTTATTTTTAAAATGTCTATTTTGCTTTAAAATGGATTATTATAACTACTGAACTAGCAAGTATGCACGTAGATATTGGAACAGACATTGCACTTTGTATCTTCCAAGCACATTCCTGCCAAATTTTTTTGATATAGTACTAAATTGAATAAATTTAGTTTCCTGATATCTTGTAGTACCTTAAATAAAAATCATGTAATTAGAAATCTATGATATCGGACATTATAAAACTATGCCAGTTTGTGGTTCTTTATTTCCTGCACTACGGCGAAAAACGTGTTCATGACGCATGAAATTGCAGCATAACATAAGCCAATCACAGGGCAGGATTTTTCGTCATGTCCATATCCTTGTAAAGGTTGCTCATATGCCTCCGGTTATAGGCCAAGCTGATAGGGATTTTTTGTTGTTAAAATGACCACTCTTCGAAATCTAACTCCGCCAATATGCCATGCCGACAGGAATTTCTTTAAACTATACTAAGGTAAATGTAGAACAATCATTTTCAAAAATAAAGACTAAAAAGATTTTAGTTACATTATCATATTATATTTACATTATTTTGTATAAAAAAAGTCTGCTGCCTTTCATTGAAAATGTCTATATTTTTTGTGAGTGCGTATCCGATTACGGAAATTTTTGATTAACTAAAGATCTATCAGTCTAACATCGCTTATTTGTTCCAAATATTTTAGACCTTTGTTATTGCATAAACAACTTTAGCCGTTAAATCCACAAGACCCTTGCACGAATATTGAATTACAAAGTTTTGTATTTTTCAAAACTTATTCTCAGGTTTTAAAAAAAAAGTGATTTTGCTCTCGGTTTACAAAAATCCCGATTAATCTAAGCTGACTTAATCGAGGTTCTTCTATTGTATTCTATATTATATGTACTTGTCTATTATATTCTACATCTATATTTTGCTATAACATGTACTATAGTTACATACTATAAATTGTTTAAAGTACAGACTCATTTATTTCAATTTTAGCACAGTTCAAAATATATAGGTATATATAGTTTTTTTAAATTTAGGTTTTAACACCCACTAAGTAAACTTAATAATCCATAAACTATCCTACTACAACCTGACTAATGTACCAAGTTTCAATGAGATTTTTCAACCTATTTTATTCTATAAAGAATATCTGTAAATAAACAAAAATTTTCTAATAAAACATAACTATAATAACGACATTTATATAATAAGATTGAATCTGAAAAATCATAACTTTTTAATTCTCCTGTAATTAGAAAAGTGAAGGTAGATAAATACTATGATTACATGAAACAGGATATTTTTTGAGCCAGCCTTAAGGTATATATTAACGCTTTTCACGTAAATGCACACTGCAGCAATTTTCGGGGAAATTGAACGTGATAAACGGTGCAAGACTGGTCTTAAAGGCTCAGCAATAAATTTTTTCGGAAAGATTTCAGAACTTAATGAGGGTTATTCCTCAAATCAATTCTAGAAAAATAAATAATGAAAAAAAATTCTCATTAGTGAAGTACCAAAGAAATACTTAAGGAAGTATTAATGATTATTGCTTCAAGCAAATTTGTGGGGGCACACACAGTACGGTTTTCTGATTTATATTGATCTTGGTTCTATATTCCGTAACTATTGTAATTAAAAAATATATATTTGTTTTAATAAAATAGCAGATGATAACAAACAAAAGTGCATTGTGTAACTAAAGAAAACAAAATAAATGTAAAAAACCAATGAAATGTACTTTATATATATTTAAGGGGCAGACATAGTACAGTTTTCTGATTTCTATTGGTCTTGGTTCTAAATTCGGTAAATATCCTAATTAAAAAATATATATTTGCTTTAATAAAAAAAGCAGATGATAGCAAACAAAAGTACATTTTATAACAAAGAAAACTAAATAAATGTATAAAACTAATGAAATTATTTTTAGCAAAGTTTCAATTTTTTATGACATTCAATGATATAGTGGAAAGTATATTTCGTAATTACGCATTTTCGTGTATATCCCTTTATTTATTCTTGTGTATTTCGTTAGTAAAGTGTTCCAGAATCGTGCTTCTATGAGTTAAAATCTATGAACTGCGAATTTCAGAAATATGATCTTAACTATCTTCCTTTGAGCTTTCTTTTATAAATACAGTCATTAATCATCTATCATTTATCGTAGTATCCTCAGATTTAAAATTTAAAAAAATAAACCTAATTCCTTTCTCGTTAAGTACCTTCATTTTTGTGAAAATAAAAAAAATGAATTAAGTTTGGTTATGATGTAACCTGCAATTCTGACTGTATATATATAGATTCTTACCATCCTTTTTAAACACGATTTATGGTATGTAATGCCACATCTCTATATTTGTAAAACATGTTTTGAGTCAATCTGATAATATTCAAAATAGCATTCTTATTTCAATGAAAATAACCTTCAACATTATCATTAATGAAGCAATAAATAAAAAAGGATTTTACATTGTATGCAATTTTGATAATGAAAAGCAAGCCGGAAATTTCATTTCCTATGTAGCTAATGAGGTACGTTAGTACTATAATAAAGTTTTTCAAATATACAGTACTTTGGATACACTACAGTATCCGAAATTTTTTGAGTGTCCGTATAAATATTATTCTTTCTATTATGCAGGAATTAAGTGCTAGTAAATCTCAGCAATACAAAATAATCAATATATCAATACATAAATTTCATAAAATAGGAAATTGTTAAATATAATTAAAACGCACCCTAAACGATGTTTACATCAATACCTTTTTTGTAATATTATACTTTTGTGTGGCCCTGTAATTAATAAGAAAAATCTTTGCGCCAGATATTGTAGAGGCTGTATATTTCAGTATGTATTTTATCGATGCATATCAATTTTAACATGTTCGAAATAGTGTATTATCTTGCAAAAGCAAAATGTATTTAAATCTGTTTTTTGCCAATAACCGCAATGTATCTCAATACTTGTGATTGTACCTGAAATTAATCTAAACATCACATTTTTACTGAATTTGAATTGACTCAACCGAGTTATGTAATAATTATATATTTTAAATTTCAAACGGTTCTGTTTTGTAGTTTTTTTCGTTGTTACATGCTTACATACGTTTTGAACGACGAGTATAGGTGCTACATACTTACATAATTACGAACGCACATTAAAAGTTCGCTGACTAATTCCTAGTATATATTATATTCCGAGATTTTATTTGCGTACTTAGAAATTAATGTTACAAATATATAAAATAAATTTAAAGTCGGCGCGCGACGGGACATTTAGTTCTTCTTTAAAACATTCCTTAAGAGTAACTTTTCTTCAAAACAGTACAAAACACTACTGTTTCCAAACAAAACAGTACTCTTTCAGTACAAAACATAAAAAAAATATTTACAGAGTTTGCTTCGATAATGTAAATTTATGAATAATTTTTGCAATTTTGTACATCTATGTTTAAAATCTCTGTATAAAATATACGTTGGTTCCAATCTTTTCTGCTATTAATCGAAAATCATACAATTATTGTAAATTTTATAATTTTCATAATTTAATTTATTTTGCAATACATTAAATGTATTTTATGCAAAATATATTACGTGCTAAAATGTGTGCGTTCATACAAAATCATTCAAAACAAGTTTGATTTACCTCTAAGCATTAATATTCCAATGGTATTTAATGTTTTAATGTTTTCTTTTTAATAACAAAAGTAGTTTTTAAATATCAATATTTATACTATATTGTTTATACAGAAACACTATTTTATTTTTTGTTATTATTTCTTCATATTTTTCTATAAATGATAGAGAAATATAAGTACTTTACGGGTAATAAGAAATTTATTTTAAATTAAATGAGAAATATTTCACAACGTTATTTGTTTTTTTCCTTTTTTCTCTATATTTTAACAAACATATTTCCTATGTAACTGTATCAGTCTTGTTACTGTTTCTAATTGGATTTCTTTAGTTGTTGATAAAGTAATAAAATTCGGTAAATAGACACGCAAGAGTGTATTTTCAGATTTGTTTAATCTAGTAATTGAATAGCACAAATGTTTAGTGAAAAATATTTACTATGTGCAATCCATTTAAGTTGATGAAAAATATGTTTAGCATCTGTATCATATGCATAACTAATTTAGAATTGATCTATTCACTAATAAAAGTGCATGCATAATCAGTTTATTTCTTAATCTAATTTTTCCTCATCATTTTAACGATCCTATACTTTGAGCACTATTATTTATGAATAAAATTTTGCTTTAATTCAACATAGAATTTTTTATCCGAATTAATATCGCAATGTAATTATGATTTTGTTTTTTATATATTACAGCTTCAAATGTTTTAATTTGTGTATACAAATTTAAAAAAAAATAGCTAAAAAAGTATTTCTACAGTTTTTTTTGGCTGTTTTCATGTCAGTTTTCGCATTTTGGAACATGATTATTGATTGAAAACTTATGTATGTTTAACAAATTATTTTCCTCTATATGGTATTGTATATCGTTCTTCAGTATTTTCTCGAATTCCAAAAGCATTTAGATTCCTAGCGGTCAAATGTAAGTAATATACAGGAAACGATAAAAGCAAATAATATATTTTTTTATGCAAATTAATGAATTTATTTATTCCTTATACCTGTGATAAATGCTTAAACATAAATATTTTTAAAGTTGAAATGAACCTTATATTTTATAGGAACAAATAAGAACATTATTATTATGTTGGAAAATATATGTTTTGTATTACAAATAATGCAATGTTCCCATTTAGGAAAACTGGCGTTTAAACAGTTAATTTAGTTTAAAGATTTGTCTTAAAGATTTATCTTCCGCTCAAGTATTATTTTACGTAATTTATAAAGAGTACAAATACACTGAACAAACACGAGATAAACTTCCAAACTAATTCACATGATTCTTCCAACATCGAAATCACAGAAAAAGTCGTAAAAAGCTCATTTCCAAAAGTTATTATAGTTTTTTAAGGAAAATTTGCTGATTTACGACATTCACACATTATGTCCTTAGAATCCTTTAATAGTATCATTCTGGAAATAATTCTATGTCTAAACAAATATTTTTTGAAACAAAAAATTTAATTTTTACAATTCTTACGTGTGTGTTTGAGCATGCTGAATGTAATACAGTATTTTGTGCATGCAACGCGTACATGGCAATTATTATTTATTTGGTTGAGATAAAGCCACAGTTGGAGTTGATTTCATAACAGAAAATATCGCGTGGATACCTGTAAACAGCGACTAGTCTGTCATTTAATAAACATGTAGAATACAAATTAATTTTAATTCTTAACTGCTGCGACAAAAATTGTCTCAAAATTACTGTGAGTGATCTGTCAGAACGCTTAATCTTAAAATAAATAAAATGTTAAATGAATTCTCAGAATATTATTTATGTATTATTCAAAGTCTCTAGAGATAGTAATAGGGTTCCAAACAAAACAAAATTTTATCAGTATCTATAGTTAAATTAAAATTAAACTAAAAGTTAAATTGTAAAACTTGAAAATCTGAGCAGTCTGTGAGACCGCTAACAGCATTTATGGGTTAAACGAACGACAATAAAAGACCAGCAACAGGGAGAAATCTTCCAATTGTATCATATTTACCATTGCGCAATTTGTAACATATTTTCTATATACAGAGCATATCACCACAGCCGTTACAAAGTGTCAGGATTGTTACAATACACCTTTACAAGTGGTCCACAATGGGGGATGTGAGCCTCATCGGCGAGCAATTTTACATTTTAGGCGACAATTTCATATTTTTAGTTTACGCTTTCGCCATCAGAATCTTTTTTGGAAAAATAATCTTCTAGGATAAAAAAATAAATAAAAGGAATACGTGCAAAATTAATATAATAATAAAAAAAAATTTTGAATTAAAAACAAACAAACAAACAAACAAACAGATCTATAGCTTACAAAATTTTACATCACGAAACTTCTCTGAAATATATTTAAAAATGTTCAATAGTTTCTTTTTTTCATTTAAAATTTTATAATTTGTCTTGTTACAGATCTATTTTACATTTTTTCTCAACTTTTCGATTTGTTATTAAAACAGCTTTTTTATTTATATTTGCTTTGCTGTATGAAAAGTATTTTACGGTAAATTGCTTAAGGGTATATCTAAATTTTGCTTGATTGAAAATATTTAACATAAAATACATTTTGAACAAGTAAACGTGACACAATCGACTTTAGAAAATTTATAAAGCTTAAAAAGCATTAGAAAAGGAAATATATAATTCATAAATATTTATCCTTGCAATGCATGGCCACCTACGCAGAACCTGAATATAAAACATTTAGAATTTAAATTTTAATATTACCTGATAATATAATAATGACCTGATAACTAATACCTGACAGTCAATTATTCTTCATCGAAAAGGAAGAAAAAACATACAAATGCTTTGATGGGGAATAATGACAACTAAAAATTAATAAAGATTAGAATTTTGAAAACGATTTTTTCGCATTTTGAAGAATGTATAAAGAAGAAAAAGAATGAAAACTTTTCAGAAAGAACAGTTTTCATCATCTATCAATAAGTTACTAATAATTATAAAGGTGTCAGTGTTATCAATTTTATTGCTAAGTGTGACAATCTTGGATAAAATACCGGAAATTCATTATTATTATTCATTATCATCATTATTATATTCATGAATATTTTTCTTAAATATTCCAGTAAGTAAAAAATATACAACAAAATTCTATGTGACATAAAAGTGAAGATATATCGCCTCATTTATAGAATTATGCTAAAAAAATATTTGTGACAGACAATTCATCTCACTGATAACTTTATGTGAAAAATGAATAGCTATTGCTAAAGCTCTGCCAGGATTTTTTCAGATGAAAAGAGCTCATTCTTTAAATAATTAATACGTATAAAATAAGAGATGTATATCTGCGTAACCGCGGATAACGCCGAAATTATAAATTTTTGTCACGTGTGGACGCTAACATCGGAAACTGCACTTCGTAGCTGCATTTTTAAATTTCAATTTAGATTTGTTTTAAATTAACACTCACTGGGTAAGAGAATATTTGATGCTTTCTACCAATCCACGGCAAGAAGGAGCCAGGTTAGAGGGCTATTTGCAGCTCGCCAACAATCCACGGTAATGAAGCAGCCAGCCAATGAAAGCAGGCGGTATATATAGGATTTAAGGACTGCATTTCACGGCTGAATGCTAGCAAAAAGTTGCACACGCATTTGTTTAATTTTTCGGTTTTGATAGTTTTGTTTTTCCTGATTGATTTACAATCGATTTTCAAAATCCATCCATGGCACCCTTCATGGCACCATCCAATAAAAGTACTAAATTAGGTATCTACTCCTTTTAATGTTTACCTAAGGTTAATTCAGATGGGCAATGTGCGTCGCTCGCGTTCTTAAAAGATTTTGAATAGAGTAGGTCTCATTTAAGAAAGGAATAAAAAAAAAACAATTATTTCATTATTTCTGTGGTTCAAAACAACGACCCTATTTCTTTATCCATCGAAGAAATGGTTTTCGTAACAGAAATACATACCTGTGTCCACGCAGAAGAAATTAGAAATGTTCTAAGATTTAAAATATTCTTCAGATAAAATTTAAATTCTTTTTCTATTTTAGTATGAATGAACATTTTAAATATTCGCAATTTGTTTGAAAACATTTTTCATTTGGATCCGTGAAACGCCGAGTGCATCAGGCGTTGATTATGATTAAATTCACATACATATTTTTAACATATATATGTTAAAAATGTGTATGAGAAGATAAGGCGGCGTAATGGCGATTTTAGGATGCTTCGATGTTTCGTGGTCAATAAAATGTTAAGATCCACTGACACAAAAAGATAGATAATCACACAGCAATGAATAGTCAGAAACGTTTTCCTGGCATTCGAGGCTAACGAAAAAGACAGGCTACCGTGGTTTATTCCACGTGTCATTCTTTTTACAGACCACTGGTATAACGTGATGCTTGAATGCACCAACGAAGGTGCACGAAAAGAGCATTACGTCATTCTAGCGGTCTGTGAAAAAAGACACATGAAATGCACAGCGGTAGCCTGTCTTTTCGTTAGCTTCGCCTGACACCGTAGTGACGACACAATACACAGAAAAGGAAGTACACTAACCGG
This sequence comes from Maratus speculifer, assembly GCA_964019185.1. Classification (NCBI taxonomy): domain Eukaryota; kingdom Metazoa; phylum Arthropoda; class Arachnida; order Araneae; family Salticidae; genus Maratus; species Maratus speculifer. Next base: position 92,771 of record CAXHSM010000272.1, on the reverse strand, counting down.
ATGAGAAAACATTTCTATTATCCGTAGTGCTGAAATGCGTAATGCTGAACAATGTTCAGGAACTTGTTGCATGCATCTTCTGGGAATGTCCGGTACATGTCCAGTATTTTCGACAGTATTAAAAGTTATACACGCCAGATATGTGAGGACTACATTACGGTCATTGTTAATAATTTTGAAGAACTTCTTTGACGACCATCATTGTCTCTGTCTCTCTCTCTTTTTTTTACATTTTTCTTACTTTTTTGGCTGTATTAAAAATAATATATATTTTTTCGACCAGTTCATGATTATCCTTTCTTGTGTTTTCTTTTGTTACTACACTGTAAAAAATAAAGAGTTTTATCGCATTTATTTCGGTTGTATGAGATGTGAAATAAGGTGTAAATATATTATCTTTTAAGTGCCAATACCAAAATAAATGTTACGTTACACTTTGAATGAAATATCACACCTCTTTAAAAAAAAATAGACGTTCTGAAACACTGGAAATTGTCATAATTCGCTCTTTGAAAGCCTTTATTGAATTCATCAACACAACGGCAGGTGTTTTTTTAATCCAGCGACAGCAAGTCGGTGATTATGTAATCCAGCACGGGGGGTGAGATTATTGGATATGCAAAATGGCGCCGTGGTTGAAACTTTGTGTTGTGTTCCGTGAAAAATGTTCTGTGAATTTCGAGTATATTTCGCAGTAAAAGTGAATGATTAAAAAATTGCTGACAAAGTTCATATTAAGAACTTTTATCGACTTAGAGCTGTGATTATTTCAATTAGTTTCGACAATTTAAGAAATCAGTAATAATCTTTTATATGATGAATTAGAGTCTATTCTATGATAGCCGTAACATAAACAGTTGCAACACAGTGTTGTTGCAAAGTTTTGGATTTTTTTTAAATAAGTAAGTGACGTTTATTTTCTTTCTGTTTTGTATACAATAACTCTTAATTCTCTGTAAAAGCTTGTATTTGTGTTATATTTGTTGAACGTATATATATATATATATATATATATATATATATATATATATAAATGCATGATACTTGCAAAATGTGATTTTGCAGTCTAGCTATTTTGATATTTTAAAAATGAAGATTAATAATAAAAGAAGTCGTAAAATTGTCGCTTTCGTACAGAGCTTTGAAATATTTAGTTTTGGTTTTATAGTGTTTTACTGCTTTAAATTCCGCATAAGTTGAACTAACACGAAATTAAATAAACATAGTGTTATATCTTGTTTTAAACATTCATTTTTTAAATTTATATTTGTATTTTGATGTGTTTTTAGATTATTAGAAGCAAAAATTTCATTATTTTTATTTCTTTTTTTCTTTTTTTTATATATGTTGATACTGAAAGAGTTAAAGAGATTGTCATGGTTTTATTTTTCTATTTATTAAATTAGTAAAACATAATTAAAATTATCATTAAAACCTATTTGAATTTGAATACATTTAATGGAAAATCTGAGAACTTCAATGAAAGGGGGGGGGGGCTGCCGGTATGTTCAGTCAGAGCTGTGTGAAACGGGGGGCGAAGGGGGCGGTCGCCCCGGGCGCGGAAACTGAGGGAGCGCCAAATTTACGTTATTATCGTCTTTTGTTTCTTCGCTTTTTTTGTAAAATAAAATTATATATATAAACATATTGGGATTTTTTGTGTGAAAAAAACATACATTTTCAAAATAGCATGTTACTTCATTCTTGAAATCCAAAAGTGGTCATACAATACTGTTAGATACATTTTTTTCACATATGTTTTCCAGATCACCTTTGCCAAAATATAAGCGCGATGTTCTTTTATAGTATTTAGTTGTAATATTAAATCTTTTAAAGTTTCAAAATAGACGAAAAACATGTATTTAATAGAATTTATTTGTGCTTTTACACTTTTCAATTTTGTGACACCTGTGACAAACAATAATGAAACTATACTGAAATATAGAGGTGCTTGAAATACATTCTGCCCCTCCCCCCACCATTTCCCAAACACACTATGTGACCCATATAACGATGTTTTTAAGTATGTAAATATAGGAAATTACATATTGTTTAATAACTGAGTATTATGTTTAAAATGCATGTTATAATAAATTACCTCAATTAAAGGGGAGTTTAGCAGCCTTTTTGCATGAAACTAATTATTTTAATTTATGGTTGTGTTAAATTTAAAATGTAATCTTTAAATTATTTTTTATTTTGCTGTTAATATCATGTAAATATTAGAAAATTTCCTTTTTTACCATCTATTTATTTAGTGTACTTTAATAAATGGTAGCAAAATAAAAAATAATTTAAAAAAATACATTTTAAATTTAATACAGCCATAATTTAAAAAAAAAATAGCTTCACGCAAAGAGTGTGCTAAACTTCCCTTTAATTGAGACAATTTATTATAACGTACATCTTAAACATATTACTTACTTTACACCCAAAATGGTGGCAAATAAGTTGTCACTACAAATGGTGTTTGTTTATACCACTTGATAGTTGGTGGCTCATTACACCAATTTACAAGTGGAATTTAATTACACCACTTCCACTACACCAACTTCCATAGACTACTTGGTGTATTATTTGTAATATTTTTTTATTCACACATGGAATAAATCATACGGTGAGATATTTCATATACTAAAAAAAGTATCTAAAAATAAATGTAATCTTAACTAATGTTTGATTATTCAGATCCGCAGATTGACTGGCTTAATGATTATAATGACTTCTATTAACATCGCATCATTCTTCTTTTGTCAAACATGAATAAGCAAACATTTAAGACTGTAAACAGATTTTTAACAACTTCTGTTACTTAATTGTTAGGAGAATGAAATGGAGAGCAATTAATCCCCATGAGCACCTCATTAACTAAGCCCTTAAAATAAACTTTCCACTTCTTAATTAGCTTGGTTTCCATATTATAAAATATGCAAGGATGAGAAATATGCCTTTTAAAAACAATAAAATATTGAAATTTTGTTAACTACGAAAAATGACTTAAAACAGTTACTAATAAAACTATTGGTATTATTAAATTTTAGTAGGTGTAGTTTAAAAATTAAAATTTTCTATTTAGATTTTAAGTAAAGAGTCAAAATATTTTTTGCACTATAATTATTACTGAAATTTTCTTATTAGCAGCATCTATATGGGGTGTCCATTACTAGAAAATGACTAAATCTTCCTTGTAATAAACTCCCCACATAAAAGCTCAAAATTAAAGGTAATTATATAAATGGTTAGTACATAAATTCAAAGTTATCTACTACTACCAAATAAAAAATTCCTTTACATATTAGTTAATAATTGTTTTTCCCCTTAGTTAAAATTACAATATTCCCTTAATTTGTATCTTTAGTTAATAAGCTAGATTTGTAATCCCTTTAATTCTATTCAGTTATTAACGGTCATTTTTTCCTTTAAAATATGACTTCACTTATCTCTAATTCTTTCTTTAAAGCCACAACATATATCTGTTTGTTCATGTAACTGTAAGTATTTTCCCATAGTAACAACCATTTAAAGAGTTATTTCTAGCCTGTATTTATTCAGAGTTAAACGCTATTCGCTTAAGAAACAGATGCGCTAAGTTTGTCTTTTATTTTATTTCATTAGAATTAATTTCCTTTCTGAGCCCGTGAGATTTTTGTTAACCCTATGTAAAGAATGCAATCCTTGTGGTTTCCCGAGCCATATGCTATCTTTTATCATTTGGCGTTAATTATTTCAAATCATGCCCTTTGGTTTCTATCATTGAATGTCTATTTAACGGAAACTCTCCACGTGCCTTCTCTCACCGCAATTTGTGCTTATCAGTCGTTTTTGGCTATTTTTATGTACATGTATCGCGCCAACACTTGACGATGTGAAAAATGTATTTCTGACCACTTCTTCTCTGTAAGTACTAGCGATCGGATCTATCTCTGCGAGGGTCCCTCTCTGGCACGGCAACCTTTCTTGGAACTGTGAAATTAATAAAAACTTGTCTCCAGTAAATTAGCCTCCTGTGTTGCCTTTCTCAATTATTCATGGATTATATACGAACTTGGGATTGAAACTACACTTACGATTTAGCAACGCAAACTTCCTATATGATGTTGAAACCGTCCTCATATAAATTAACTGGTGCCACGTCCAGTCCTTGAATAATTTAGTGTCAGAGAGGGATCCCAGTATTGTACGATTTAAAAAAAAAACTACATAATAACAACGTTTAATATTCTTCAGTATTTAAAATATCATCAGTCATCGACAAATTAGATTTGTTTACATGCTGAATTTCCTGAGAAGTGCAAACTCAATTGTGTATTCCAGTGACCACCAAGCGAACAAAAAAAAAAAAAAAAAAACTCTTCTAGTGTGAACCGCCGTAGAAACCTTTAATCATCGGTGAATTCATCTATTTATTTCTTCATGCCGATAGTGAATCAAAGAAAATGTTCCTTCCCCCCCGCTTTCTGAAACAGCTGTATTTCATCTGCTAGAATACTATCACAGCAAATCTGACTCATCCAGTTGCGCTTAATACGTCTGCTACGAGGAAGAAGTAATTATTCACCGTGCTTCTGTACTTTATAATGTGAAGAAAAAAAGAGAGACAATTTCTGCCGAAGAGTTCCGATGCATTTTTTTCCGGGAAACAATGTGTTCGTTTTGTTATTCGTCGTACGGGCATCACTGAGATTTATTTGGGTTCCAACCTTCTTAAAAAAAATGGATAATAAAAAAAAGAGTAAACGAATCCAAGATTTTACTTATATTTTCGTAAAAGATTACGTTTTTTCCCCCCATAAGTGGACTATGTAAGTTAATTTTACTTTTCATTATTCTAGCCTATAAAAGGCTAAATTTCTTGCTTACACTTAGTTAGTTAAGTTAATATTTTGTTTCAAAATAATCTGGTATAAGATACTTCGATAATAACTTTTTAAGCGTAACTGTATATATTTTCCTGTGCACATTGCGTAATTTCTCGTGATTCTTTCTTCGATTAAATCTACTGCATTCTTCACCTTTTGTGCTACTGTGGAGATTAACAAGGAATGAAGAAAATTTTATGAAATATCTGATATAAAAATTTAATATCTCTTGCTTCTATAACCTTGTGCTTGTTTTAATACTTGCTGATAAAAAAAAGTAATTTTGCTTGTGATGGTAAGTAGTGTTTATAAGAATTTTCTAAAGTGTAAAGTTGTTTTGTTTTATGGACGTATGCTGTTTCTATTGTCTATTACAAACATAGGTTTAATAGATAAAACATAAATCAGGATTACTGAAAAGTGGCTTACTGTTCTTAAATTGTTTTTTTTTCTAAGCATATGATAGTGGAAGAGAAGTTTTTCCCAGGACAGTACTTCTTTTGACTGGCAAAAAAAGAACCTGACATTACGTTCTATAAAACATTGTGGTACCAATATTTTTAATTGATACCGTTGAATATATTATTTCATCTTAGAAATTTTATGCTTTTTATTACATTTTATATATTTTAACAGTTTTCTATATTTTAGCTATTTAAAGGTATTTTTGTCTCAAGTTAGTAAACATTTAGTAAATATATTTGTAGTAGATTGTAGTTCCGTTAAATGTCTTAATATTTAAAGCTGTACATGTTTTTTTGTGTAATTCGTCACATATTTTCATATAAAAATATATTTTTCATGAGTAATTAGGTGTAGGTAAAGATTGTGTTTTTTTAAAGTGCTCAAAATAGTTTTGCATGACTGTTATTAAATTCTTTCTCAGTTATACTCAGTCACCTATTTTAAGTTGAAATTAATTTTATTCTGACAACAATGATTGCTTTTTTTAAATATACAGTGAAATGCATTAGACACTAGTTTATTGCAGTGTATTTTTTCGTTCTTGAATAATTTCAAGGGTGCGTAAAATAAGTTGTGGTGTTGACATATTTTTTTTTCTCAAATTAAATTGTCAGTTTATGTACAGTTTGACTTTAGTCAGTGTGTTGGATTCAGCGATACCCCACCAATTTTACACACAAATTTACATTTTGCAGTCATTACTAGTGAAAGCCTTTTTTCAATTTTACACGTGTATCGCTGCATCCTCATATGTATTTAATTGTTACTTGTTTCAGTTACAACCCTCCCCCCCCCCGTAAACGTAAATATTCATTTATTCATTTTATACTTTTACCATTCATAATATGCAGGTGTATACCAGTAGTCATTTTGGAGGTCCTACATTATTTTTTTCTCCCTATTTTGATGTTACGGTGATGCAGGGATATTCTGCGGTGTGACAAACTCGCAATTTAGAAATGATTACTTAATCTATTTTTGAGCTCTTGAATTGCGTGTCGGTTGCTTGCGGTTAATACACTCAGCCAAGTGCGCTGGTTCGCATTTTTGTGTATAATCGTTTCAGTGCCTTTATTGTCACATTGCATTCTATTCGTTTTTCTTTTTTCTTCTCTCCAGTAACAATATTTTGCGATGCAGTTTGCTTGGCTAAAGTCACACTGTTTGTTTTTCTTATGAAATAGTTACACACCTTAAAAAAAAAAAGAGTAGTATTTGTTCACAAAAAAAAAAAAAAATAAAAATAAAAATAAAAATAAAATTTCTCTTCTAGCTGAGATAAAAAAAAAAAAAAAAAAAAAAAAAAAAAAAAACTTGCTTTGCAATTAATAATTTTGAGACTTGTACACTTAATATATATAGACACCATACTTTTCTTGTGGTTTTTATCTTATACCTATATATGTTTGCTGTGAATTTTTATATACTTACACTTGTTTATGTTTATTGTATATACAGGTAAGAGTGACAATCCCACTTTTATATTTTAAGTACTATACATTTTTTGTGTATCATACCTAAACACATAATTTTAAATAGAGAGTCCAATATTGGGCTTCGAAAGTTTAACTTTTGCATCTGTGACATCGTAAAAAAAAAGGAGCAAGTTAAATTTATTTTTCCTACAGTTTAAGTTGGCAGTTATTATTATTACCCAGATTTTAATACACTTCTCTAATTCCTGTGTCTTCTAAAAAAAAAAAAATAATAATAATACACATATTATTTTTCAGTAACCAGTTTTTCTATTTGATTCGATTTTCTGTCATAACCATTAGATATTTTTGAGTCACTTTCATGATGTAATATGAAATCTTACACACACAGAGATGATGCTATCTCGTTTTCCCCTCTTCTTAAATGAAAGATAGTCACACAATACACATTCTAGTAGAAGCATATTATTTTTTTAAATTTTTACACTTTGGTATGTGTGGCATTTGGCATACCCCTACACAGTACATTTTTATGTATTTGTTCTTTTATTTTGACAGTCATAAAATTTTAAATTTATTTTTGTGTTAGGTCATCATTCACGGCGCTGTTTTCCCGGGAGCAGCAATGTGTCTGATGTTTTGATTTCAGGGTTTGGTTGAGCAAGTTGGCCGCTTGCTTAGTCAAAGACTGAAATGGAATTAATTACACGATTTTTTTTTATATTTTAATTATTCACACAACACTTAGAGTAATTTATGGTGTTTTTTTGTTTACATATAGTGCGTACATAAAATAATTGTACACAGTGATTGCACATGCATCTAAATTTTATGCATGAAATAATTTGTAGGCTTGAATTCCTTTTACACAGGTAAACACACAGGTGATAATTTATTAATTGTACAAATAGTGACTCGATAACAATATTGTTTTTTTCATTTTTCAAATATATGTTTTTTTCAAATATATGACAGCATATCTTTAAAGTTCATGACGGTGTATACACGATGCTATTTTGCCTGCTTTGATACATATCATCTTTCACGACTGGATCTGGTTAAAATAAAGGATTTATTTTTTTTATTTTAGAATTCATGCCTCTTAACAAAATTTTAAATTATTTGCACTTTAACTTCAATAATATTGTGTATACAATCATTTTATTTTATTATTATTTGTTGTTTTCTTTTGCTAATATAGTATTCGACAGTATATTTTTTCCTCATACATAGTAGTTCATTGATGATTTACACGAAACTCAAGGTAGCTGGTTTAGAGTTTAACCAGACCTTTGTTACACCTTACACATTTGTTCATTGAATTTTTTTTTACACACATACTGGTTGTTTACTATGTTGCTCTATTTATTTTTCATGACTGTATTTTCCTTTTTTTAAGAAAGAAAGTATATTGTTGTAGCATTTTTCTCCTAAAAAAAGGTCCCTTTAAAAAAAAAAAAAAAAAAGTAATGGATTTTTTCAGTTTTAGGATTTCTTGGATAGAATTTACCTTAGAAATTCCACATATTTTTTTTCACTTCACAAGTTTTTTTTGTTGTTTTTTTTTTCTCATTCACTGTTTGGACATTGTTTTGCTTTTTATAACAAAATTACAGCAATATTGTTTTTTTCTCGTAATTTAACCCTTAACTGGCAGTGAAAACAGCGGTAAATTTCAAAACGTAACACAATGGGTTTTGTGCTTAGTATACAGGAGTAACTTTTGTTCATTGAATTTACACATTAGTTCATTGCATTTTTGTTAATAGGATATTACACACGTTACTCATGGTTTGGGTCTCTCTACCCAAAATTTTGTTTCACACGCATTACACATTAGTTCATCGTTTACAAGAATACTACTTCCTTGTGTTTTCAGTTCTTCGTGTGCACTGGTACTATAGCCCTTTACATTTCATTTTTTATGTGGGTTTGCTATGTCAGTTCCTGTTACTTTCACACATGATTCCTTTCACATAGTTCATATGATCGTTTACACTTTTGTCAGAAATTTGTTTGATATTTTTACACATTGTATTATTACATACACCGCGCATGTGTTTTGCCAGATTTTCTAAAATTAATTTGGAGTTAAGGTTTCAATTTTCAGTTTTCTTCCATACTACACCGTGTTTACGTTCACCTTTTTGGTAGTGTGCATAGCGGAAATTTGATTTAACAGGACTTTTCTCAATTTAATAGATGTATGTACACCATGTCAGTTTTTTTTCATTACGCTCTTTTATTGTCCATTAAGACATTACACGTGATATACTTGTAAAGTTTTCATTATTTCTGATCAGTTTTTACACAGGTAAACCTTATTTTTTTGTACTCTTTCCCTGTTCACATATGCAGCCGCATGCTGATAGTCTTCAGTTACTACACCGAATGGTGTTTCGGGCTGCACTCACACACACACACATACATCTATTCTTTTAACGCTTGTGTACGATTCACATTAACCTGCCTTACATTTTTTTCACACGTTATACATTAAATCTTTTGAAGAAGGCTAGTTTTTTACATATTTTTTTTAAAAAAAGTTCATTGTACACCCCTGTTTTTTTTGCCTAAACTAAATACAGCCTAGATCAGTAAACAGACTGGTTTTTTTTGACAGAGAGAATTATTGATAAAGTCAAGTTTCATCATATAATTCTGCCATATTTGCTCCTCTTTTTGCTCTAGTTATAAAACTTATGTGTCACAGAGTTCTCAAAATGTTTGATTGTGTTCTTATATATATTCAATATTTTATGTGTTATTTTACCTTTTTGATATAATTCATGTCTCAAAAATATAATAATAAAGTAGAAGTTGGAATGTAACCAATTCGTTTAAGCAATAAAAAAAATTGCTTTGGCTTGAATAGAGATTTCAAGCAATTTGAATTAAAATCTTCTGGAATAATATTGAATGTGCACACAGAAAAAAAAAGAAACAAGATAATATACAGCTGTCCAGAAGTTCAATGCAGTTAAAGACTTTTTGCAAGTTTTATAGGTACCTACTTGCTTTTTCATGCTTATTAGCATGTTTTTTTTTGTTTAATTGAGACATGATGTATTTCCTTTGCTTATTTACTACTTGTGTATTGCATTATTAGACAAGTTATCACCAGTTCCTCTTTAATAATATGTTTTGTTTATATGAGTTGGTGTTGTAGCATTGAGAGGAGGCATGTGTTTGTTTGTTTTTTTTTTCTTTTATCTCCCGCGTTTCACGCTTTTTCTTTGTCGGTCGTCGGGGAGATATATGTAAAGGCGTTTTCCTTTACATATTAGTTAATAATTGTTTTTCCCCTTACTTAAAATTACAATATTCCCTTAATTTGTATCTTTAGTTAATAAGCTAGATTTTTAATCCCTTTAATTCTATTCAGTTACTAACGGCCATTTTTTCCTTTAAAATATGACTTCACTTATCTCTAATTCTTTCTTTAAAGCCACAACATATATCCGTTTGTTCATGTAACTGTAAGTATTTTCCCATAGTAACAACCATTTAAAGAGTTATTTCTAGCCTGTATTTATTCAGAGTTAAACGCTCTTCGCTTAAGAAACAGATGCGCTAAGTTTGTCTTTTATTTTATTTCATTAGAATTAATTTCCTTTCTGAGCCCGTGAGATTTTTGTTAACCCTATGTAAAGAATGCAATCCTTGTGGTTTCCCGAGCCATATGCTATCTTTTATCATTTGGCGTTAATTATTTCAAATCATGCCCTTTGGTTTCTATCATTGAATGTCTATTTAACGGAAACTCTCCACGTGCCTTCTCTCACCGCAATTTGTGCTTATCAGTCGTTTTTGGCTATTTTTATGTACATGTATTGCGCCAACACTTGACGATGTGAAAAATGTATTTGTGACCACTTCTTCTCTGTAAGTACTAGCGATCGGACCTATCTCTGCGAGGGTCCCTCTCTGGCACGGCAACCTTTCTTGGAACTGTGAAATTAATAAAAACTTGTCTCCAGTAAATTAGCCTCCTGTGTTGCCTTTCTCAATTATTCATGGATTATATACGAACTTGGGATTGAAACTACAATTACGATTTAGCAACGCAAACTTCCTATATGATGTTGAAACCGTCCTCATACCCTGTACTGCACACAATATCTTTACAGGCAGTTTCACAACAACTCCAGAAGGTGATACAGTGCGTGTCAAAACTTTAAGCGCAACAGAAAATTTCAAAATAAAATTTTATTTTTGAGGGAAAGTCGCTTTCCTTTTCACATAATCTACAAATTATAGTTTTAAAAATATAGTTAACAGATTTATGCTATAAAATTTATCTTAAATAATAAAATTTATCAAAACAACAAAAATGAGTGTGTCAAAAGTTTAAGCACAGTAGTTTTTTTGTCTTTAGCAGAACAAGAATAAAAAATTAATACTTAATTATTGCTCGTTTGGGCTGAATTACTTTAAATATACGGTCTTCCATCGATAAAATGAGGTTCTGTATTGCTTTTGGTTCAATTTTAAACCTGGCGTTCTCAATGGCATCTTTCAAATTTTTAACTGAAGAATATTGCTTTCCATTTGGATAAAGTGCATGAGTGAGAATACCCCACATATTTTCTATAGAGTTTAAATCAGGGCTAATTGCCAGCCATTTCAAAACCGACAAACCGACTTAAACCATGATGAAGTTTAGTTTGAGAAATACATCGAAGCATTATCATGTTGAAAATACCATTTTTCTCCCCCCAAAACTTCGGCTACAGGAAAAAAATGATTGGCAAGTGTCTCTTGGTGGTTTTCACGACCACTGATGAATTCTAGAGATGTCTGACTATTGAAAGAAATAGCCCTCTATACCATTACTGAACCACCATTATGTTGTCGGCTAAATACACGCCTAGGTTCTTTCCGCAGATCATGCCAATAGTACTTAAACCCATCAGGGCCCTCGAGGTTCCATTTTTTTCATCACTGAATATGCAAATTCAGCCACTTTTCACCAAATGACATACGCTCTTTGGCCCATTGTAATTTAGCTTCTTTATGGTGTCGTTGGTAAACACAATAATCGAGCCATTTTACAGTATTTGATGTGTTTGAATTCCAAAACTCTTCTATGAACAGTTTTTTTCATTATTTGTCCTCTAACTGCATGTTTTATTTTCAAAAGGAAGTAATTACCAGCTGAAGAAAAATTTCTGTTGCAGCTATCTTCACGCAAACTAGTCACTTGCGGGCTTCCTGAACGAAATTTTCGTTTGAAATCTTTACTACGAGCCAAAATTTGATGAATACTTCGTTTTGATCTTTTTAATGCACATGCAATTTCAGAAACAGACTTACATTTTGCTCTCATACTCCAGATTTTTATCACCTCTTCCTCTGCAAATTCTTTCGACTTAGACATTTTGTCCTAACTCAAAAACACCAACTGACTGCTTCTTATACACCCAGAAATCGTTTACGTGCGCAACCGCTTACGTCACATTGTAAAATTTGCAAAAAAAAAGATTTTGTGCTTAAACTTTTGACACAGTTATTTTTGTTCTATTCTTAAACTCCATGGTTTGAAATAAAATTTAAAAGTTGATTTCAATGAATATGGCATTAAAATAGATATTATTAACATATACAAAACATATATTGAAATAATAGTGAATATTTAAATTTTTATTTGAAAATTGCTATTGTGCTTAAACTATTAAAACGCACTGTACTGGTGCACTCAACTACATACAGAAAGTCTTGGAATGATTCAGTAGTTTGATGAAATGGGACGGGTGATTATGTTTTTGTAGGTCAAAAGTAAATTTGAGTTGTACATTTGAAATAATATTATACAACTATTCCAGTATTTTCAACCGAAAAACAACGATCAGACAAAGAACAGACAGAACATCAGGTCATTATACATTTCATTTTGATTGCTTTAATATTGCTTACAAATAAATTGTGGCCGATTTAAATTTCTACAAAAAAATATAAAATGGTTTGCTAACTATTTTTCTATTTAAAATATGCATTGGTGTTATTTTGGCTCTATTTTCTCAGACGTATCAAAGTGTCCCATGAGGTGAATCAATCTGCCTCGGAGATGGAGCACATTGATACAAATGACTTTTTTTTATTTTTTTTTAAAATTACATACGAAAATACTATATAAAACAACGATTCTACATTTTTATGACACACTACACAAGTTTTGCTGACACCACATGGAAAAATAACTTGAAATTTCTGCTTTCTGGACACCAAAAAAATCCTTAGAAAAAAGCTGTCAAAATTTTAGATTAACCTTTGATCAAGTGTAAAATGTAACAAAAAATACATATAAATTAAGCTACATTAAAAGAAAACACTCAACATAGTTAATAAAAAATGATAGAGATTATTCAAATATCTATATTTAATATGCTATGTTTTGTAAAACATCCAAAATATTAAATACATTCTCCCAAAAATCAACAACCCTGAATATAAAGTATGTACTAATCTGGAAATCAAAGAAAAATTTTCAAATTTATTAAAAAAGAAAATAGATTAAAAAAAAATTTTAATTTGCCAAAAAAATCTTTATTTAATGGATTTCAATATCAATGGCAAGTGACAACACATATTGAAATGTTAGGGTGAGAATAGATTAATTCGAAAACTTTTATCTGGAAGAAAATACATTTTATTGCAGTAAACAAATAAATCTTTTGATGTCGTGTGTGATATTTATATTATAGTAATATTTTATTTAAAGCCACATGTGGCTTTGTGATTTCAGAATTTCATCTTCTAGCTTTGAGTTTTTGTGTGAAATTATTTCCGAAGATATTTCTAAAGATTAAAAAATAAGTTATTTTATTTTTTAAGTGATGAAAAATTAACTATTTTATTACTAAGGTACATCTCATGTGGACGCTTCATATGTATTTTTTAAAGAGGGATAAATCATAAAAATCTCACTCGAAATTCAAAGAACCTATTTGTTTAGCTTTGTTTCTAGAGGAAATAGTCCTTCACAGGGGAACCTATATATATATGTAATAATAAAAAATTTTCGCCATTTTCACGTTTCTATTTTGTTACAAATTCTTATAAAAATCTACTTTTACTTATATATCCGTAATATTCTAAATTTTAATTATTATCTAAATTCTCATTTTCCTTAAAATTCGGCTTAATATGCTATTTATTTCTCTAAAAAGAACTCAATTGTATTATTAAAATGCCAATCTTTTATTTAGAACTATTAATCTATTTTATTATTACATTTCTGCTTTTTAGTATAAGAAATATTTTTTCGGCAGTTTTATTTTTAATATTTAACTAAATATCGTCTGCTTTCCCATAATACTTTTCGATATATCGATCCGTGCACCATTTTTCAATTTGGCAAGCTTTCGCCACTTGAAAATAGTTCGGTAGTGATACCCTACTTTCTAGCCAATAATGTAATTGGATCCGCCCTCTCTCCACCCACTGACGTCCGCTCATTGGTGTTCGGTGCTTAGGTTGTAATAGTTCGCGTGTTTAATCCCCTTAAACCGCACTGACACGAGTTTAGAATTCAGAATTTGTCTGATTTTTAAACTGCTAAAACAAACCTGCTGACAGAAGTACTAAAAAAACATTTTTGTTATTTTCTTTCTTAGATGTAAAGTTTGATCATTCAATTGTGCATTAGTGGTGGATTTATTAAGATCCGGTTGCGATGTGGGTTAGCTTGCTGAACTTATACAGCAATAAAGATTTAATGGCTTTACCTTTTGATTTATTTGGAGAAAACACCTATCATTTCATCTCTGTTTGCCTTATTTCTCCGGATACGAAACTTATGGGAGGTTCGTCCGTTCACCTGCGTTAAAAAATTTTCATATCATCAATCGACATCATTCGTATCATTATTTTAATTTCGTCATATCATCGTCTGTCCCTCTGAGATAACAGGATTTTTGTCACACACACATATATATATGTACGCAATAATAAAAGAATTCCGACATTAATTATGTCCAAATTCGTATAGTATCTAAACTTTACCTTGTCTTTAAATGATAACTTAACATATTCATTTTATTGTAATCACATAACCTTAATCTATGTTCTCATCGTTTTCTTATTCAAAAAAACCTTTATCTGTTAAAAGCAACACATTTCCTAACTGTATTTTACTCTTCCATTTAATTAAATACATATAGAGGTTCATTCTTTAAGAACTCTATTTATATATAGAGATTCATATACTCCTTTATTAAATAAATATATACCAACTAATATCTCTTATTTGCATTTAAAAATAATATTCGAATTCCCGTCATTTATTTTGAAGCAACACATCAAGCGCCATATTACCTGATATATTCATCCGATCGACTGTGAAAACTTATTCCTGTTTTGCCCGTTTTAAATTTTATATTGCTTAAAAACTCGCTGTTTATAAGTTTATTCGCAAAGCTAAATTCTATTGTCAAATCCGACAAACATGATCACCTTGGTATATAGCAATTTGGGTTTATTTGGAAAAATTGTCTACGTTCTTTCAAACGATAAACAGAATGCTGTCATCTGGTGGAGAAAACTCTTTAATAGGTGCAGTTCTGTTCTTTTGATATTATCTGGATAATTTACAATATGGAAATATTTTTTGGTCCAAGTTTAATCCCTTCGCGATGGAAGCCTTTTGCGAAATTTTTAATGTTATGACAACAATTTTAAAACTAGTCGTTGGAGGCCACCGTAATACTTACCCATCATTTATATGCATATGAAAATAAAATATGTGAAAACTATTTATACAATGTATTTCAATTCCAAAACTAAATTTGAATGTTGTTAATACACATAGTAATACTCTATTAATGAACTGCTGATGCACCAATTTCAACAAGTTATATAAAACGCCAAACTACTCAAGAAGTACCAAACTACGAAAAAGAAACATCCTTATAACTCCAAAAATAATGATTATATTAACTAACAGTTTGCTGCGACGGATTAAACGTCTTATTTTCAATTAAAATATACCTCTGAATTGAAATTTGAATGAAATACAGGATCATGAAAAACCGAAGAATGTAGAAAACAGGATTACAAATATCTCGACAACTAATAATTCGATCGACTTTGTTCTTTATGCAAAATTTGTGTTTTTTTATTGCCTTTTACATGCATTCCTTAAAATAAAAAAATCGAAAATTTTTATATGCCTTTCATCAGAACAAATTTTTCGAGAATCCGGAAAAAATAGTTTCGGATAATCGAGGTTGCTGATTTTCAATAGGCTTCGTCCCATTTTTACATACTAAGTACATACAAAATTCCAAGTCTCTATCTCAATTTGTTCGTGAGATAGAGCGTTTACAGACAGACAGACAGACAGGCAGACAGACGGCAATTTTTTTTTCTAAAAATATGTTTTTCGAAATCTCCAGTGTCTAAAACGTGTAAATCCGTCAAAAAAAAATTCGATTTTCAAAACGATTGCAAGACTTACCCTATACTACGTATGATGGGTAAGTAAAACAGAAATTTGTGACCTAAATCGAGAAATTAATAAGCTCCTATTAAATAAGGCAATATTTACCGTATAATTTTACTGGTGGCAATAAACACGGATTCTTAAGCATATTTGCGTCACGTATACGTGTCGCTCGTCCCTAAGGGTTTTAAGTCCATGCACTGGGAAATTTTTCTTTATACTATGGAATTATTACTGCTTGATTTTTATAATTTAATTCATGTATAAACATTTTTATAAGGATGCCGTGTCAGAATGATTTAATGTAAAAATGTCCAAGGCATTCATTATTTCTCTTACCATATTTTGCCATCTATGACTGCGAATTAAAGATTCTACGATTGAATTGGAAGCGAAAAACAGTATATTAAACATTAGCAGTTCCATATTGTTTAGATATAGACATGTATTTCATCTGTCCACAAAATTGTTACACTTGTGAAGTACTGCAGTTCTTTTGTTAATGAGATAAACCGAATGTCTTTCTTGTGAATATGACTATTATAAAAGACTGGGGCCGAATCTGCAATAGTCTTTAATTTTCATCGAATCTCGTTAGAATCTAAAATCTCCCCACTGACAGTTGAGAGCTCACCTATTTTCGGCCATTCTCTGATCTTTTCATCTCCCTCAAAATTGTCCCCACATTCAGCTAATTTCAGTACCATCGTTTAGGCTCAAAAACACCCAACTCCATTTCGTCTGGTATGATGAATATTAGGTGTGCGGCAACAAATCACACAGTTAACCCAATGTGCAATGAACCACAAAGATTACCAACAATGCACTTAATCTAAATAGTCGACTCGGGTACTTTAAGTAATGGTTCGCCATTTTGCCGGCTTAAATTCCGTCATGTACGCTAATGGCGCCTGGTGCATGTAAAATCCGTCGTGAGTGCAAAGTCCTCCAAGTTACTTTTGAATTATACCTCTGGAGGGGCCTTGCCAGGTGAA
Source organism: Maratus speculifer (assembly GCA_964019185.1). NCBI lineage: Eukaryota > Metazoa > Arthropoda > Arachnida > Araneae > Salticidae > Maratus > Maratus speculifer. The sequence goes on along the minus strand of CAXHSM010000272.1, from coordinate 75,574 downwards.
GAACAAAAACAGAATGTAACGTTAAGTAACAGGCGAAACAAAGTATGCTCAAACGAGAAGCAAGTACTGAAGAAATGATGGCATGCGAAGCGCAGAAAGCAGGTTTATTGACGATACGCGGCAATTAGGCGGTCTCCCGCCCCGATAACAGGTTTCTGAGATAACTCGGCAGGTAGGGGCCTGGAAATCGGTTAGAAAGAAACAGAGCTCACCTATTTTCATCGAACAAACTTGGAATTAAAATATTTCATTGAGATCTTGAATATTTTTAAATTTTTTAAAGTAGCTTTTAGTTATTTCCTGTCAGCAATCGTGAAGAATCATCTCTCTGTAAGTCAATATTATTATTTTATGTTTTCTTAAATTATTTTTCAATTAATTTTCAACTCAGATATTACGCCTGAAAAATATAAAATCCTGTGCTTTGTTGCAGTACCAACATATGCGAGTGAGACACGCAAATCCGGGTATCGTCTTCGTAGTTTAAATGGTGGACCACTTGGATCGCTGTTCCAGGTTTTTCGTGTTCGATTCCTGGCTTCGACACATTTCACTCAGTTGGTCTTAGTTAGCAATGTGATATTTCACGTAATAAATAATCAATTATTATTTTATTTTGATATTATTTATAACATTTTATTATTGTTATTTTTGTCAGTCTTAAATATTTTAAGTAAATATCTTTCGATTCGGGTAGGATTGAAAAAGTAAAGAAAAACATTATGAAAATTTTCAAAATGGAATCATACTTTAAATTTATGTTAAATTTAAGATTAAGTATTTCAATACACTTATTTGAAAATATAGTGGCAGTATTTGAAATCCGTGGTTAAATTTAGTGTATGATATTATAGATTGTTTTTAAATTACAGTGTTTTTCTTTAAAAAAATTATTCTAGAGCATCATGCTTGCAAAAAAAATTAGTGTTTTCTATTAAAGACTATTATGGCATTTCTTATTGCGCCCCAAACAGTGTTCCCCCCATAACATTATGAAATGGAATACATTTGTGTGGACCTCTCAATTAAAAAAAATAAATTCTTTGCAAGACAAATTGTACCGATTGTATAATTTAGTATGTACATTATAGATGCCTATCAATTTTATTATGTTCTAAATAGTAACATATTTAAAATATACTTGAAACTATTTTTCCCATTAGCCGTCATGTAACGGAATACTTTTGATTGTCCTTGTCGTTAAACTATACATCCGATTTTCATAAAATTTAAAATGACAAATTAAGACAAATTAAGCATAGAATAACAATATTGTGTAAACAAATTAAGCAACAATTATATATTTTAAACTTCAAACGATTTGGTTGCAGCTGGATTTCGGTTGACGGTTTTTGCTCATAGTCCGAGTGCTACGCGACAAAAATAAGGTGAAAACTGCAAATCGTGATAAGAATATACCACTTGGTGAGTATGTACTTTATGGTAATACAATGGATATTAGAGGGGGAGGCATCGCGTAAAGTCTTCGGAATTCAAGATGGCGGCCGTTATTCAAAATGGCGTGTTTTTCTGAATTCTGTTGTTATGCGTAATATAAATGTGCATTTCACGTCGATTTCGATATTTTTAAAGTCAAATTTTCGTTTTTAACTCTTTCCAACATTATATAAAAGAGTGTAAAAATTTGATTTATCTGTCCGTTTGTCCGCCTGTCCTTCCATGCCCTATCTCGCTTAAATGTAATCAGATTGCCATGCAAATTTTATATGTTGTATGAAGTTTGTAATAACATGTTCGGAGTAAAACATAAAGTATATAGCTTTTATAGTCCATATACACGGTGCTAAAAAGATGGCATTACAATATTGTGTATGCGGCGAAATCGTTTGCAATGTGTTTTAATGATGTTATACTCTTTAAAACTCATTAAAATTGATCTTCATCAATGTTAATACTGCAATGAACTACCATATACTTACTAAATAGTAAGGTGTGCAAATTTATCGTTTATTAAAAGTGACACACTAAAACAAGAAAATATGCGTTTGTAATTTGTATATAAATTTTATAAAGATCACGATCTAATTCAAGTATTGTTTGTGGAGGTGCCAAGAGGGGCAAAACTTCATTTTGTGATAAGGATATCCCGAATAGTGAATATCTACCGTATATTAATAAAATACATATAAGAATTTGAGGCATCGTATAAATTTATAGAAATTCAAAATGACGACTATTATCTAAAATGTTTTGCAGTTTTATTCCTCGGCATCTTACAAACCTATTTCTGATGTTTAATTTCCACTTTTTATAACTCAAAAATTCTCTTCATAATACTAGAAATGTACCTAAAATGAAAATAGGACAATTATTAAAATTTTTTTTGTCATTTACAGTAGAAAAATTAAAGGAATATATAAATAGTAAAAATACTATTTTATCAACACATTACTTATACAATATATTAAAAAAGTAATGTTACATATAAAGCTGTAGAATATACAAACTTCACTTGGTATAATCATATTTTTCACATTCGTTTTTGGAATTGCACAATAATGTGCAAGAAAGTCCAACTTTTCTACAGACACATTCATTTTTACATATTTTACATTTACATTTTATTAATTCTTCATAAGAGTCTGAAATCTCTGGCAATTCCAACCAGTATTTTTTTAATGATAAATTATCCAACCACCATTCCAATTTGTTTGGAGAGGGTGGACGCATTTCCCGCTGATCTGCTTGTCCCCAAATGTATCCAAGTTGGAAAGCACTGCGTAAAATATGTTGTTGAAGTGCACCCTTGGTTGGCGGATGATGTTCAAAAGAACGAATTTTTGCCATAAACTATTCTTATCTTGCATTATCGACACTTATGATATTGCTAGTTGAACAGTACAACAATACTGCGAAATTTTCTAAAAGATTTACAATATTTTCAGGAATGGAAGTTTGTGGTTTTTATAGATATGAAAATGCAGCAGTAGTTTCTTTAAATGGAATCCATGTTTTCCCATTTGACTTTTTGGTCTTTCCTGTGAAACCCGGATTGCTGTCGCATTCCATGAAAGAATGCAATTCTAGTAAAACCTTTTCTCGTCCAATTGCTATAGTATGAGCAGGAATAAATTTGTATTTTTTCCATGTTACGAATGCAACTCAAATATTTTTTAGGAATTTATCTAAAATGATAAACAAGTATGCAATCGCTAAAACTAATACATCAGTGTAAATAGAGCGTATAACAATATTTTTCAGTCCTTTTTCAACCATGTCTTTGAAATGCAGTATTATTCTTGAATCAGCTTCTTCGTGACCAGGGCAAGTCATTCCAATTAAGGAACTTACAGCAGTAAATTTAACTTCTTCCCGATTTAACTTCTTCTCCTGAAGTGGTTATATTAAAGCTTGCGTATTTTTATGGTATTTATTGCTGGCGTCCCAAGTTGATTAAAAAGCTCCTCTTTGTTATTTACAAACTTTTAAGAAATCTAACATGTGGTTGCACTTGTCATCTGGTCCCTGCACCTCTCTTCTGTCTTGTTTCTCTTTTAAAACTTGGTGTAATATATCTATCCCAAATCTATTCTTTGACATATAAAACTCTCAATGTCGTTACGTAAGTGAGGATAAAATGTGTTAATGTAGTAATCATTAAATGTGTTTGAAGTTTGTTGAGGCTTTAAAATGTTAGTAAGAACTGGCTCAACATATATTAAAGCATCACATATTCCTGGAAAAACTTTGCCATTTTTCCCAACAGTTTCCTCTAAAATATGTGGTAAATCACTCTTATGGCTTGGTCTAAATTCCCTGTTACTAGAAAATGCAGATAGTATCGGTTGATTTTCATATTTGAAAAAAAAATTGCAAGTCTAACTGACGATTCTGTATAACTATTAAAAGCCTCGAAAACAACTGGACGTCTGTTTTTAAAACCTTCAAGACTGTATTTTTATTGTTTATGTTTTTCGCCGGAGTACTAAACACTGGAATTTTGTTTTTTTTAAAGGTTGAAATATTGATGAAAATTGTTTTACTAGGCGTCCCTTAATGAATCTGTGGAATTGGTCAATACCAGTTGATTCAGCTGAATAAATTGGTTCATTAATATCCTCATGAACAATAACTCTGGTATCGATTACAAGCAAGTCTTCACCATCTTCTAAAAATGGGTTCCCTAATTCCTTTAGTACGCTATAGAGTGCTTGAACCTTAGCACTCTATAGAAAAATTTAATTTGAAATAAGTGATATTGTTCATGATGGTATCGATTTCTGTCTTGGGGTTTGCTTGAATGTTAGACTCAAACTCTTGTATGAAATTACAGATTTCTGGTCCAGATACCATCCAACGTATAAATGTCGATGTATCCTGCAATACTGCACCTCTTTCTCCTCTGAGAACAGCGTTTTTTTTTGTCCTTGATATATGCCCATAGCTCAGAAGAGTTTGATTGATTTTCTTATCACAAAATGTCCCGATAAAAGTGCACGATGTACGTCTGGTAAATTAATATCTGCATCAAACAGATTTTTTAGATGGATTGGTAATTAACGTACATAATTAGGGTGATCAGAAAGAAATGAGTCTGCGAGAAGAGTTAGGAATCGAAACAAAAAGAAAGGAAAATAAATTCAAATTGAAATTTTGGATCACTTTTGATTCATCTCATTTTGGTTGGTGATTAATCATCGTAATTACAATGTGCATTTATAAGCTGCATTTCAAACAAAAAAATAATCATATGACATTTTGTAATTCGTTCCTACTTGGCAAAGTTTAAAAAAGCATACTATAAATTGAAAAGCACATACACAACATTATGGTTATAGACAGCACTGTAAACGTATTCTTTTTTGAAAGCTTGTAAATTAACTATAAATTTTATGCTCACCATACTGTACAGCAAGTATCTCCTACTGCACTTCAGTGATTTCTTTTAATTTCAATTTGTTTCAAACAGTTAAACATCATTAAAACACCCTAAAAAGTATTTTCGACAATAGACCAAAATGTAAGGGAATTATTTTGAGTGTGCCTGTAAACAAACTATAAATTCTACTCTCTATATTTTCAATGTAGAACATTTTGCAGTTTACCACTGCTTTAAATTACATTTAGAGATAGCACATATATAAATTACACGGAAATCCGAGTAAATTTAAGCAAAAAAGTGTAGGGCCAGATTGACGGCTAGACAATTCATAAATACTTTGAGTGCCCTGTAAATGGACCATAAAAGCTATACGCTTTGTTTTTTACTCTGAACATGTTATTATAAACTTCATATAACATATAAAATTTACATGGCAATTTGAGTACATTTAAGCGAGCTAGAGCATGGAAGGACAGGCGGACAGACAGACAAACAGACAGATAAACCGAATTCATACACTTTTAAATGATGTTGAAAGGTGTCCAAAACGAAAATTTGACTTTAAAAACATCGAAATCGACGTGAAATGCACATTTATAATACGCATATTAAGAAAATTCAGAAAATGACGCCATTTTGAATAACGGCCGCCATCTTGAATTCCGACGACTTTATGAGATGCCTCCCCCTCTAATATTTATTGTATTATCATAAAGTATATACTCACCAAGCGGTATATTCTTATCACGATTTGCAGTTTTCTGATGCGTAGCACCCGGACTATCAATTATTTTCGAATAGACGGACAAAAGTATTTACATAATTACGAACACACATAAAAAGAAGGCATTTTAGAATTGTAAAAAAGTTAATAAGCAAGCTTTATAATTGTTCAAACAATTATAACAAATCAATACCAAGAATAAGGATAATTTATAATATTCTTAAAATCGTGATTTCGGATGAGAGAGTTCTTTAAAATATTTTTTACACAATAGACAAGAACGTTGGCGTCGTACTAAAGACAGTAACTAAGACAGTTATTCTTAGTTTAAAACTTTCTTTATATTGCTCAAGTGAGATACGAACATTAACCACATAATGAGTTATAATAATTTTTATTGTTGCAATCTCCTCTAGGTCCCCAATTTGAATTTTGATTGACACCAATGGGAGTTGAGTCAAAGAGCTCAAGAGAAACAAACCTGTTATTTTATATTTAGTTACGCAGAAGTATCAAATACATTTTTATAGGTAAAGTAGAGGAATTACAAAATATAAATTTGTGGAAATTGTTTCTAAAAAATTAATAATGATTGATGTACGTTATATATGAGGACCCCAGAAGCCAAGGGGTATAAGTGACAAAATTGAAAAAAATAAACTAAATACACAGACGACCTAAAACTATGCTTTTTTCATTTCAGGTAAAGAAATATAAGTGATTTTCTGATTATTTGCTGAGTAACAGAGGCAAGCCACTTTTTTCGAAAAACAAACAATATTGATTAATTATACATTTAAAGAAAATTGTACTTTATTTTTTAACAGTTATTGAAATAAGAGTTCAAAGACCAGAGTGCAACAAGCAGAAATTTCCTATTTCAATCCACTCAATTGTTATTGATGTTCCAATTTAACATCAATTATCTTTAAACTCAATTTACTCCAAATCGAAATTTTGTCACTTGTACCCCTTGAATTCTGGGGTACTCATATATTGTTGTGTATTCGGGGTTCTTTTAAGATAAATGGCACAGAGTTTTAAAAAGAAATGCGTTTGTTTACAATAAACAGCTTGACGGAAACTCAGGTATTTTCAATAAAACACAAAAATTCAGCAATTCATCAAATAAAATCAGATATTTTTCCAATGAAATCAAAGCACAGAAAATTTCCTCTCAGAGTTATTAAGTTCAATACTGCGTGTATAATGTCTAATCGCAGAGACCCAAGTCAACACACAAAGACTTTACAGATCTTCACTGCAGGACGGATGGAAGAAAAACTGCACTGGTGATCCAAAGATAGCCCCATATTTATAGATTTTGGAGAGAAGGTTCTAGATGCTTCTCGTAGCTTCGGTGGAGAGTTCACCTTAATAGAATAAATAGGGAGAAACTCCGAATTCGCTAAAAGTTCGCCAACTTGGCGACATATTTAGCGCCAAATTTGTCGAAGAACACAAGTTGCTAAAACCATCGAAAACTTGGTGATAAACACATTCCTTCGTTATATTCCCACTGACATAATGTTAAACACGATAACCTGTAAGCATCCCGTAAAGCATCCAAAGTCCTGCAATGGACGTTTAAAGCATTTGGCAGAAGTTTCACTCCAATTTTACCATAATAAAAAGGAAATAATTAGAAATATTTACAAATATACAAAATTCGTAACTATGTATGCGTAGATATATACTCATACACTTTTAGAAGATTTATTAATATAAAAATATGTTCTGCACTCTAAAAATAAAATCCGATAAATTTACAGTAAAAATTGTTGGCAGCAATGTTGCCAGCAGTTTTGCCGTAAAAATTGCCGTATTATTAGATGCAATAAAAAAAATACGTTAAATTTACGGCAAAAACAGCTAGCCACCAGTTTTTGCCGTAAATTTAACGGATTTTTTTACAGTGTAATTTTGTATCATTAGAAACATATATTTATACGCATATTTTTTCAATATAAATGTCTTTAAAATAAAATGTTGCTTTTCGATTTCATCCATTGACGAAACTAGTCGTTGCGGGCCACTGTGTTACTAACCCATCATGATACGCATTCTATAAAATATGAAAATAAAGCACGAGTAAACTACATTTATTGCAAAACATTATAAAATGTATTGCAATTCCAAAATAACATTTAAAAGCATATATAAATATTTTTAGTTAGGAATTACTCAATTATCCGTCTGACAAATTTCGACAAATTATACTAATTACCAAAACTACTCGTAAATTAAAAAAATTGGCATAATTTTTATTTTAAATAATGAAAAAACAAATAATTTAGTAAAAACTTAATAAAAATATTAATTAAACCTCGAATTAAAAATCACTTGATGATGCAACAAACACGTGTAACGTGTTTAATGTCTGAATAGAACATTTACGATAAGCTTTTATAAGCATTTAATCTTAATGTTTAGCCATTGTTTTAGGTTGACGATATAATCAAGTTGTACCGATTTGTGCAATGCATAATAGAAACCTCCTTATAACTGCAAAAATAACAATTATATTACCTAACAGTTTACTGCGTGAGATTAAGCGTCTCATATGCAATTAAAGTATGTCTTTGAATTGAAGTTTGAATGAAATGAAGAGTCATGAAAAATTGAATTCGGACAATAGGATTACAAATATCTCAGCAACAAAATACCCAATCGACTTCGCTTTTTATGCAAACTTTATGTTTTTTCATTCTCTTTTACATTCACTCCTTAAAATTAAAAAATCGAAAAATTTTATATACCTTTCATCAGAACATATATTTGCAATGTCCGAAAAAATAGTTCAGGATAATCGAGTTTACAGATATTAAATAGCCTTCTTGAAATTATTACATACTATGTACAAACCAAATGTCAAGTCTCTATCTCAATTTGTTCGGGAGATATTGCGTTTACAGACACACAGTCAGACAGATGGACAGCAATGTTAAAACTGTTGTTAGCTTTCGTATTTTTCAAAAACTAAAACAAAATCGCTTCACCTTTTTCAATCACGTACAAAAAACATTTCATATTTATTTACTTAGAACAGGTGTCACAAATAAAAGTTAAATTAAAAAGTTGACAATTTCGATTCATTCATAAGAACCGTATTCATAACACATAAAATCAGTAGAAAAACTACTACTTCTAAAAAGAAATAATTTCCGTACTGATCTTAGTCCAGCGTTTTGTACGCAAAAAACAGGAAATAAAAGAAAAACAGTATTCTTTAAATACTCCAAGAGCCTACAGCGCAAAAACCTATGTTACTGGGCACAAGAAAAAAATATGGAAGAGTTATAATAGGGGAACCTAATGATCCATGTCTTCCGGAAGTGAAGTGGTGCATATAATACCACTAGCGGTTTACTCGTATGTTTAACATGTTGCAATGAGCAATCAAAGGTATGAAGACATGGAAAACTGGGAGCAGGAAAACACGATAAACCTACGAGTGAACCACTAATGGTATTGATTTTTGGCTTATGCACCATCTTACATCCGGTAGACGCAGATCATTAGATTTCTCTCTTACTACTCTTTTATAAAATGAAGGTTTTTTTTTTTTACCTGTGCTTGATAACATAGGTTTTTGTGCTGTCGGCTCTTGGACTAGGAGTAAACCTTTTCGGTTTACTTTAATGCTGGAGAATGAACATACTATGTCGTGATCCAATCATTAAGTGAAACTTGGTACAGTAGAATTGACATTACATTTTGTGTCCTGTCTATACAGCGCACAGTGGGGCAGGAAGCCTCCAAAGTTGGCAAAAAATAAAATTTACTTTGAACAAAAAAAGCACATCACGGATTCATTTGTAGAAGAAAAGGAGTAAAATTTTAAATTTTACATAAGCTAAATAGTAATTTATTAACTAATTTACAAACCTTTTTCAATATTTTTTGTAGAAAAATGAGTTAAAAACAAGAATTTAAGACAGTTTTATACTAATTAGATATTTATAAATCATCCATAATATCGTATTAAAAAATGTAAACATAATTAGTAATTTTAATTATCCTCAAGCAAACCTTATAATGAATATTAGCGACTCGTTTTGAAGGATTGGATCAACCTTTCTCAGGCAAAATGTACACATTAGTATAAAGACAGCAGAAGAAAAAATGTTTCTGTTGTTGTCTCTGTTGTGCTAACACACACTTTTTGTTTTCCTGTTTTCAGATCTTAAACTCATACATGTCATGTACACTAACGAATATGTAGAACTAGAATTGTATAACCGTTTTACTCTTGATCTTTTTGAGCGTCCAGAACAAATTCAGACGGAATATGAAGATGGGTACGTTTGCTTTTCATTGACGCTTCTGTTTGTTTTTCAAATCGAGGAAATGAAAGCGATTTGCCAAGCCACTCTTTGTTAATTCTAAAGCATTTCCCTTATTTCGTCAGGCTTTTGCTCATCGGAATTTATATTAAACTTTAAAACATTTAATCTTCTTTCCATTTAAACTACTTATTCGTAGTTTCTCCGATTATGGAGCTCTAATACTATAAAATCACATTACTTTTCAAAAGTTTTTTGTTAAAACGTTCCATGATAGTCAGTTTCATTTAAATACATTATTTTGTAATAAACAATGCATTAAAATTCGTATTTAACAAAGAAAATATTTATAATTATGTTTGGCACACCCGTACACTAACAAAAATTTAAGGATGATTAGCTATAAAAATGACTATACAATTAAAAAAGTAGCCAAAAAGTAGCAAGATTTTGTGGCATATTTGTCCTTTTAAAACTCATACTTAGTAGAAAAATTATAGTTAACACTTAACTCGCCTTAACTCATAACTAAAACCTACAATGTTTGTAGACAGTGTTAATTTTTTTTATAAATTTCACCACTATATGTTCTAAGCGTCTGTATATCTATAAAATCGTATTGAAACAAATTGAAAGTTAAAGAATCATTGTTACATACTTGTATTTAAAGGTTCCATAGTTAAAAAAATTATTTTTTATTTATTATAGCGAAATTAACAAACGAATGTTGAAACAAAATTATTGATTTTTTTTGACTTATTATCAAAGTACAATATGCAGTTTAACTTCTTTCTCTGGCGACGATCAAAATAACTTTGCCCAAATTTTAATACTAGGCAGGTGTGTACTGACATCTGCTCTATTAAAGTGACGTATGTCGGTAGTTCAAAATAAAAATTCATTTTTTCGATTTTTTGTCAGTTTTGAAGGCTTTTTGCCCCACTGTGCAGGGCAAGAAGTAAAATCAAAGTGAAAGTTTTAATCAATGCAGTTGTTATATTGTGTTTATCTTGCGATTTTTGCCAAATCTATTTGTATATTTGCCATTTTGGCTATAAATAAAGAGATAGAGACAGAAACGCGTTGTTAAAGTAATATAGCCAAAGAAATAAATGTGAAGATATTGCGGATTGGTACGATGAATAATTTCCTGTGAACCGAAAAATCTCTTAATGCAACCATAAAGAAACAACTGCTGACATTCAAAACTATATTCTAAAATAGATATTATGTTGACGCGCCTATTAAAAATTCCAGAAATGTATGTTTTTGAAGATAAAGGAAAGTATAGACTGCTGGATAAATCCAGTATTGTTTTAATTTTAAAATCCCAAAGATAACTCTTCACGGTTGCTTTCAGATGTGCAGATTTCTAAAGGAATACTTTTTCTTTATTTTATCCACCTTTGATAATATATATGCAGATAAATCTAGGTGCAGCAGAAACCATATAATAAAAGCGTTCTCATACGTAATAGGATATTTTGTTATGCGTGAACAGGCTGCAGTGGATTCACAGATCTAAATACAGTCTAAATTTAGACGGATGAAATAAAATGCATTTTTTATCAAATGAACGGATTTTTGAAATAAAGCAACGTATAATATAATCTCCATTATAAGTATCATACAATTATCAAATACATTGAACTAGTTTTAAAATATATGTGATTATAAACTTAATCTTCTATAAAAATCTTTATAATAATTGTTATCAACGCATTTCCATATACATTTCTGTAATAATATGCATTGTAACTTCATTGAACAGGCAGATGAAATAGTTTATGGTTGAAGGAAGCAAAAAAATCAGGGGTTTTACTTAAATATAGTTGTACGTGCAATATTGTGTAGGCACTAAACAATGGAATATGGATACAGCCTCTCATCTTTTTGCTTCATTTAGGGAATAAAGGATTTTGAGTTGATTCTATAGGCTCCCATTTTCAGAATTTTCAAGCTATGTTTTTGAAACTTTTACAGAAGTTGCTCTATACATTTAGCTAACTTAATATGCAAATGACATTTTGATATCGTTGACGCATGCGCAATGAAAAATTATTTACTAAACATACTCATTTTTCATACAATTTTTATTATTTTTAAATTCTGATGACAGGGTATTGTGTACAATGATGTTTGTCATATTTTCAGAAAAGAACATTATTTTATAATAAGAACTCTGCAAATTATAAGCAAAAAACTTGGAAAAATGTAAGACTGTTTTTATAAAAACCTTAATTTCTCTACGAGTATACATGCTATCCTGGTAAAAATTAACACAGTACATTACAATAAGCCAATTAATCATAATGTGCAGTTTGAACGCTTTTGCTTCATTATTTTTGACATTGTTATCCAAAAGATCTTCGTTCTTTTTCAATTTGTTGACGGTCCCCTGTTCGATTTCGGGGAAAACTCTTCGCGAAAATATGGGACGCGTACTATTTTGTTTACACACCTGGAGTTTCAGCACATTCCGATTCATATTTCTTTCATTACTTAAAAATAATTACTTAATTACCAATTATGCTTAACTTTTGGACACCAGTGTATCTTATATATTTGATTAGAAAATCTAAAAAGAAATTTCTGATTATTTAATATGATATAGTATAATATCATATGTACATTTTTAAGTTTTTGATTAATGTACAAAATTATGATTTTGATTAATGTAAACGGCTTGCGTGAGGATTCTGCCTATTTAATAATTAAATTCGTTTTTTTTCTAAAGTAATGGAAGCGTTTAGAAATATTAACTGATACTGAGTACATATCTTATTTTATTAAAATTTAAATAATGACAAAACATATATTACAATAAGCTTTTTTATTTGCTACTCCATTGAAGTCACGATATAAATTAATATAGAAAGAATAATAAAAATACATTACTAAAAATTATAGTAAGCATTTAAAAAAGTTTTCGTTTATAATTATGTTTATATATTATTATGTAGTATATATGTGACGTTTTAAGGAGAGACTCGAAAAATCTATACTGGTTCCCCTTTCTTAAAACACACAGTTGTGGCAAGCGAGGAAAAAACAAAATAAATAGATGTAGAAGATTCATTAAATTACACATTGGCTGTTGCAAGTTAATTTATTAAACTGTAGTCATAAGAGAGGGAAATGCTCTCTTTGCAAGCCGTCTTGAACCGAAACATCAAAAAGAATATTCCATCATCACTTCAGCAATACGTCCTTAACGTACTCATCGAGAAAAGGGAAAGAATCTCTCTCATCACCTCCAGGCTTCCTTCTTAAATCTAAAAACAAAGTTCTAGAAAATTTTCTACTCTCTAACCATCATTTTTCCACGTAAACATAATTCATGCCCAGCGTCGAGATTTTAATTCCATTCAGACGATAATTTTATTTTTTAAAAATATTATTGTTTAACAAATTTTAATCGAAATCAGAATTTCGAATATTTTAGGCAGACGATATTTTTACAGACATTAATTTTAAACGAAAAGGAAAAGAAATGAATTTATTGATATGCACACATATCAAATGTTGATGGAGGGAAAATAAATAAATAAAAATAATGATATTTTTTGAAAGGTATGGTTTTGGAAAAAATTTAATAAGACTTTCTTAAAAAGGGTTGATAAAAACATAGAAAAAATTAGTTTTATTTGGAATATTAAGAAATAAAGTTTAATTAAGAATATTTTTAATTTAGTGCCATCTTTTTAAATTTACGCATATTGGAATAAATGGTTTTTAAGGCGAATTAGGAATTTATGTCGTTTTCATAAAGATTAATAGGTTAGATCTAGAAACAAGATTTTAATTTAATAAGTTGAACTAAGTACGGAGTATTGTTATAAGGAAATTAATATAGTATAAAAATTAATCTTGGCGAAAAAAAATTAAAATTTTGTAATATATATATATATTATTATTTAATAATATATATTATTATTTTATATATTATTAGTTTATATATTATTATTTAAAAAATACTTCAGTAAATTTGAAGTTTATTTAAAATCTGAGTAACATCAATGTAAATATAAATAAGAACACAAAGTCTTTAATACGTATACTAATAACCCTATTATAATAATATACTATATTCTAAACAAGTCAAGTACATTAATTTAATTATTAATTTACCAGTTTAAATTTTAGATATTCTGTAATAACAAATAGGAAATAAATTTGTTTAAACGGTAATGGAATTGTGGAGTAGTGTCAATAACTGTTTAATAAAAATGATTTACAATAAAATTTAACATCAGATTTGTGGGTGGAAATAAATGCTTTATAACTAAGATTTAAAAGCAAAATATTTATTCAGACTGTTAAAGTTTTGGAATAGGTAAAATGCGTACTACGCTTATTTGGAAACATAAATCACTGAAAATACCGCGTTGGTTTCAACACCTGCCCGGTACATATGCTGTATAAAAAATTAAGATGATTACATTAGGAACGAATCAAGAAGACAGATGTGGTCATAGATGGGCCTTATTCTTAATCTATCGATTTAGTTTTTTTTTAATGACAAAACAATTTAAATAGTTGATTTTAAAATAAAATTGCTTCACATACTATATTTACTATACTTATATTTATTGCAAGCAAAATTCCCAAGTATCATAATAATAAACATTCCAAACGAAAAAGGAAAAAAAAAACATGCACTAAATATAAACTAAAGGAAATATGTTTAATACCTATATAGACATGTTTATGTAAATTGGCATTGTTCTAGCAAATAAATACTTTGACTTATTCGTTTGGAATATACATTATTATGATAGGATTATCAGTACACGTAGTTAAGACGCAACACTAGTAGTAGAAAAAGACCCGGATGATAATGTAAAGTCAACGGGAGGGTTCTTTTCAAATATGTCTCTCAAATGTTAGTATTTTTAAAGGATTTTTTATGCTTAGAATAGCTGAGGACGATCTACAATCGACCTATATATTTTTATATATATTTTATATTATGACAGGCTCAATTTCAGAACCGGTTTAAACCGGTTTTGAAATTTAAAGTTATCTTTAAAAAATCTGAAACCAAAATTGAAAAAGTAAAAATCAGACCGGTTGTGGATCGTCATCAGCTACCCTAAGCAAAAAATCCTGTAAAAATACTAAAATTTGAGACAGATAATAGAAAAGAACGCTCCCATAGACTTTGCATTATCATCCGGGTCTTTTTCTGTGACTAGTGTTGCGCCTTAAGACGTTGTGATTTTATTTATATTAATATTGATGTTACACAAATTTAAAATAAAATTAAAATTTATTGATATATTTTTTTAATATAGTTACAACTTGCAACAGTATAATATGTGTGGTTAAAAATAATTCTTATAATATTTTTTAAATGTATTTCTTTTATTCATTTCTCTAATAATATACATGTTGACTTCGTTCAAAAGGCAAATAAAATAACTTATTGAAATTTATTTTGTTATTATTTGAACTTGAATGAAAGAATATTTGTTCTCACTATCAGTTTATTGTTCTAAGCACTCCCATAACTTTCGAAAAGAATGCGTTATCCCGGTCATAAAATAAAACCTAATATCTAATAATAAAGCGACATTTTATGCAAAAGAAGCTTAGGTTAACTTATAGCTTTACAAAATAGTCATAAAACGATCATTTATCTTTAATACTGTGCTGTTAATGCCTTAATATATTGGTTCGTATAAATATCCATTTAAATTTTGTATCTCTTACACTGGATCATTAAATATCTTATATTTTTGATTAAAAAACATAAAACCACTTTTGATTAATAATGATATAGTAATATGTTATAATTTTTTTGAAATTTTAATTAATATACCAATTTTATGAAAATGGCTTGTGTGAGGATTGAACCTTCGCTGCATGGGTTTTTTTATGGAAAAAAAATGTTAGAAATCTATAAATCGGTCTAATAAACGAAAAAATATTTAAAAAAATTAATTTTCAAGTTTTTGCTAAAATATGATATTTTACTATATGAAAGTATGTTTTTTAACTTTTGTGTGGTTTTATTTTGCAATTAAATGCGTTTAAATTAATTAATTATGTCTGTTTAACAATCTACAGTTTTCTTTATATTAATATTTTAAAGTATTTAGTGAAATTAATAAAAGTAAATTTTACTATTATAGCTTGATTAATTTCTTTTCTTGTTGCTTCCTTTTGTCAAAATTCGCTATTAGGCGGTGACAAATAAGTGTTACTGTATACTTTAGACTGTTTTAGGTAGCTTTCATTACAAAAAGTTAAAAGCTACCTATTGCAGCCGTCCGGAAGAAAGCACTTCTGGAAAATTTTGGTATATTTTCACCGATCATGACACCGAGTATGTATATATGTATATGTCTGATATATTTATATGTATTGAAATATATGTATATATCTGATCTTCGTCATGTTATAACAAGGTTCGCACACTCCTTGGAATTTCCAAGGACACTGGCACCACTATCAATAAGAAAATTTATATTTAATTTTTAAGAAAAAGAATTCGCAAGCACCACCTTTATTCTCAAATTTTACAATATTTTTCCTCAATGAAGTACTTTGAAAATACTGTTAAAATTTTCTGGTGCAGTTGTGCGAACCCTGTATAACTATCGTATTTATGAATGAATTTGAATGAAACTTGTTGTATACATAGTACATACAAATGTCTCGACCGATGTAGTTGGCCAACATCATCCGCCGTCTTGTTTCTAAAAGGCGGCCATTTAATTTTTTTAATTAAAATTTGAAAATAAGTGCGAAAAAATTCAAAGTTGAAAAATATTTTTCTTTTATGTGTTAGGCCTTAAAACAAAGATTCTAGAGAACTTTATATTTTGTTTATATCTTAAAAAATGACTGACTTACAGAACTTTGAATTTCTAGTGTGGCTGACATTTTGAAACAATCTGATTTTTGTCGCATGATAACACGTGTATTTATGAACTGATTTAAATGTAACTTGGTGTGTACATAGTTCATACTGAGGCCTTGACCGAGTTCGTTAGCCAGTTCCTTTAAAAATTTAAAATTTTGTACAAAAAAGTGAGAAATTAAAAAAGATTTTTCTTTTATGAGTTTGACCTTGATTAAAAGATTTCCAGAGAATTTTTTGTTTCGCATGCATCTTAAAAATGGCTGAGTTACTGTACTTTGTATTTCTAGTGTTGGTCACATTTTTAAATGATCTGATTTTAGTCACGTGATAACACGCGTGTTTATAAACCGATTTTGATGTAACTTGGTGTGTGCATAGTACTTACCGATGCTAGGACCGAGTTCTTTGACCAGTTCCATCCTCAATTTTGTTCGAAAATGACGGAATATTAATTTTTTTAATTAAATTTTGAAATTGGATACAAAAAATAAGAAATTGAAAAAGATTTTTCTTATGTGTGTTTGACCTTGATATAAAGATTCCAGAGCATTTTTTCTTTCATATATATCTTAAAGAATGGCTGAGTTATAGCACTATATATTTCTAGTGCCTTCGACATTTTGAAATGTTCTGAATTTTGTCACACGATAATATGCATATTTAAAAACCAATTTGGTTATAATTCCGTATGTACATAGTACATTGACAGAGGTCATTGGTCAACTCCATCCGCCAACTTGTTACAACACGGCGACCATTTAAGTCTGTCAAAAATCTTTTAAATATATAATGATGTACAAACAAAAAAAATAGAAATTGAAAAGGGTTGTTTCTGAAGTGTTTGATCTTAATATGTGAATTCAGGAGTATTTTTTGTTTTGCTTTAATCTTAAAAAACGGCTGAGGTATAGCAGATTGAATTTCTAATGTGGCTGACATTTTTTTACAAATCAAATTGTGCGCTACAGTACTCGTATACATTAATCGATTTCGATGTGAGTGCGCATGTGCACATTAATTAAGATTTTGAGCAAGCTCATTGGTTTGTTTTATCCATCATATTTTGTTTTAAAACTGTCGTGATGCACTATTTAATGCATGAAAATATTAACGAGTTCTAGAATTACTATGAAAATACAGAAATGTGCATAAGTACTTCAGGCACTTTCATAATAATGATATTTATATTCATAATATTAATATTTATAAATAACAAAATTTATTTTAAAAACACGAGTGAACAAGAATTTATCATTTTAATAGCCTGCATCGTTCATTTTTTAGCTATGGTAACTTTATTATTAATTTTATTTTACATAAAAACACCTTATAAATATATTCGACAAATGTTCTTTGAAATATATGACGTACATTGTTCGGAATAAAAATGTAAATTAAATTCTGGAAATAAATCCATCTGAACGTCACCTTGGGTATCTTGATAATAAATTTTATTTATGAAATGTAAGTTGAGTTTTATTAAATTAAGTTTAATAATTAATAGTTTTTTGCATTTTACGGGAAGAAATAGTTATTCTCCTTTTTTATTCTTTTGTATCAGCAATTTTTAGATAATGAAGAGAGATTCTAACATGTATGAATATTTGATATGTTAAACCCAATTTAAATATAAATGGCAAAATAAGATTAAGTATTCTACATTATGTTTTATTCCTAAAGTAATGAACATCGTATATATCGAATATGTTTCAATTAGATTTTTTTTTTTTGATTTATGCATTTTATAGATATTTTTGCATTTATCTCATCTTTCTATTATATGAATTACATTATATTAACCTCTATTTTACTGATTCTATATAATATTATTTTATATTATTATTATTTAATATATATATATATATATTAATATGATGTTTAATATTATTTAATATTATTATTATTAGCTAACAGAAAACCCTTGTTCAAAAAGAAGCAAGCTAATTTGGAAAGCCACCTTTGTCCACGACGCGTTTTTCCAGATACGTTTTTAATTAACCTTAGGTTTTTAATACACAAGAGTCGTAATGGGAGACTCACTGAATTCAAACTAGTCGCGAACCCCATAATATTTATGCAGGGTTCGTATGCATAAGGAATTAAAAAACTGACATTTTAATACCAAAAATTTCGCAACGTAGTTGCCGCTATATGCAAAGTAAGGAATGTTTTTCATTAAATAAAACAAAATAAACTTCAAATAAACCTGGTTCTAAAATGGTTAATATGTTTTATTAATTTTTTATGTGTATGAACACTGATTTGTTTGAATAATTATAATTAAATTAGTATGTTTGAAACAGTATGAAATTTATAGTTTTATACTGCTGCTAGATATTGCATTACAGAAATATATTATTGAAAATTTTTATCTGGGCTTTGAAAGCCAATGGTATACAGAGTACGTCGGTCCCGTCATTAATTATGTCCAAAACGTCCTTGTCTTTAAGGGTTAATATCTCAGCTAATTATCGACGAATGTTTTTAAAAATGAATGTCAATAATGCTCTTGTACATTACTACGATAGTATCGCCAACACTTCTCCACGCCGTTGCTAAATGCGCATAGATTAATAATTTGTGTGTAGCAGAAAAATGTACTTTTCTCAAAAACTGTGTGATCTAGAGCTATCGTTGTAGTTTTCCGGCGAGGTTTAAAGTAACATCTATAACCTATAATATTTTCATAATTTTAGTTTTAGTAGATTTGGAATTAGATGGAGGGTGGGGGGCATATTTTTGCACTATATATTCGACGGTATTTCTGAAAATATAATACCTAAAATAATTAGAAATATAGTTTTGAGTTCAGCATAATGAAAGCTGTTCACCAAATACCGCACACGATGTACAGAGAAAATAATTTTTTCTTTAAGTAATTTAAATATCTGCCCACCCTTCTAAATATATTTCTAAATGTAATAATCTGCAAATATGCCGGTCAATAGTTTTTATTACTATCTCCAATTTGAGCTTTCCACGTTTCATAGTTTATGGGTAAATACAGCAGACAGACAGACAGAAAGAGACTGTACTGATCTTATAATGGTTTCGATTTCACTTTGCAGGTACGGAACCCTAAAAATGACTTTAAATATCTATGAATAGAATTTTTAAAATGTATTTCTAGTAAAATATATTGAACAATTTCTCAAAAAAATGTAGATTTAATGGCGAGTGGAAAATAATCAAATAAAAAATTACTATTTTTTAATTTATAGCATTCCATTAAAAGTTAATTTTTTGAATATGTTTCTTTAATCCATTACAGAAATTCCAGAGAAAATCGATTTATCATTAGTGTTTTATTTTTTAATTATTGTGAACTTTCATAAATCACATTAGTGGGATGTATTTTTTAAGATACTGCTTCTGAATAATGATATAAAAAGTATTTTTCTAATTTTTCAAAAAAAATTGAGGCTTTTTCTATAAATATATTTAGTAATTTTAATAACATGTTCTATATAATTTGTTTCGTACTGACTTGTTATATGGAAGTTAAGAACAATGGTGCAGTCGTAAAAAATAAAGAGGGTATACGTTCAAGGAAGAGAATGTACGCTACAGTGTATATACTATAGTTTTCTTGGGAAACAGAGGATATACGGTGTTCCTTAAAAAAAATCTAGAATTTGTAGCCTCTACTACATCCCTTGTTAAGAATGAAGACATAGGATGAGGTTTGGAGAGTTGGGTGATTTTACATCTCCACACCTAAATTCAAACCTAACGGGCTATCAAACAGGCCACAGAGGCGCTTGCGACTGGCGGAAATTTAACGGATTACAAACTATAGTATAAATTTAAAGGCTTTCTTTTTCTCAAGACCATCTGGGTGTTGCGCTTTATGGCTGTCATATATTTATATACTAACTATACTCTATCGATACACAAACGTTCATCCAATTCGGTGACACAAACCTCGGAACCTCTCCTTGTACGAATGAAGACAGGATACGGTTTGGAGTGGTAATTTTACCTCTTTACACAGTTTCACCCCTCTTCTGTGATCACAAATAAACATTTATCGTAATAAGGGGATTTTCCATGTAACTACATTCATAAACATTTTGTGCAACAGGATACCCATGGTAGACCTGTTTATTGAATAAAATGCAAAATGAATTTTTTGCGAGATATGTCACTTTTCTTGCGGGTGAGCGATACGTTCATCGATTTTTGCGGGATAATGCAATCAATGAAGAAAGATCAAGTAATAAATGTAATATGGATTTTATAATTAAATAAAATATTATCGTGTTCCCTTCTATTTAGAGCTGTTCCAATCCAAGTAATACTTCTTTTTAAAAAGTACTTATAAATTTTGTATAAAAATAGAACCTTTAAAAATGACATATTTAAAGTTACCGTTTTCCCCAAACAGGCCAAGTTTTAATATTATCTCCATAACTAATCATATACAGTACATGAATATTTTTATCTTGGCTACTTCAATATTAGCTATTTTACTTATATAAATATCATACACAGTGTTAGAATTCATGTGTGAATAAAATATACCCAAAATTCTGATTTCTAACAGATATCTATTTGTATTTTATGATTATACTATAGTGTATGATAGAATTCCTATTCTTCTATTTAATCTATATATCAAAATATATTTTTTTTCAGTTCATTGAGTAAATTAAATACAAATACGAAAATTAAAAAAATACATATTTATATACACAATTGAACTTTCCGATATGATTGAATACCTTTAAAGAAATACGAAAAAAATGTATTACTATAAGTTTCTGTCATTATCATAACGTAATTTTTGTTTGTGCATGGGTGAAGATGTAATTTGAAGGATGATTATTTTTTGTCTAATAAACCTTGAACAAACACTATATAAATTTTCAAACTACAGATAATCAAATAATTATCTTTCTTCTTCCCTAAAATCAATTTTCTAGAATGATTGAGAAAAAAAAAATTTCTACTACCATCCATCATGTTAATTTTTATGTTTCTGCTGGAACAAATCACTTTTAACGATTTGTTATCAGAATAAAAAGATAGCTTTCGATTTTGATTTGTGCTATCCGAAAAAATACTTAAAAGAAAAAAAAAGCAGTAAATTGTGATTGTTAAAGAAACAGTCGGTATTTATGCAGTGCGGGAACTTGTAATAACAGAAATTATCCGAAAATTGAGTGGTATGTGTTATTTTTTAAGATAAAAAAGAAAACGACTTGATTTTTTTTCTGTTGTTTGTGATGTGTTTAATCCTTTTTTAGGAAAAATAAACTTTGTAATAAATATATTTGGTTATAAAATCTTACCTTATGTTTAAAAAAATATTGTTTAGTGTGATGGAGTGTTATAACATTGAAATTAATAAAAATCTTTATAATTTTATTTAAAAGAAATTACTTTTAAACATAATTTATTAATATGATTAAACTTGAAAATATAATTCAAATATTTAGGAAAGATATACGCATTCTTTTGTGGCCATATTATTTCTTTACAAGGGTTTTCTTTATCCTTCCGCCTTCTTTAAACTATGCAAAACTGGAAAAAAAAATCTGGTGATTGCATGTTTTCTTAGATGCGTTTCCAATCGTGTTCCTTAGATTTTCATTGAATATTGAAACTTAGACTAGTAGATTTAAAGAAAATAAATCATTCATTTGCGTGTCTGTTTTTCCGGTGAATTGTGCGATATTAATGGGAATGCTATTTTACAACGACCTTCAATGAGTTGAAATACTTACTTGCAAAATTGCGTAAGGATAGACCTTATCATTACAGCAATAGAGATTCATAGACTATTTTTTTCTGCATTCACATAAGTTGTTAATTGTGACATACAATTTAATATTTAAATCATCTAGATATAGAAACTATTATATTTAATTTTTTTTATATTTATGTAATTCTGAACAACCTATTCTGAACAACCTCTCCTATGTTGCGATTTCTGAAATTTTTGCAGATGTACGGCGATCATGATCCGTAGAACCTAAAACCACTCTCAATTAAAAAATCTATATTATCATCATAACCAACCGTTTTCGTACCACAACTGGATTTAGGTCTCCCATAGATTTTTTCCAATGTTTCCTGTCTACCGCTTTAGTCATCCAATTAACACAGGCCACTTTTCAGATTTCGTCACGTCAGCTTACTTGGAGTGAACTAATTGGTCATTTTGCATCTCTAGGATAGTACTGTCGGGGGTTTCTGCTTCACCTATTGTCTTGCCTTCTTGCAATGTGACCAGCCCATTTCTATTTTAGCCGTTTAATTCTTTCAACAATGTCAAAAACTTACGTATGACTTCTTATTCAGGTTTTCTTCTTTCTGTCTCTTCTAGTTATGCCTAGCATACATCTTTCCGTACTTCTCTGTGTTGTTTGTAGTCCTTGTACCATTTGTTTTGTTAGTCTCCATGTTTCTGCTCCGTAAGGTAGTGCAACAGATTGGTTAAACACTTTTATTTTTAAACAAAGAGGCATATTTTTCTTCATAATAATATTATTCTTCTCAAACGCATTCCATTCGTTCCTTATTCTTCTATTGATTTCATTCATTGAATGTCGATACTAAACCAATGATATTTCCTGTTCAAGGAACACATATCTTTACACTTTTCTCATCTGAGCGTTCTTGTAGACAATTTTCTTTTTTTATGTACATGAATTCGAACATCACCTTACTCTTTTCCAAATTTATTTTTTAACAACACATTAACTCTAGCTTTGGCCAAAAATGTTTGCATACTTTTCAAATTTCTAAGGTTTTTAACATTAAAATGTAGCCAGCGAGCCGGGATGCCTTAAATATTCCCCATGTATAAATCACTTTTCATGGGCAAGAAAATTTACATAATTCTGGGCAACTCTCTTCTAATATGATATATAGCATCAACAAGCAAAATGTTTTCGTTGTATATCATTAAATAGAAAAATCATTAAAATAGGATTGAAATGGATTGGATTTTTATGCACTTGAAAAGTTTTTGATAGGACCAATTACTAACAGTCAACATCTTTGTTAATCCGCCATTAGGACAATAAAAAATTATCATTGGCGTGATGAGATTTTTTAGTTACCCGTTAGAGATACAGGATATGGGATTCAATTAAACGCTTGAATGTTTCTTATGAAATAAATTTCAGAATTTATAGTATAGTACGCGGTTTATTTAATGAAAGAATCAACACACGGTTTAAATTTCTTACATATATATTTTTAACATTATCTGAAACTTTTATATTAGAAAGTTTTTGATATGATGAATTCAACAAATGGATAATATTACAAAAATATTTTTATCCGATGAAATAGTGGGGATTGGAGAAAAATGATCGTATTAACCTGGTTCTGATAAAGCTACGGTAAATGACATCAAGGGGGCTGGTCACTTAGCTTCAGAATTCTCTTCCGACATTTTTAAGTCTATGGACGTATGATGCAATTAAAAAAGTACTACTTGATTATTCCGTCGACCAAAAATCTATCCCAAAACTGTAAGATTAAATGCCAATAATGGATGCTCGTGAATGTCACATTAAATAACATTAAAAACGATAAAAGTGTTTAAAACGTCATTAAATGATTTTTATTTCGACTTTTTATTTGTATTCTTATTCATATTCTTCTAATTATTTATTTTTTCGTTATTTAAAATAAAAATTACGTTCGTATGTGTAATTTGGGGATTTGTACAATTTGGCAAAATTGGTCGACGGGATAACCAAGTAGTACCATTAAAAATATCTGTTTGGAAATTTAAAATTTCTATGTACTCTTCTTAAAAAATGTTTTTTCTTCTTAGTTGTCAAAGTATTTCTAAAATCTAAGCTTAATGTAATATTTTATGCGTTAACCCCTTAACGCGCAGTGCTGCCGGGTCGGCAACACCTAAAGTTCTCCCTGTTTAGAGTCACAAAAACTCCGTGAATATTTAAAAAATTACTCTAATGGCTACTTTAAACCTTTCTTATGAGTTCTAGATGGCAGCACTACAGAGATCAAACTCTACTGTTTTTAAATAATTGGTAAAATGTTTTACTGTAACACGCGCTTCACAGCAATGCTCTTCTCATTGCGCTTATCAATGCTTTACTTATGGGAGGTTTCCACTTCGGCAACAGCTGTATAATTAAAATGGTTAGTGCAATCTTTACAAAACAATAACTGTGTACTCCTCTAGGCCTAAATAGATTCCAACTTAAAAGAGTAGTGCTCCGGAAAGGGTTAAAAGATGATGAACTCCGAGTAAAAGTTTATCATTTAACATAAAATTAAATATTTACTTTAGGAAATTTGTGAAAACTAAGTAAAACAGAGGCATCTTTTAAAAAGTGTATAAAAAACATAGAAGTTCTAAAGATCAATTTCACGAGGAGGTTTTTTTTAAATATGCAAATGTGTCAAACGCGTATAGATAATGCATTAATGAGGAGAACTCGACAGCTGGGTGACCAGCCCCCTTAAGAATTCGCCAAAAACTGTCAGATAAAGTTGTTAAACTGGGTTTATACCTAATCATCCTCATCACTATCATTGTTATTTATATTATTATTTTATTATTATTATTTTGTGAATTTAGTATTTTTCTCTATTACATTTTAACCAGTTAAATTTCTTATTTTTATGGGGATTTTATTGCCGAAACGTCAGTGAAGGCTTACTTTGGAGACCCGAATTTTTTTTTGTTTCTGTCTGTCTGTCAGTCTGTCTGTTCCGCGATAACCGCTTGTCCAAACTGTTACTTATCCTTATAAATCTAAATGTATAAAGAAATGCAAGATATACGATAACCATTAGCACACTTAATAGAAAGTTGAAAATTTAAATTTAATGAGACTTCGAGGGGGTTCAGAGATCTACTATGTTATAATAAAAAAAATAATAGATCATGAAAATTTCAGAATTTCCTAACTAACTAAAATTTTTATTTAACGGATTTGATGGCTGAAAACTTCTTATTATTATTTTATTCTTATAAATAATTACATAATTTGAAAATTTTAAATTACACTTTCCAGAAAGTCCAATTTTGCCCAAAGTGTGTTTAAAAAATGATGTGCAAAGCTGACGTTGAGGCTCCTGATCTGCAGATTTACTAGTTTTATTATAGAAATATGCTTCACAATGGTATTAATATACATTTTATAATTTTCAAACCTGAATATTTTGTGGTCACTCAAATTTTATTTTTGGGTTTTAAAAAGATTAAAGCAACTTTTATATAATTTTACTTCGGGTTAGAAAGCTTTAAAATATGTTTTCATAATACATTATTCAAATATCTGATGCGTTAGTTCGGTTTTGGAGTTTATGTTTTCAGGGGATTTGAATTTGTTTGAGAACTTTTAATAAAGTTTGCATGTATTTGCTTTTCATATATAAGGGTTTTTTTGCATATTTGATAATCTAAAACAATAAGTGCTTCTGTGTCAACAATTTATAAACTGGCAATGAATAGTAAATTGTATTATAGTTACAATTAATGAGATTCTAAAGTATGCAGCACAATTCAAATGCAAAATAGGGACTTAAATTTATAAGTTAAAAAATAATGTATTGTTCATGTCACACGATAAGCAAACGAAGACGGTTTATGCTTTAGCAAAATTAATTTTACTACATCTGAAACATATTTGGATTACATGCATAATAAAATTTCGTATTACAAAAAACAGTTTTTTAACTAAATTTACTTTTAATGCTGCTTTTACATTCATCAAATATTTCATTCACAATAACTTAAATAAATTCTGTATATACTTTTAGAATCATTTTATATTTAAACAACATTTTTAATATAGTGCTCAGCAAAAGTTTAGACACTGGTGTTTTTTAATCTTTAAATAAAAGATACGAACACGTGATTTTTACAAATGGTTGTACGTATTTTCAAATATATTTTATATAATGTAGAATAAAAATAATGGTTATAATATAAGATAATATTTAATTTAACTGGGAAAAGTAAAATTTGCATATTGCAAAAGACACTTTTTTTGATTTTTAGCCAACTGTTCATGGAGAAATGCAAATTTCCAAGTTATGATGTAACATGTCTGAAGTATTTAATTATATTTCGATAAGCACCAGTTAGTGAAGATGCCGCGAGCTAAAAGTATTCAATTAGATGAGGTAATTGAAGTAGGAAAGCTGAAATGGAAAGGGAAGACTGTTGCAGAAATTTCAGCAGCATTGAATAGTCCAAAGTGGTCTGTCTATGAAGTATAGTCTAAGTATGACTCCTTCAAAACGAAACATAATCTGGAAGATCTTGTGTGACGAGAAAATGAGATGACAAAAGGATCCAGAAACTGACATTTACACAAGTAATGATTGCTAAGTCCGAACTTTCTGTGTCGACGAAAATGATTCGTAGATGAATTAAATAAACAGGTAAATCAATTTACATGAAAATGATAAAACAATCAGCTTTAAAATATCGCTATAAATTATCGAGAATTCAATTAACTTGCAAACGTACGCCAGATGGACCCAAATGGTACGCTATGATATTCAGTAATGAAAAAAAAGTGGAATTCGAATGGCCCAAACAAGTGGCCATACTATTGGAATGACTTAAGTAAAGATCCTGGGACTTTATTAAGTCGACAAAAAGAAGGTGACTTTTAAATAATTTCGTCCTCACTTAGCGTTAATGCTCGTGTATCTGTGGAGTTATTCATTGGTTGCCAAGCAACACAAGACTACGTACATACGTTGGAGATTAACTTTTAGTCATTTGGGGAACTTTTGCTGATCTAAAGTATGGAGCTCAGCATCTATTCATGTTGGATACAAAAGAAGAACTTCGTTTAACTCTGAAAATACTATTGATCTCAACTGGCCAATTTAATATTCCCTTATGATCTGAAATATATAATAATGAAATGATATTACGAATATAAAAGGAAGACCAACTTTGAATATTTAAAGTTATTCATGCTCACTTTGTAATAACTTCAATTTTCCATAAATCGTTGTTCGTTCCGTCGGGAATCTAACGAAAACATCGTCGGGCCCAGAAGCAAGTTAATCTATCAAATCTGACAAGTTTGTTTAAATAAATTGAAAATTTCCTTCTTGGAGGAAACTTTTGAAAGAAACATGCTGCTAGGTATGCAATTGATTTTGCTATGCAATAAAGCCTTAACATTCGCGAGGTTAAGATTCCGCGAATATCAAAATTTTGACCGCACGTGTGTACCTTTCGAAAATTAGGCCTAACCTGTGTAAATATCATGTACCATGCTTTTATGTTGTGTTGTTAATTTGTTTTTAGTGTCACTTTAATATCCACATATGGTCTAAATTATATAATAATGAAAGGATTTTACGAATGGGAAAGGAAGAACCCCCTCTTTCAATCAGCTTAATTAGATTTCTCATTTAACGACTTTTAAAGGAGCGAGTTTTGTTTTTGAGTGATAATAGTAAGCTAATTTGCAAAGCTGAAATTTGTTGAAGGTAATGTGAACTTATAACGTGTTTAAAGTTAAATTAACGGGAAAAATGTTTTATTCGAGGACAGTGATCTATCAAAAATCTTAAAGTTTGATCTTGATACATTGACTTTTATAAATAAATATTATTTTCCCCACAAAAATTTCAAGTTGATCAAGTTCCGATTTACAATTTCAAACATTAGTTATACTTTCTTTTGATAGGGAAATATATTTTTATTAATGTTTCTCGTCAATATAACTTAGATTTCGTAAGAAATACTACTTGTTACATCTGACCTTCTATTGGAATTTCGGAAAAAGATTTTGCATATTTTTTGGCAGTTTTGTTATTTTAGGATTAGAAAATGGATACTTAACCCTTTCCGGCACGGGCAAATTCCGTTAGTAAAATGAGAAATTATCGCAGACACCGGAATTTACATACGACTTTTTTTAAATTAAAAATTCTCTAATTTAAGATTTCTTTGTAAAAGCAAAATTTTAATAAAATTTTAACTGTGCCATTTGCAAGCTTGAAATTAAAATTAGGTATCCCGGACTGGGCACATTGTGCCGGAAAGGGTTAACAGTTAACTTTCATGACATCCATCCGTATTTACTCTACCGTATATGAAGAAGTTTCACTTCAAAAATATGGAGAAGCCGTATGGTGTATCATCGATCCGGTTAATTTGAAAATCCGATTAATCGGCGTTGTCCTATAGATTCATTTTTGAAGCTTTAAATGGTATTATTTAAAAAATAAGTCATATCCAGAATAACTATGAAAAGTATTAATTCTTTAACTGCAAAATTAATGACGTCACATAATGTAACAAAAAAATAAAATAAAAATAAAATAAAAATGTAATAAATATTACAAAAAAGTAATTTAATAAATAACTAGCTGCACCCGTCGAAATTCGACGGAAAAGAACATATATTAGATATGATATATATATCAGTCATACACAATAATATCAGTCATACACAATAAGATACTGTGCGAATTAAACAATTGCCATCTCTTATAATAGTGATAACATAACTTTTCATGATGAAGACACACAAACTTCAGAAAATAACAAAAAATAAGGAAAACAACTCATAAATTATTATGTTGGACTTCAACTACAAATCTTTTTTAATGCGGTTTCTAAACCTTAAACATTATTTAAATGCCAAAATATTTAGGAAGTTAATATAATACCTCTAAAGACGAATTTAAAAATATCTGCAAAGCTTATTTTTTCTCCGTTTAAATATCGCTTGGTAACTGTACAATAATTATAATATCAACAAAACATTTGAATTATAATAGAAGAAGGTAGTTACTAAACTGCATAACCAACTCCCTACACATTTATAGCACTTGCAATAAATTTAATTTATTTATTGGTTTGTAGCCTCCATGAACTTGTCAAAATTATTTTTTTTTTGTTATGGCAATGAAAAGAAAAACGATATATTTATTATTAAAAAGAATAAAATTTTTGTGTTTGTTGCTGATTTGCAGAAAACATTTTATTTATTTTTATTTTAAATAATAGCTTAATACAACGAAACGATTTTAATTAATTTTTGATATTATATATTATAGAAATATCTTAATACCGTCATATCACAGGTTTTATTCTCTTTTTTTCTAATATGACATTATTTACACCTTCAGAAATACTCATTTTTCCCTAATTAAAAGCGTGATTTATGCAATTATTTAAAAATTCTTTAGTTTCATAAAATATTTATTATAATTAAATAGAAATCGCGCAATTTATAGAAATATTTGCATTAGTGCACGCCACGGTCCTTTAAATCAATAGAAGCTCATTTTATTTAGATGCATGTATAAAAGTCAGTGAATATGACATCATCACTGACACAGCTATAACAATGTATATTATATTCATGAAACAAATTTATCTGGTGTCTGAATGACGAGATTTTCTCCATCGACAAAAATTCGCTATAGATATTATAATTTACTAAAGTTTTTTTTTCTGTTATTTTATTTACATAATACTTAATAATATTACTCAGTAAATAATCTGCGTATTGTACCGCGATTAGTGAATAATTATGTGCAATCATTTTATTAGGATTAAATTTTAGGGAAAACCATTATTTTTTCCTTTGAAATACGATTACACATTCACCGATGAGATCAAGCTCCTGATTGGTGGAAAGCAAAGTAAATTTATAAAAAAATAATAAAGATAGAGCAAAAAATAGAGCAAAGTAAATTTTAATTATAGTGAGAGAAGCTTAACCTGTTGCCACTGTTTTGAAGAAATGTCATGAAAAAGCTTTTAAAATTAGAATTAAAACATAAAAATTTAAATAAATCAAAAATTAGCCAGAATGGGCACATCTACACATAAACAGCTTTCATTCAAAAAATAATTATCAAAATCGGGCCTGTAGAAAACTCAGGGCTGATGACTAAAAAACAGCCAGGTCCTTTAAATATATAGATATTTTTCTTAAATTAATTCATTTTAAAATCCTAAGTCATTTCATACAACTATTTGCTTCAGTACATACAAATAAAATTTAGCCTAGTGAATTCTTAGCTTAGAAAATATATTAAATTATAGGATTATACCCTTGTTTGAATCGCACATACATTACCAATAAGAAAAATTGAGAATTCACAGTTTGCAATCCGTACAATATGAAACACTTATTTTTAATTAAATGTCCAAATGTACTAAATTGTCTAGATTTCAGGTCCATAATTGTTTTTTACACCATTAATCCTCTTAGCAGTTAAAGAAGTGAATATTGATAGTCAGCTTAATTACATTTCTCATTTAACGACTTTAAAATGACAAGGAACGAGTTTTGCTTTTGAGTGATCACAAGTAAACTTATTTGCAAAGCTGAAATTCGTTGTAGGTAATGTGAACTGATTATGTGTTTATAGATAAATTAAGCGAGAAAAAATGTTTTATTCGAAGACAGTGATCTGTGAGAAATCTTAAAGTTTTATCTTGAAATAATAAAATTTTGAAATACTTATTATCTGTTGCAAAAGAATTTTAAACTGGCGATTGAGATGTACAAACAATTTTAAGCTTTAACTGATCTTATTCAAGAAATAAGTCACATCTCGAATAGCCGTATAAAAAATACTAATTCTTTAAATGTAAAATTAATAACGCCACATACAGCAACAAAAATAAATAAATAAAAATAATACCACAAAAAAATCAAAAATACAAAAATAATAATAATAATAATATTTTCATCAGTGAAAATTTTCTTAAATTAATACTTCTTAAACAGTTAAATCATTTAACTGGAATCGCAACCTATAGTTTCAGAATTAAAAACATATACATAAAATTAGTTTTAAAACTTAGTCAATTCTTTGGTTAAAAAATATATTAAATTACAGAATTATGTATTTATTTGAATCGTACAGACATTTCCAGCAAAGACACTTGACAATTTCCAGTTTAAAATTATTGGAAATTGAAGCATTTATTTTTAATTAAGTCTCTAAATGTGCCAATTTTTCTAGTCCATACCTTTTTTCTTTAACACCATCAATCATCTTAGCAGTTAAAAATGAGAATATTGACAGTCAGCGTAATTAAATTTCTCATATATGACCTTAAAATGGCAAGGAACGAGTTTTGTCTTTGAGTGATCACAAGTAACCTAATTTCCAAAACCAAGATTCGTTGTAGGTATTGTGAACTAATAACGTGTTTAAAAATAAATTAACGAGAAAAATGTTTTATTCGAAGACAGTGATCTAAGTTTTATCTTGAAACAATAAAATTTTTTAAATAAATAATATTTGTTGCAAAAGAATTTTAAACAGACGATTCAGATTTACAAACATTTCTTAACCTTTTAAATGAACTTATTTAAGAAATTAGTCACACCTCGAATAGCCGTATAAAAAATACTAATTCTTTAAATTCAAAATTAATAACGTCACATTCTGTAAGAAAAATAAATAAATAAAAATAAAACCACAAAGAAATAATAAATACAAAAACTAAATTAATCAGTGAAAACTTTCTTAAATTAATTCTTTTTAAACTTTTATGCCATTCAATTTAGTCATTCTTGTAATTTAATATTAAGACATTCATCCTATAGCTTCAGGATAAATAAAATAGCTTCAGAAAATATAAATAAGTTTAGTTTAAAATCTAGTCAGCTCTTTGCTCAAAAAATATATTAGATTACAGTATTATATATTTATTTGAATCGTACAGGCATTTCCAGCAAAGAATATTGAAAATTTCCAGTTTACAGTTATTGCAAATTGAAACATTTATTTTTAATTAATTGTCTAAATGTGCTAAATATTCTAGATTTCTAGTCCATATCTATTTTTCTTTATCACCATTAATCATCTTAGCAGTTAAAATGCGAATATTGACAGTCAGCTTAATAACATTTCTCATTTAATGACTTTAAAATGAAAAGGAACGAGTTTTGCTTTTGAGTGATCACAAGTAAGCTAATTTGCAAAACTGAAGTTCGTTGTAGGTAATGTGAACTGATAATGTGTTTAAAGATAAATTCAACTAGATAATGCCCGTCAAGATTTGACGGTAAATAACGTGAATGTTTCACCAGAAAAATTCCTGAATTTTTAATTAGTTGCTTTTAAATTTGTCTATTCAAATTGTGATGAATTTCTATATTACATAAGTGATTTCTTTTTTAAAAAAGACGATAGATGGTCTAATCTATTTGATGAAGTTTTAATTTTATATTTTACAACTAATTATGTTTGTATTTTATCAGAAATTTAACTAAAAATACTTGTATTTATTTTTGCTTACTGCGGCCTATTTTCTTTCTGTCCCCCCTCTCAAGTTACAATATTTACGCGACAATTCAAAGCTGCAATGACTTTTATTTTTATCTATTTCATTCTTTAAAATCCTAAATTTGAAATTTGATGCAGCTAATTATTTATAATATAATTTTTTTATTACTTGAATTTCCTTATATATTTTTATACATCTTTTCAAATATTAAATTATGGGTATCAATGTATTTTATTTTATAGCTGTTATATTAATATTTTATTTATTTCCTTTTTTTAATGAATGACAAACTTTTCTTTCTTACAGACGTTTATATTCTTGATAATGATAGAAAAAATGTAACGAAAATTGTAGATCAGTTTAATTTATGTAATTGATAACTGCATGTAACATATTGCATGTAACATAAATATAAAATAATTATTTTTTTTAAGGTATTGTTCATTGTTAAATTTTGTTCAATTATAAAGCAGTCAAATAATAATAATTAAAAAAAATACTAAAACTTTTCTTACTAATAAAATATGTTACTATTGAAATGAATTATGGACAAAAATTCTTCACAAATCATTTTGCCGGGTTTAGATTCGAACCTGCATCCTCTACAAAAACTCAAAGCTTAAAAGAGCTGCATTACCCCACTATGCTACCAGGAACACATTGAGTAATCTTCTATGGATTTTGATTTTACAGAAACTGTTTTGTGTTTTAATGTTTATGATAACTTATTATTATTATATTTTTTGATATATTCATATCAGCTACAACGTAAAATGATAACATTTCCAATTTTCGTGTGTAACGGCAATTTATAAGAAAGATTACCAGTCGTAACTTTTAGCCTCAGATCATTCAGTTTATCTTCTATGTGTAGTAGGACACCTTCCGAAATAAACTACAATTTGAATTGTTAATAACACTGAAAGAGACAAATAATAACTTTGTGATAAAAAGAAAAGCTTGTTTACAATAAGATCAAATAAATTATATTTGAGATGCAGACGCACTTAAGAGCCCACAATAGTCACAGAAAAAGTACGCAAAAAGACCCGGCTGATTATGTAAAGTCTATGGGAGCGTTCTTTTCTAATACCTCGCTCTAATTTTAATATTTTTACATGATTTTTTTTTGCATAGGCTAGCTTAGGACGATCTACAACCGGGCTAGTTTTTACTTTTTCGATTTTGCTCATATATTTTTTATATTATGATAGTTTCAATTTCAGAACCGGTTTAAACCGGTTTTGAAAGTTAAAATATATTTTTTTTTTAAATCTGAAACCAAAATTGAAAAAGTAAAAACTAGCCCGGTTGTAGATCGTCCTAAGCTAGCCTATGCAAAAAAAAATCACGTAAAAACATTAAAAGTTGAGCGAGATATTAGAAAAGAACGCTCCCATAGACTTTACATAATCATCCGGGTCTTTTTGCGTACTTTTTCTGTGACTATTGTGGGCTCTTAAAACGAAACTTCTAACTGTGAAGTGATAGTTCAATTGAGTGAGGATCTCTACGCATGTGCAGTGCGTCACTCCAAAGGCACAGTTGTACATATGTACTACGCATGCGCATACGTGAAATTTTAATTGAAAATTGTGGCTAATTAATAAACTTTTTGAACAAACAAATGTATGATAGCAAATCTGTAGCCAAATACCTTTCGTTTAAAAAAGACTGGTGTGATTTGATGCAGTAGTTTGCTCTCACGGACTGTCGAAAGGAATTGCTTAGCGTTTTAAATATATCGATGAGAAAAATGTTTTATTCGAAGACAGTGATCTTTTAGATATCTTAAAATTTTATTTTCAAATAATAAAATTTTAAAATAAATATTATTTGTTGCAAAAGAATTTTAAACAGGCGATTCAGATTTACAAACATTTTTTAAGCTTTAGCTGATTTTATTTAAGAAATAAGCCATATCTCGAATGATCGTATAAAAAATACTAATTCATTAAATGCAAAATTAATAATGTCATATACTGTAACACAAATAAATAAATAAAAATAAAACTACAAAAAAATCAAAAATGCAAAAACTAGTTTAATCAGTGAAAATTTCTTAATGTTTTTTAAAGTCTTAAATCATTCAACTGAAATCTTAAATCATTAAATCCATAGTTTCGGAATTAAAAATATATAAATAAGTTTATTTTAAAACTTAGTCACTCTTTGCTCAAAAATATATTAAATTACAGGATTATATATTTATTTGAATCGTACACATATTTCCAGAAAAAAAAAAAAAAAAAAATTGAGAATTTTTAGTTTACAATTATTGCAATTTAAAGAATTTTTTTTTAATTAATTGTATAAATATGCTAAATTTTATAGATTTAAGGTCCATACCTTTTTTATTTAACACACATATATATATATATATATGTGTGTGTGTGTGTTACACATACACGCTTATATATACATACACTGGTGTGCAAAATTTAAGGACGAAGCCCAAAATGCGAATTTTCAAGGGATTTTCATGCGATAATTTCTTCGAGAATATTCAAAAGGAAGTAATATGATTCGAATAGTTACTATCCCTGCATAACAGCTAGTGAATATGATATATCATTCAGGTCACACATGGTCACAAGTGTCACAGTCACAACGGCGAAACAAAAAACAGTAATTTCCATACGTCTCTGTTATGAGTCTCAAATGACTACTATATGCGATTCCACTGACAGGTCATTGTGACTGATGCGTTCTGGTGAGTCACCAGGTGACTTTACAATGTCGTTTCATTGAGACTTTTGCTTGACCTCTCATCTGGAGACTCAATTTCAAAGTCATTGTGAACGTCGCATCATGATAAATTACACTGTAAAAAAAATTCAAGAGGTTACTAAAAATTTCTTAGTAAATTTGTATTCCACAGAATTTTTTAGTAACCATTACAAACTTTTTTTTGCAAGTGAAACAAACATTTCTTTTGTAAACTGAACAAAAGAATTTTTCGTATAACTAACTTAAAACTTTTTAGTATGAGCCACCAAGCAAATTTTAGTAATAGCTCCAAAATTATTTTTTGTAACAATTACGTGTGCCCGAAGAGCAATAGCTTCCTTCGAGCTGCATCCAGTGGGTAAAAAGACAGACTTCTGAAACGGAAGATTTTCGGTAAAGCCGCAATAGATGGCAGCACCAAACATTGCTGCCTACTCTATTTTGACATAATTCTAAAGGAGAGGGAAAGTTTAGAGATCATTACCCATGGTAACTGCTACGACAGGATTTTCATAATTCCTTTATTTACATTCGGTGCATATTTGGCTGCGGCCAGCATCGAACCCAGGTACTTTCAGCCTGGAGTTCGGTGCTATGACCACTAGGCTATTACGGCCACACCAAGTGAGTTTTAGTAACAGCTATTAAAAATGTAAAACTAACTCTATTCGTTGCTAGCTTTTTTCTAGTAATTCTTACAGATTCCTTGTAACCGAGTAAGATTACTAAAACTTTTTGGTAATTACAGGGATTACTAAATTTTTTTTAGTAGATCGACCTTTTTTTTTACAGTGTACCAAATAATGTCCCATTAAAGTCACATGGTTTATTTGGACGTTTTTTTCCACCACTTTTCATAGTCGTTACTTGTGACAGAAGTCTTGTGACAGAAAGTAACCATGTGATTATAATGTGACATTATTTGGTGATTTATCATAATGCAACGTTTACACTGACTTTGAAATTGAGACGCCAGATGTGAGGTCACACGAGTCTCAATAAAACGACATTGAAAAGTCAGCTGGTGACTCGACACAAAGCAGCAGTTGCAGTGACCTGTCAGTAGAGTCACATATAGTAGTCATTTGAGACTCATAAAATATATGTATGGAATTTTCTATTTTTTGTTTCGCCGCAGTGACTGTGACTCTTATGACCATATGTGACCTGAATGAGATGTTATATGGACTAGCTGTTATGCAGGGATAGTAATTATTCGAATTATAATACTTCTTTTTGAATATTCGCGTGAAAATCATCGGCAATTTGGGACTCGTCCTTAAAATTTGCACATCAGTGTATATGTTACACACACACACACACACACGCACATAAACTGTTAATTGCATTACAATATATGAATCATGGAATTTAACTTATAGCATTTTGACACGGAGGGAATAAATAAATTAATAAAAGGAAAACAAATGGAATTTGTAGAACAAAAGCAGAATCTTTAGGCCCCAAATACTTTGGAACTACAAATGAAATGTGTGGTTTCATCTTAATATTTGCCATGAGGAAGCAAAACAATACGAATTTGGGACTACCAACACACACAAAACCATCGGATTTTTCAACAATTTTTTTTCTGTATCTAAAAGTTTTATTTTTTCATTGTAGGTCATTTTAAAAACCCACTGTATCTGCACGCATAAAAAAATATTGCTTTATTTTAGCCATTCAAATGTGAAAAATCATGCTCGCAATGCATGCAAGGATAATTATTTCTCAGAAAATGTACTATCTTTAAAAATAAATTAAAAACTTTATATATGTGATGGCTTTTTAACTGATAATTGATTTTATCAATTTTTAATTGATAATCAATTTTTCTAATTGATAAAACAAACTTTTCTTGACATATGTCTTCAGTTCTACAATTAAAAGACAATTAGGTATAGAGTGAGTGCAATTCTTACAGAAGTGACTTTTCCACGTGTTTTGTTAGTTCAAAGGGTATCTGACCCCTTAAAATCTCCATGTTTTGAATATGAGATGAACGAAATCTTTGAGTAGCATTTATGAATAGATAGAGATACAGAATACCATTTTTATTATGTGCCATGAATTTGTCTAATTTGATCAATGCGTCAAATCAAACATTCTAAAAAATGGAAAAACACTTATTTTCTTTCATATGACAAAAAAATTGGAGCTTTTTCAGAAACAAAAAGACATTTCGATCAAACTATTGTAGTAAGATCTATTTTCTTAATTTTTAATGAATTTTTACTGAAAAAATTTTTGCAAACAATTAAACAGATAAAATTAATTAATTTAAGCTCATCCAATAGCAAAGTATAGAAATACAATATTTAAATACCCTTATTGTGTACTACATATGGCGCATGCTGTATATTATCACACTATAAGTGAAAATTTGAAATTTATTTATTTCTTCTATTTTTCTCATTATTCGACCAAGATATAAATTTACAATCCTATTTTTCTTAAAACTAGAAAATTTCCATTTAGTAAAGTGTTAACGTGTAATGTACAAATTGCTTTTAGTTATTATCATTACAAAATATATCGCCTGGATCTAAGTTGAATTTTAAGACGAACAAAAAACATTTTGCTGTTGGACATTAGTAGTTTTATTTTCAAACTGTTCTTTGTTCAAATTATTTTTTCATCCTTTGCAAGCTGCAAGCTGAAATGACGATCTCGGAAGCTAAGGGTTACAAATGGCTGATATTCAATTAGTTTTTTATACATAGTGCATAGTCAAAGCATGCTTTATCTTACTTGAAAGCTGTAAAAAAAAAATTCTTTCAAAATTTCCTTACTCTTTTTTTTTTTCGCTGTCATGTATAAATTTTTTATCGCTTTAAGTATCCGTATAGAATTTTTAGTTGAAGAATTTCAAATATCAATCTTTTTATTTTAGCTTTGATAAATTCTAAAGTATATATTTGATCTTCTGATAAATGAACGTAATAAATTTTCTAACATTACAAATTGTTTAAGATGTCTCTTTTCTGGTTTTAAGTCTAAAAAAGGAGTTACGTTATAAATTTCGTTATTCTTTGAGAAAAATAAGATATATTTCAGCGATCATACAAATTCACTTTCTAATTTTTTTTTTTTTTTTTTTTTTTTTTAGAAAATTTAATTTTGTACTTTGTAAAATTTATTTTGCAATCTTATAGCACAAGTTGTATTTTCTCTATTTTAAAAACTTCATTGCCTTTTTAAATTTCAAAATTTAGACGGTGTTAGTAAAACTTGATTTTCAGAATCACTTTTCTTTGAAATATATTTCTTATATATTTAATACTAATTAAAAAATATATGACGACCTCAGAATCCAAAGGGTATAAAAACAAAAATTCGGTTTGGAGTAAATTGAGTTTAAAGGTAATTGACTTTAAATTTGGAACATCAATAATGATTGACTGGACTGAAATAGGAAACTTCCGCTTCTTTCGTTATGGAATTTGAAACTTTATTTCTATAACAGTGAAAAAAGTAATGTATAAGATTTTAAAGATTTATAATAAATCAATACTGATTATTATTCGGCAAAATTGGTTTACTTTAGAACGTGGCACATAATTAAAAAATCAGTTATAATAAATTATTTATATAATGCTATAATTGAAATATTTAAAAAATGGCAAAATACCTTTTAATTTTTCATGTTTTATTTGCTCTAATAGCAAATTTTTCAAAAAAAAAAATAATAATAAAAGAAAATTATTTCTTTAAAATAGCTTGAAAATCATAAATATTACTATTTTACTATTTTGCTATTTATCATTTTGAAGTTATTTTAGCGAAAAAATTTTCTTTTACCATTTTCGTTTTTGAAAAAGTGGCCGTTAGAGCAAATGAAACATGTTAAATTAAAAGGTATTTTGCCATTTTTTTAATATATCACATGTAGCATTTTATAAATAATATCATTTTTAAAGTGATGTTTTCATATTATGTATCAGTGTTATTATTTTACCTGTGTATACACCCAGAAATTGTTTGTGTGCGCAACCGCTCACGTTAGATTGTAAAATTTGCATAAAAACTATTTTGTGCTTAAACTTTTGACACGGTTTCTTTTGTTCTATTCTTAAACTCCATGGTTTGAAATAAAATTTAAAAGTTAAGTTCAATGAACACGGTGTTAAAGTAGATATTATAAACATATACAAGACAGATATGGAAATAAAGTGAATATTTAAAGTTTTATTTGAAAATTGCTATTATGTTTAAACTTTTGACACGCACTGTATATATATATATATATATATATATATATATATATATATATATATTAAAATTGTATAATATACAAGTTTCAGAAACTTAGTAAAATAACTATTATCGCAAAAAATGCATAAATGTATGTTTTAAAAAGGATTTTATGACTACTCTATTAAGTAAAAATTTGAAAAATGTTTTTTTTTTTTAAATTAAAATAATACCAAAATCAAGCATCATTATGAAAATATGTATAAAATAAGGATTACAGAAACAACTATTAAAATACAAAAATAAAGTGAAAATGTCTTTCACTGAAAAGTAGCAAATAAATAAGAAAACGTGTTTTAACATTTTAACAGCATACACGGCGTATAACTGTAAATGTTCAAAATTTAGTCGAAGCACTTGTAATGAATGCTGAATGATCTTAAATTGCTCTGATCACAATATAATTTCACTTTAAATGGAATTCAGATTCAAAAGGCGAAGTTGGCTAAATTGTACTAAACGATTTTTAGTTAAGCATTCAGAGGGAATATTTGTAAGAAATTAAACAAATAAGATTATTTTAAGAGGAATCTCCAGAGGTTTTCGGTTATTTACGAAGGTTTTACAAATTTAGATTTCCTAAAAAAGCCTTATATAAATAGAAAGTCTATTTTATTAAATTTAAATCAACTGTAATTTTATAACTATGTTTCTAAATACTTGCCAGTGTGATTTTAATCTTCTGCAAATATCTATAAAGATATATAACTGTGGTATGTGTACATTATTTTAAAATTTGTTATTTGTTTTTGTAAATATTCCAAAAGGTATTAAGTTTTATATATAATAATAATTAATGTATGATTCATGTAATTATTATTATTATTAATATTCGTGTAATAATTAATTATTTTATTAGGCTTTTATACATTCGTAGAGAGAAAAAGAATGTCATTTTTATGGTATAATAAAACATAATAAATCTGTAAATTAAAATTTAGAAATCCAGACCACACAGCTTTTTTACCATAAGTAAAACATAAACAAGCATCAGTTGAAATAATTACTTATGAGTATTTTTTTTTCATGGTATTTTCCTAAAGTAAAATTATATGAAGCATTTAAATATGCTACAATAATATGTTCAATCCGAAAATTTATATTATATATAGTTTGTTTGTAATTAAAAAAAACTTTCAAAATAACCTCCATAAATTAGGATTTAATCAT
This sequence comes from Maratus speculifer, assembly GCA_964019185.1. Classification (NCBI taxonomy): domain Eukaryota; kingdom Metazoa; phylum Arthropoda; class Arachnida; order Araneae; family Salticidae; genus Maratus; species Maratus speculifer. Next base: position 34,462 of record CAXHSM010000272.1, on the reverse strand, counting down.
AACAATATATTTGTCAATTGTAATTTTGAATTATAAAAATCTACTAAACCTTTGTCCAGTATTATTTTAATCTATGTTACTAACAATCATTTAAAAATTTCCGGAAGGCAATCTAAATTCCATACAAATACACATTTAGTAAACATAAGGGTACTTATGAAGGACAATAAATACGAGCGTTTATAGTTACAAATTAGTTATCACTCATTAGTTTTATTTTATTAGTTCTTCGATCTTTAAGGATCTCCTTTAGTCTGTGTTTTCAATAGACCGCTGTAGTTAAATGCCTTAATCATACGTTAGAAATAAATAGAAGGCCCCCTCTCATGCTAGCATATTGCATTGAACAACAAATAAGAAAACACCATCGATCGGCTCTTTTGTTTTTTGTTCCTTATTTTTATGTTCTTTTATATTTTTCGTCCTTTATAGCTCTTCGAAACATAATTATATAAGGCCTATCTTTTTATTTGCTTTTACAATGATACTACAAGTGATTATTCATTTTATGTTGACAGAAGCTATTGTTTCAAAACTTAAAAAAAAAAAAAAACAATTGCCATAGTACCTAATTTTTTCAAATGCAATCTCTTAAAACAGTTATCTGTACATTTTACTGTGAATGTATGGCAGTTAAAAAAAAAAAAAAGTTGTATATTTATAAATTTTTATCAGTTTTGAAATTTAGATGATGTTATATATTTTAACAAAGAAATATTATTGACTATTCCTTAAATAAGAAAGAGAAAAATCGAACAAAATTAAAATAAAATTAGATATACCGTATTTTCGGGTGTATAGTCCGCGGCTTATACAAGAAAAAAACCTTCCAAAAAGGCTTATACACGGCTGCGGATTATACAAAGATTTTTTTTTAAATTAGAAATCGTGATATTTTTTCTACAACTTTTAAATCTCAAAAAATTTGAAAAAAAAAAAAAAAAAACATCAAAATTTGTACATTTTTTTCGCTATGCTGCGAAATTTAGAGAGTTCTCCCATGTTTGTAAAGGCTTTTTTTTACTGCTTAAATACAGTTATTTCTGGGTTTGCAAGAACTCTCGCAACTATCGCCAAGTATTACACCGATATATCTATAATAGCTACCGTATATACTCTCGTATAAGTCGTGAAATTTTAGACAAAAAAAAAAGAAGAACTTCTAGACAAAAAAAAAAAGAAGAGCTTCAAAGTGGGGGGTCGACTTATACGCGAGACCTAAAAAAAATCTATAAATCAAATATCAGAAAATAATTTGCAAGTGAATCGGTGCTGCATCATCCCATTGTGTTTGTGTAGTGTAAAATCCAAAATCCGGAACCCTTCGAACCTCGACGATTCTGAATTTAAGATCATTAAGATTTAGTGTACTTAAAAAAATTAATGTACCCTACCCAGTTGCAAAGAACAAAAAGAAAGTGCGTGATTTACGTCATTTCTAAACGATTCAGAGCAGTCGTTCTTTCCGAAACGATTCCAAGGAATCGTTCCTTTACAGAGTCGTTTCATTTCCAAACGAGTTCAAGGAATCGAACTTTTCCGGACTCGATTCATTTCAGATAGAGTACGAGGAATCGTTCCTTTTCGGAGTTGGTGCATCTCGGACCGATTCCGAGTATTCAATCTTTTTGGGAAGCAATGACCTAAGGATACGTATACATTTTATGTCCGAAATTTGGAATTTATCACAGATTTTTTTTTAATTTTCGGAAAATTTCAGAAAAAATATCACGCTTGTTTGAGAAAAAGAAAACCGTGCGTAAACGCCGCATCGCTTAAAATTTTACCTTAAAACACGTAAACGTCGTGGCGTTTCTTCCGAAAATTACGGTACTGATAATCTTAATTTTTTAGCCGAATTACTGTAGGTATTATGCATCACGAAAAAATTTGGTAAATTTGTGTTAAAAATTATGACTAATGGCTTCTAATTTCGAACCCTGATCGAAATATACGTTTGTAAAAGGTGTATAGCCCGCGGACTATACACCGATGCATCTCCGCGGGTTATACACGAACTTTTTTTTACTGCACATCTCGATTTAGGGGTGCGGGTTATACACAGGGTGCGGGCTATACACCCGAAAATACGGTATATAACGCATTTACTGAATATAAGGTTTTGTTAATCCCAATTGTATATTAATAGATGACATAAAGGACTACTTATTTCACTAATTATCCAGTATCCAGTACCATTCTGAAAAATAAGGAATTTATAAATTTTGGCTGCAATATTTATTCTAAAGCCATAAAGATAAATTTTTATTTTAAAGCCATTTTACTCAAACCGAACCGTATCTTATAAAATTTTGTATCCTCTTCCTATTTTTATGTAAAAAGGAGCAATATATTTATTTTTTTATTTTTTTATTACTCAAATTTTATCATCGAGTTTGCGTTATATGGTTTAATTGCTTGAAAAAAAATCGTTTGTGAAATATTATTTAAATTCAGGTTGAAAATAAAGTACGGCAGTTTAAAGATATATAACTATGTAATATTAAGTGGATATATAGCATATATGTTTTAGGTTCATAAGACAAATCTCTATTCGTATCTGTCCTTTGTCTTCCTATCCGTCACAAAGTCCGTACACAAAAACTCTATAAATCAGAGACTTCAAATTTCGTGTAGTTACAACAGAATACCTCGTTTCACACACTAAATCCTAAAATTTTGAAAGAGTCTATTATTTTAATTAAATTAATTTTTCCAGTATCATCCATTCATTTTTGCGATTTTAGTTTAAAAAAAAATTAATTTCAACGTTTCGTGTGAAGACATCATAGCTTGGAGATAGAGCATCTCGCTAGTAAACTAAACGTTATTAGAGCACTCCTTGGAGCTAGAAACTTTCATGTTAAAAGTGATTTAAAATAATTTAATATTTTCTGCCAATTTAAATGTTTATAATACTTTTTTATCACTGATATTTATAATATTTTTTGTAATTTAATTTTCATTCTATTTTAAAAGCTGTTGCGATTTATTTAAAATTAAGCATTATAAATTCGCTTAAAAAATGATCTTGGATTAAAGTTTTATTTATATTGTCGATAATATTTTTAATTACGAATTTTCAAAAAAAAATCAATTTCGGTTTTTATTTAAATAATTTTAATTTAATCATTTTTAATTTGATTAAAATAAATAAATTCATTTACTAATTATTCTAAAATAAAATTTATTTAAATTTTATGTGTAAGAATTTAATAATTATAAATTAACAATTTGAATTTATTACTTAAAAGAGAACATGTTTTGAGAGAAATATCAAACAAAAACTATCTGTGCAATCTGCGATCACATACGTGTTTCATGAATCTGCGCGCAACAGATGAATATTACAAGGTAGTTGGATTTGCCAATCCCAAAGCTTTCTTCTATCTCATAGGTGGGTGATTCTCAAAATAGGGGACAATTTATGTCTTTCGGCATACAAAAAAAAAAAAAAAAATGAGTGGTTTTCTGTCATGTTTTTATATTTAGATATGTTTGTCTTAATATTATTCATTATTTGCACTCAAGAATTACTCACTTTTTAGTTAAAAACACCTTAAAATAACAGAATAAATATTCAAAATGTCATTAGCATGGATGTCCACAGCAGCTGTGCCTTGTATATACTAGATTTTTCAAGAGTTAATATCATGTTTATAAAATAAAACAAATGTTATTCTTTCTTTAAATTGATCAAGGAGAGAATTTATCCAATAAATTTCTTTTTAAAAATAAAATTATAGTATATAAAAAAAGAATTAAAGTTTGTTCTCCATATTCTATTTTCAAAACAAGATCATACAATAACAGCTGGTTACTAATCAAAATTTCTTTTTCACATATGACAATAGTTTGAAAATATAAAGTTTCTCCATGGCAACAAGTAGCCATTTTATCCCAGCCTGAAAATAGAAACATGTATTGTATTTTAAGAATAGAAGTTGAATATTAGGGGCGTACATCAATTGTATGTCATTAGAATGGATAATCATTTTCATGTTTATTTTATAATTGAAATTTTTATTTTACATATTTGCATAAGACTTTTGTGTTTTAAAAAGCCCCAGAAAGGACTATTGCATTGTGATTATATTATGGCTCATAATCTTATTTAAATTAAAATTTGTCATTAGCATGGACAAATATCAGTGTCATTAGCATGGTTTTTCTGTCCATGCTAAAGACTCCTATGTGCATAAATGTAACCATTGCTTATATTGTATCCTTTGTAAAGTTTAATTTTACATATAAATTTAGGTATTACACTTATTATCCCTAAAATATGCAATAAATCTGTCAGAAAATCACAAAGACAGCTTCTTACATTATTAGTGTCAGAATGTTGCTGCTGTAAACAAAGTTTGCTCTTTCGTAATGTTTTTATTCTCCTTATATGTATATATGTAAAAATGGAAACCTTTTGCTGAAAAGGAAGGCTAATAAATATAGAAAAAAATATTTAAACAGGAAGAAAATAAAAATTTCTTAATATATTTATTCCATGCAATTTGTTTTGTCATTAGCATGGCTCAAAAAATACTAATTATTTTTTTTAAAGTTAATTTTTAAATATTTAGCTCTGCCGACTACATGTAAAGTATACCTAATACTATATTAACGACACCTATTTTTTTCAGAAATTTTGCTAACAGTAATTTTTTTAAGATTTCACTTTTGAAATTGTCCCCTATTTTGAGAATCACCCACGTATATTTTAATAATTCGAAATTTAGTTACGTATGTTAATGCGTTAATATTATTAATTCAATGCTATATCAACTATGATTTTCATCTTAAATTTCTTATTCTGTCAATTAATCGGAATAAAAACGAGTTTCCGTATCCGCACGAGCCGTTGAGCAGTAGAACGATATTCAGATTTTTTTTTTCAAATTCAGGAAGAATCTACTCGTCATACTACAAAAAAAAAAAAAAAAATACTTTAGTTCTATGCATAATATCAAATGCTTTTTAATGGTAAAATAACAAAAATGACACAGACATCGCGATTTTAGCACCTCCTTTCGGCAGTTTTTTTTTTTTTTTTTTTTTTTTTTTTTTTTTCCAGGGAAGGTCTGCTGACCATAGTCAAACACTTACACAAAAAATTTCGTTTAATTCTATGCATATCTTTATACACTTTTTGATGGTAGAATGGCGACATACGGACACACACACACACGGACAGACATTTTGTAAAAACATACTTTTTGGAATCTCTGACCTCTATTACGTGTAAATCCTTCGAAAACCGGGAGTCGAAATTTTTTTCGATTACAATACTTTCTCCTATTGAGGATAGAAGAAAGGAAAAATCCTTAATTAGATTGTTTTAATTAAAAAAATTCTAATTATACATCATTCAAATTGGTATGGAATATCTAAAGAAAGATATTTATAATTTATTCTAAAAATATTTATAGCTCTGTTTTTTTTTTTTTTTTCAATATTTTGCATTAAAAACAAGCAATATCAAACATTGTGTATTATCTTCCGCCTTAACGTATCCGAATGCCTTTAAAACAAATTGGCAATGAAAATGTCGATTTTCATTATTGCAATAACATTAAAATTGATTCTTTTTTCTTTCGAACTCTGCTTAAATTTTGCCTGTATCTTAATTATAGCAAACGTTACAGCCATTTCAGATTACAGCTATTATAGCTTTTGAATTATCTTTAAAAGTTATTTCCATTTTTTTTTTCTCAAAATAAAGTTTTTCATATTTTTGCTATACGTAAATCGTCCTAAAAAAAAAAAAAAATTGCACGAAAGGCCACGAAAGATTCCGTACTTCTTTTACAAATGGCTTTTGAGGGAGTAGTTTAATTCATGGTGATATATTAAATTGTTTTACATTTACACTAGCATAAATGATTACTTCAGACAAATTTTTCGAATTTTTCATTACACTAGTACTTTAACTGGCTTATCTCAGATAGAGATGCAATTATAACGTGTGTAGTCTAAGTCCTAGAGGATATTATTCTGTTCATTATGCAAATTCCAAAATTTATATACATTGTTTTATGTTTAAGTTATCGCGTTTTGCCGAAATGTCAAGTTTTGATATAATTTTGACTATTTTTCTCTTTAAAAATATTTCATGATAATTACTAAATATTTTATATATTTTTTCACACTTTTAAATTAAATGTGATTATAAAAAATGGATAACAAGCGAAATTTTCAAAATTTTCAAGAAATCACTTCCGAAGTTGTATGAATACCTTAACACATTCGTAACTCAATAAATACCATTTATATTCTGTGGCAAAGCAATAAATTGGTATTATCATTTCAAAATATAGGACCAAAGCAATCATATAACGTTTTAAATGTTTAAGAGCCACTTGATATTTTCTTCTGGAATTACAAAGAGTGTATCGTAACTTAATTATCTGGATGTACAGGGTGTTCTAGAAAGGACTCCCCAAATTTAAAATGGGATAACTTCGAAACAGTGAAAGATAGAAATGTGAAACAAGTTGAATGTCAGACAGATAAGTCTGGAATTTTTTATACATCAATTAAAAAAAATAGTTCCAATATTGGACACGAGAGGGTGCTGCAATCACAAAGCTGCTTCTTTGAAATAGTTCCTGAAAGTGAGCTGTTTGAAATTAGATAAAAAACACATTCAACTTGTTTTATATTTCTCTCACTGTTTCGAAGTTATACTATTTCAAAGTTAGGGAGTCCTTTTTGAAACAACCTTAAAATGGTGATAACATCAGATCAAATGCATATGCTTGTGTGTTGAAATCAATCCCTAAAGCCGTGCTCGCTGCATCAGACGTATCATATTATTTCGTAAGGTCGAATGTGCAAGAAACTTTTATCCCAGTCTTTTTCTGGGGATTTTGAAGAACATTAGTGGATTTCCTATTTGATCCCACATGGCCGACAAAATCGTTCTTGAGCTTGAAAAATGAAAATTGCACATCAGAGAATCTATATCTGAACTAAAAATTCCTTTTAAATTCAGCTGTTTTGTGCAGAATATTTTACGATGTTTCTTTTTATATAAAAATACATATACTTTTATTTTATTTTTTGTATTTAAAAAAAAATTGCTGCCTTGTTTTCTATTCATCAAAGGGTTTGTTGCGTTTGTCACTAATAACTAAAAACAACAACTCAACAATTAAAATCGGAAGATGTATAAAGATAGAAAACCAACGATTATAAATGCACAACTCTGCACAATAAAGTATGAGAAGGTAGCAAATAGCTCTTTCGAATCTACTATCGAGATTCTTCATCAGTGCAAACTCAGCGAGCTAAAAAAAGCAAAACTGAGCAAAGAGACAGAGACGCAGGCTTATACACTATATTGCCATTGATTATGGGACACTTGCGATTTTAGACATTTTAATAAATATCTAGAAAAATACATAAGGAATCATCTCGAAACTCTTAGCGTATAAATATAATAGTATACGTCATACATCTCCGTGAAGATTTTTTCCCGAAACTCCAAAGGGGGCCGTCAACAAATTAAAAAAGAATGAATATCTTTTGAATAACCCTGTCAAAACTAATGTAGCAAAAGCGCTCAAACTCTAGATTATGATTGAATGCGTTATTGTAATACACTGTGTTCATTTTTATGCAAATAGCATGCATACTCGCAGAGTAATTAAGGTTTTTATAAAAATGGCCCCAAATTTTTCAAAGTTTTTCCCTTATAATTTTCAGAGTTCTTAATATAAAATAATATTTTTTTCAGAAAATATGACAAACAAAATTGCACACAGTACCCTGTAATCAGAATTAAAAAATAATACAAATTGTATGAAAAATGAGTAGGTTTACTAAATAATTTTTTACTGCGCATGCGTCAAAGATATCAAAATTTCATTTGCATATTATGTTAGCTAAATGTATAGAGCAACTTTTGTAAAAGTCTCAAAATTATAGCTTGAAAATTCTGAAAGTAATCATCTATAGAAAAAGGACAAAATCCGTTGTTTCCAAAATGAAGCAAAAAAAATGAGGGATTTTATCCAAAAGTAATCGTAACATCCCGTATTGTGTATTCTATATTGACACTAATCAATGAATATATGGATACAACCCCTCTTGTTTTTGCTTCATTTTGAGAATAACGGATTTTCACCTTATTCAATTGACGATTATTTTCAGAATTTTTAAGTTATGATTTTGTGACTTTCACAGAAGTTGCTCTATACATTTAGCTAACATAATATGCAAATGAAATTTTGATATCGTTGACGCATGCGCAGTAAAAAATTATTTAGTAAACCTACTCATTTTTCATACAATTTTTATTATTTTTTAATTCTGATTACAGGGTACTGTGTGCAATTTTGTTTGTCATATTTTCTGAAAAAAAATATTATTTTATATTAAGAACTCTGAAAATTATAAGGGAAAAACTTAGAAAACTTTGGGGCCATTTTTATAAAAACCTTAATTACTCTGCGAGTATGCATGCTATTTGCATAAAAATGAACACAGTGTATTACAATAAAGCATTTAATCATAATCTACAGTTTGAGCGCTTTTGCTACATTAGTTTTGACAGGGTTATTCAAAAGATATTCATTCTTTTTTAATTTGTTGACGGTCTCCTATGGAGTTTCGGTAAAAAATCTTCACGGTGATGTATGACGTATACTATTATATTTATACACTAAGAGTTTCGAGATGGTGCCTCATGTATTTTTCTAGATATTTAGTAAAATGTCTAAAATCGCAAGTGTCCCATAATCAATGGCAATATAGTGTATACCCGCTATGGGAACAATCCCGCCTAAAGAAAAGCAACCAATGAGAAGAAAGCAGCCAAAACAACTGGGTGGACAAGTAGTGTCGCTACTTGTCCACCCAATGTCCAAGAATTCTCGCATGAAATAAGAAAACTACATATGCGAACTAGAATTTCTTTTTTAAAGTGTCTGTACTGTTGGAGAATATTTTATGATGCTCCTTTTTATTAAATAAATAAACATGTATTTTACTGTATTTTCAAAAATTTTTGCTTCCTTGTTTTCTATTCACGAAAGTGGATGTTGCATTTGTCACTAATGATTAAAGACATTAACTCCATGCTTTGAATCTAGTTATCTAGTTTCGTTGTGCGTTGATTGTTCGGGAATGGTAAGTCGCTTTTTAATTTGATTCAAATAAATAATTTCCTGTTATAATTATTCTAAAATTAAATTTATTGCATCTATCTGTGAAAGAATTAAATAATAATAAATTAATAATTTGGATTTATTAGTTAAAAGAGAACATGTTTTGAAAGAAATATTAAGACCCTCTTTGTGATCTGCGATCACACTTACCCACATGTTTCATAATCCTTCGCACAACCGATATACATCATTGTAAATCCTCATTACAGTGTCTTAATAAAACTAAATTATAATTATATATATATAAAATGGAGACGTAAAACTTAAACAAAGATGTTTGCAACTCATTATAAAAAATATTTATCGCTCTAACTTTTTTAAAAATATCGTGTTAAAATCAAGCGATGTCGAGCTGCGGTATACCATCTTCCTGCTTAACGGTTTTATAACTGAAGAAATACCATTCATATTTAACGACAAAGCTAGAAATTTCTATTATCATTTCAATATAGAGGACTAAAAACATTCATATACAGTATTAACCCTTTCCGGCACAGGCAAAATTTGTTAGTAAAAGGAGATATTATCGAGTGACACCGGAATTCACAAATGAATGTTTTAGATAGTTTGAATCCCCTAATTTCAGCTATTATTGTAAAAGCAAATTTTCACTGAAATATTACTGGTGCCGTTTGCAAGTTTGGAATTAAAATTAGGTATCCCAGACCGGGATATGTGTGCCGGAAAGGGTTAAATGATTAGAAAACATTTAAAAATTTATATTGTACATACAAAAAGTTTATAATAACACAATTATCTGGATATGAGTGGTGATAACATCAGATCAAAGGTATATGGTTGTATGACTTAATTAGTCTCTAAAGCCATGTATGTTGGATCAAACATATCAATTTATTTCGTATGGTTGAAATTGCAAGAAACATTTATCGCGGTCTCCTTTTGGGGATATGAAGAACATTAGTGGATTTCTTATTTGATCCCATATGGCCGACAAAATCGTCTTTGTGCTTGAAATAAAAAACTACATATCAAAGAATTCTATACTAAACTAGAATTTCTTTTCTAAAACATTCGTACTAGTGCAGAATATTTTACGATGATGATTCTTTTTTTTTAAATATATGTATACGTTTGAATAAAATTATATTTCTTGAGAGTTGCTATAAAAAATTAAAAACGAATAACATTGATACGTTTCGGGTCTAATCTGATAACCATAATCATAATAAAAATACAAATACAAAATGTTTCACGAACAAAGCTTATCAAACCAAATGGATTTAACAAATTTTAAAAATAAATATGCGTTTCTTTTATTTTTTGTAGTTTAAAAATTATTTTTGACTTGTTTTCTATTCATCAAAGAGGCTTTTGCGTTTGGCACTAATAATTTAAAACACTAACTCCACGCTTTGCATTTGGAGATATAGTTTTGTCGTGATGTGTACGTTTCTCCTTCAGGACTGGTAACTCGCTTTTTAATTTGATTTAAATAAATAAATATTTATTGTATTGATGTATGTAAGAATTTAATATTTATAGATTAACAATTTGAATTTATTAGTTAAAAGATAACTTGTTTTGAAGAAAATATTAAACAAAACTTTCTTTGCGATCTGCGATCACATTTACTCATTTGTTTTATAATCCTGCGTACAACTGATAAACATCATTGAAAATCCGCAATTAGATTGTCTTAATTAAACTAATTCTCATTGCGTATTGTTAAGATTGCAAAAGTATATCTAAAAAAAGATTTTTACAATATATTCTAAGAAAAAATAATAAAGCACTAATTCAGATTTAATATTTTATTAAAATCAAACATATTTAGCTGCTGTATATTACTTTCCGCCCCTTAACGCTTTTATAACAGAATAAATACTATTCATATTCTACGGCAAAGCTATAAATGTATATTATCATTTCAAAATAGAGTTGGTTTATTTTGTGTCGGCCGTTTATCTACTCGAAAGATATAGGTCCAGAGGGGGAGTGCCCTACGTAGGGTGGTCTTACTAAGGTAACCTAACCCGTGTTTATGCAAGGTTCGAAAAAAACCACGAAAACTCCCACCGGTTAGGCCGACGGTCGCGACTGGGTTCGATCCCAGCACCTGCCGTCTACCAGTTGAGAGGTCAGTACCTCTCGGCCACTAGTAAGGCAAAAAAAAAAAAAAAAAAAAAAAAAAAGGAAACAATCATATAAAGTATTAAATGTTTAAAAACCATTTAATACTTTATACAGAACATGCAGAATGTCTATAATAACTCAATTATCTGTACATGAGAGGTGAAAGCATCAGATCAAAGTCATATAATTGTATGATTGAAACAATCCCTAAACTTTTGCAAGTTCCATGAAACATGTCATTTTTTTCGCACAACTGAAGATGCAAGAAACTCTTATCCCGGTCTTTTTCTGGGGGATTTGGAAGAACATTAGTTGACTTCCTGTTTGATCCCATATGGCCGACAAAATCGCCCTTGTGCTTGGAATAGGGAAAAAAAACTACATATCAAAGGCTTCTATTTGTGAACTAGATTTTTTTTCTTTTTAGACATCCGTACTGGTGAAGAATATTTCATGATACTTCCTTTTTTTTTAAATAAATAAAGTCTCTTTTATTTTTTGTATTTAAAATTTTTATGAAACAACGTTTCATGAGAAAATGAAAACATCAATTTGCACAGATTTGAAAGCATCAATTATGTCAGTGTAGAAATGGGAATGTCTAGAAATTCTAGAAATTTTTAGAATTTCAGTAGTTTAAAGCGTGTTTGAGCCTCGAATGATTTTTAGCGTAATATGCAGCGTGTATAAAAATTATGGGGTATTCACAGAACTGTGGAAAAAAATTTAACTATTCTTCTATAAGTGTAAATTGCTGAAAGTTAATTATTAACATGTTGAGCGGTTTTTTTAGTAAATTAAATTTCAGCATGCAATGTAGAATATATACAGGCTGTCCACTCTCAAAGGGTCTGTTAGGGTCTCAAGGGATCTGGTCAAGGATGTCCGTTAGTCATACATACATACATATTTTTCCAATTACAAATTCATTCTAATCATTTTTTTAAGTAAATCATTTTTTTTTAATTGCGAAATTTAAACTTTCCGACTTACCGTATAAAAATAAAAATATTTAGTAAAAATAATTTAAAAAATTTGTGAAATTTTCCTTTTTCAGTAACAAATAAAACAAAAAAGTCTTCTTCATGTAACATTAAAATTGACCGAGCTATAAAATTTTAAATATGCATGTCTTACACCACTTTCGACCGTTAAAAAAACAATGAATTCGACTATGGTGTGAGTGAACATCTGCCAAATCCTTGCAGTAGTCGAAGAACTTAATTCAATCAAAATATTTGAATGACTTTTTACAAAGAGCATAAAATACGCATGAAATAACTTGAAATTTCAGAGTGTCCAAAATAATAATATTTTACATATGTTTCATTTTGTTCTGAGTTGAGACTGTTTCATTTCATGATTACTGTTAACAAAAATTATTTTATTTTTATAAGGTTTATTTAAATTCAATGATTGTATGTATGTTTTTACAGCACAAAATTTGTACTCGGATATTAACTCAATTTCAAATATCCAATCAAGATTAAATTTTACACATACACGTAAATCTGATGTCAATCAAACAATATTATGATTTCGGTGGTTACCATTTATACTTATTTCACCGGGTAACTGAAAAAAATTCGTACAGATTACTGGCAAGAAGTTTAAGAAAAAAATTGAGATTAGGTAACACAAAACGACGATATTTGTGTTTTTTTACTTTTACTTATTTTTCATCGCTGAAATCAATAAGGTGGGGTAGGACGTTTAATTTTAACTTTGTCTTTTTTGACTTTCAAATTTAAAATTTGCAAAAATTTTGAACGCGATGGTTAAAAGTGAAGGTCATTTCCGGTTTCAGCGGAAAAAAAATACAAAAAAAATATCTATCAAAAGTTAAAAACATATCTATTTTATAATAACAAATTTCCGCTATTTTTTCGTTTTTTAACTTAAAAATTTATAATTTCCAAAAACTGTTTACGTGGTGTTAAAAAACATTAAAGTCAGTTTAAGATTCATCATACCTAATACATAAGATTCAATTATTAAAAATTAATTAACTTTACGTAACCTAACTTTTGGAAGCTAATAACATTTTTAAAATATGCATCATTTTGTAGTCAGTTAATTTTCATCATTTTAATAAAAAAAAAAAATCTTGTTTTATTTTATATATTTATTATTGACTATATATTTTGCATTCATGTGTCAGAATGATTAAAGATTTTTAATTTGCGATAAAATGTTATTTTTTCTCTCAAACATTTCTTTATATATGACAAATCATATTTATGCTGAATTTGTAAAAGACCCCTTATTAGCAACCAAAAAAAAGTGCTTTAATTTTAAAAGCTATTACTCGATAAATTTTAGTCGTAAAGAAAGGTACATTTTTCAGGGGATCTGGAAGAACATTAGTGGACTTCCTATTTGATCCCATACCGCCGACAAAATCGCTCTTGTGCTTGCAATATTAAAAAAAAACTACGTATCAAACAATTCTATATGTGAACTAGATTTTTTTCTTTTTAAACATCCGTATTTGTGGAGAACATTTCATGATATTTCATTTTATTTGAAATAAATATACGCTTCTTTTCTTTTCTTTTTTTGTATTTAAAATTTTTATGAAACATAATGCTTCATAAGAAAATGAAAACATCAATTTGCACAGATTTGAAAGCATCAATATCTCAGTGTAGGAATGGAAATTTCTAGAAATTTTAGAAATTTCTAGAATTTTAGCAGTTTAAAGTTTGCTTGAACTTCGATTAATTATTAGCTTAATACACAGCGTGTATAAAGATTATGGCGGATTTATAGAACTGCATAAAGGAATTTAATTATGTTTTGTTGGTGCAAATGGCGGAAAGTTAATTATTAACATGTTGAGCATTTTTTTTAAATAAATTAAATTTCAGCATACATTGTAGAATATATACATGTTTTCCTCTCTCAAAAAATCCGTTAGGGTCTCAAGAGGTTCAGTAAAGAGTGTCCGTTAGTTATACATACATATTTTTCCAATTACAAAAATGATTTAAATAAGGTAATCATTTAAAAAAAAATTACGAAATTTAAATTTTTCGACTTACCGCAATAAAATAAAAATATTGAACATATTTAGTGAATTTTTCCAATTTCACTAGCAAGTAAAATAAACAGTTCCCGTTCATTTAACAGTAAAATTGACCGAGTTATGAAATTTTAAATACACATGTCTTACACCACTTCCATGCATTAAAAATAATGAGTTCGGCTATGATTTGAGTGATCATTTGCCAAGTACTTGTAGTAATCGAAGAAATTAATTCAGTCGTAAAATTTGAACGACTTTTTACAAGGAGCATGAAATACACATGAAATAATTTTTTTTAAGTTTCAGATTGTCCAAAATAATAGCATTTTAACATATGTTTTACAATGTAAAGAGTTGAAACTGTTTCATTTCTTGATTTCTTTTAACAAAATTTATTTTATTTTTCTAAGTTTTATTTAAATACCATGACCGTATGTATGTTTTTGCAGTTTAAAATTTGTACTCGAATATTAACTCAATTTCAAATATCCAATCGAGGTTAAATTTTACGCACAGACATAAATCCGATGTCAATCTATTAATATTATGATTTCGTTGGTTATCATTTATACTTATTTTACTGAGTAACTGATAGATATATGATGATTTCTGAAACTATAAACATTTATCTTTTTTCATTTAATCAAGTACTTTCACTTTCAATGTGTAATCGAGATATTTCGAAATAATAATGACTGTTTTTTCCTATAATTATGTATTTCAACTTAGTGATGCAATCGATGTGACGTCAGAAGTGAAAGTGCAATTCTTAGTCAGTCTTCTATTTTCTTTTGTAAGCATAACATCAAAATAATGTTTCTGTAAAATATAATTGTTTTTACTAATCCTTTTTGTTTAATTTTGAATGTAGTGAATAGAATAATACAGTTGTTTGAAAGGACCTTTCTAAGTGATGTGGATTATTTCGTGTCTGCTTGTAATTTCTTTATCAAGTAGGATAACACCACGCCGTTTGGATATTATGTCACAACCAAGGTAGAACAGACTTTATTATTATTTTTGACTGTTAATTTATGAAGAGAAGTGAACTAGAGTTCAAGTTAATATTAATAGTAACTTAAAATACTTCGTATAGATTACTGGCTAGAAGTATAAGAAAAAAAAATTAGATTAAGTAACACAAAGTGGCAATATTTGTGTTTTTTAACTTTTATTTATTTTTTATTAATGAAATAGATAAACTGATGGAGGAAGTTCAATTTTAACTTTGACCTTTTTGACTTTGAAATCTGCAATTTGCGAAAATTTTGAACGCGATGGTTAAAAATTAAGGTCATTTTCGGTTTCAGAGGAAAAAAATACACAAAAATATCTATCAAAAGTTAAAAACATATCTATTTTATAATAACAAATTCAAGCAATTTTTTATTTCGTTTTTTAACTTAAAAATGTATGACTTCCAAAGAAGTGTTTACATGGTGGTAAAAGAAAAATGAAGGTCAATTTCAGATTCATCATACCTAATACATAAGATTCAATTATAAAAAATTAATCACCATTACGTAACCTAACTTTTGCAAGCTAATAACATTTTAATAAATATACATAATTTTGTAAGCAATTAGTTTTCATCATTTTATCTAACACAAATTCTTGTTTTATTTTATATATTTATTATTAATTGTACATTTGCATTAACGTGTCAAAATGATTAAAAATTTTTACTTTGTATTTTAATGTTATTTTTACTCTCACACATTTCTTTATATATCTGACGAAATTATATTTATACTAAATTTGGGAAAGATCCCTTATTAACAAAAAAAAAAGTGCGCTAACTTTAAAAGCTATTACTCAATAAATTTTAATCATAGAAGAACAGTACATTTTATTGTATTGCTTGGTAGTTTAATAGGAAAATTTTACAAAAATAACTTATATGACCGGGAGACCGTATGAAAAATTACATTTCGTGATTTTTTAAAGAAATGTTTTTACTGTTTCAAATCGCTTTTAATTCATTTGATCTTATTTAAAACATTTTAGTAATGGAACTGTATGTCTAAGATAAATGGTTTAGAAATTAGCCATTGGCCACCATTGATAACTAACACTCCGTATATAAAATATAGAACTCAAATGCAACGCTGCACAAAATACGTCGAGAGTTTTTTCTGGTTATGGAAAGAAATTGTTCAAATCAATTTTTATGTACGTGTTGATGAAATATAGGGTTGTGCAAAATATAAGTAAAGTAATTTTACAGCAATAGGCGTTAGTTGAATTCTGTTTTATTTCCTCAAATTTCTAGCAGGGTATTTTATTTACTTTAATGAACAGCGAAGTTCTCTTAAATGTTTTTGGAAATGCTGGAAATCGTTTCATAATCCATGATTGACGCGATGATTACTTTTCTTAAATTTTTAATTAATCGAAAGTTAGAAATATACCAGGACATCACAGTTAAAACTACCATGAATTAACTAATGTTCTACTTAAGATCCCAAAATTATAAAAAAGAATTTACTTTATATTTCTTTCATTGTTGAAATTTTATTTTTATTCCTACAAAGTAACTTATATTGCAATATAAACACTTTGTACACAGCATAATTTACTTGTTTACAGCATAACTTTGTACTCCATTGTGCTTTACTATAGCAAATGTTTTAAGGATAAATATTTTTAGGTAACGAACAACAAATATTTCAGCGTGTCTAACAATTATATAAATAAATTACATTATCTGTTCTTGAATATTCTGCATCCATTCAATGCGAACGTTTAACAGAAAATAGCAATTTTAAATTTACGTGTGAAATGCACCTGCTCTCCGTTTGAATTGAACTTTGTAGCAGAAATACAGAATCATATTTTAAGGATAAATTATTCATTATGTAAACAAAAATAAAATGGAATTACATAAGAAGCTTTGGAAACAAACAATAAAATTTTTCATTTAATCCATTCTGTTTTTTCTTCTATATTTATTTAAATTTAGTTACGTTTGCAATTTTATAATACATTTTTTGTTCGAAAAAGAGAAGAAGTACATTAATGGAAAATACAGTCGGTACTAAATATTCTTTAAACATAGATTCTTTAAACACTCATTTATGTAATCCAAATAGAAACATGGTTTGATTATTTTTCTATTGTTTTACCAAATTCATGTATTTTATATTGTTCTTGTATCTAACTAGGGGACTCTATACCCTGCCAGCAACTCTCGTCGATCCCTGTCACAACTTTCTGGAACTCTAAAACATGTTTATTGGATAGGCTTTTAAAAGATTGCGAAACATTGAATTATATATGTTTTTTACAAAAATGTGGCGGTCTCAATGTAACCGGGTTAACATTCATTTCCCTTTGACTGGGAAATTTTAAGATCCAATCAGGTGCTGTTTAACTTCTAACAGCTTATTGCATGCTTGATTAAACAACATAAGTTAAACAGTGAATACTCAAAGACTTTTCTTTTTATGATTTTTTGAACCACGGTATAAGAAAAATGAGTTCTGTAAAAGACTCTCGTCCCTTCGGGATGAGAGTCTTTTACAGGAGTTTTAATGTTTTATCACAGGTTTTTCAAAACAGATAGTTTTTTTGACTGTATGAATCGGGAAAATGCATACATTTAATAAGGCAAAATTTAAAGTATAATTTTACTAGTTCAAAATTCTGAGCACCTTATGCGATACTTAATACATATGTTACCGGCAAAACCCGATTTTAGTCCAAACTAAATTGGCCTAGGCCAAACTAGTTTATTCTAACGTCCATCGGACAAAGTAGTTTTTCCTAGGCTAAACTAGCCTAACACCCATGGGGCCTAACACCCATAAGATAAACCAGTTTTTCCTAGGTCAAACTAGTTTGGCCTAATGCTCATAGAATAAACTAATTTATCCTGCTATTCATTGGTCTGAACTAGTTTATCCTAGGGCAATCTAGTTTATTTTAGGCGAATTAAATTTGGTGTGATATTACTGAAACCAATGACCGTCTCATCGCCAAAATTCTTGTTTATCCTAGGCTGATCTAGTTTATCCTAGGACAATGTAATCTTACGTGCTTTTAGTTCACAGGCGTCAAAGCCTGAGAACTAATGGGCCTTCAGGTTCTGTATCTATGTACGTGCGCCCGTATGTACGTACGTATTTATGAACGTATGTAACCTGATCGAATATATAAACTGATATATTTTATATCAGGTTATATATTTACCTGATCAGGAAATACATTTACCTGATCATTTTCATCAAATTAAACTAAAAGCTAGGAAATTTAACAAGAATTATTGAATCTATGAATATTGAAAGGCCAAAAAGTTATCAAAATCTTCATGTTTTTATTTTGAAAATCGAGAAACGTTAGATTTTTTTTCATTTATTCATTAGATTTTAGCACATTTTACATTTATAATATTCTTTGAATTATAATAAAAGTTTCAAATTTCAATGGGAGAGGTTGGTACTATATCTTTCAAAATCAAGCGAGAATGTTGTATACATTATCATTAATTTTTTAAAAAATCATATGCCACACCTTAATGAATTTATTTAAAGAAAAGCTTCACTTTGCTTACCACCGATATATTTGTTCATCATTAAGGATAACTGGCGATATCCTGTTATTTTTCCCTTCACAGAAAATAGTGATTTAGTTGTTATGCCTACAAAAATCTGTAAACCATATTATATATATATCCTATAATCACAAGTTATATATATCATCATTAAAAATTTATATTTCGAAAGCTAAGTTAAATTGAAAGCATATGATAACCAGAATGTGTCGTTAGATTTATACGTATCTTGACTGCATATTGCCAGGAGTAGCTGTGAAACATAAACAGACTGTCAGATTTTAATATAATTGACGAAACGTCAGTGAAGGCTTACTTTGGAGACACGAAATTTTTTGGTTTCTGTCTGTCAGTCAGTCTGTCTGTTCCGCGATAACTAACGCAAAAAACATCCGATTGGCTTGAAATTAAGTGGGTATGTTAGTGAGGCACTGAGATTAAGCTGTATAGTTTTTTGTTAGATTTGATTCATTCGTTCCGAAAATATAGAATGTTTTATTTTGCGCAATAATGCTTTTCTATGGCAAATCCAATGATTTTCAATTTTTTTTCCTTGACAAAAAATGACACATTTCATTAATGGAATTCAATGATAAATGGATACTGAAATTTACCAGTTAAATTATTCGTATTGTTTTAAAATTTTGTCTATGCATTTGCAGATTTTTAAAGTTATTACTGTAAATTGTGGAGATTTTTTATAAATGTGATCCAATAATATACACTAATTCGGTTTAGAGATTTACTTATTTAAAATGTATTTATTTCATTTTCTTTATTTTCTCTTAATGGTTGCTAAGCAACCATTCATCCTAATCCTTATTATATTTTAATGCTATAAATTTGAAAGCGTGGATGGAAATTTAAATGAAGTCAACGTTAAAACTTATGAATTAATTAATGTCTTTTTATCTTTGCGGATAAATATAACATAGCCCAGAAAAGAATATAGGCTATGTTTTATTAATTTTATTCAAATATTTTCCTCAATAATTCAACATTTCCTTCTTTTACATACAGAATCAAGAGCGGTTTTTTAGATAAAATTTAACCAATTTCCTTTATCGTTGCCAAAAAAAAAAAAAAAAAAATCTGGAATAATTTTTCAACGGCAATAAGTTTCAATTGAGCAATTTCCATTCGAAAAACCAAACTAAGAAAAAATAAATATGACGTCAGAATTAAAATAAAAATAAAGATAGTACTTTGTTAAATATTAAGCAAGGAAATTTGTTTCGTTAATAAGAATTTTTCTGGCAAAAATGGTAATTAGAAGTAAAAGTAATAAAAAATAATTATATTTTTAACAAATATTTCAATTGGTAAAATTTGACGTCATAATTGAACAAAAACAGGTATTTTATAGTAGTCGTTAAAAATACAAGAAACATGAAAATCAATAACTCATGAAAAATAACGCCTTTGCCGAAACTTCAGTGAAGACTTACTTTGAAGACACGAAATTTATTGTTTTTCATCTGTTAGCCTGTTCTTCTGTGTGTTTGTCTGTCTCGCTATAACTGCTACAAAATGCAATCAAAATGCAATCAAAATCAAAATCAAAATCATTTTTTTTCGGAAACAAAATTGTAAAACTCTAGATTACTTAGTTTACACTTACAAAAGTTCCTGATACATCAGATTTAGGCGTTTGTGGTGGGCAGGTATGTAGGAGGATAAATGAGGATAATGAAAAATGCTTATTAAAACTGTTACTTTTCCTTATAATTCAAAATGTATAAAGAAATACAAGATATACGATAACCATTAGCAAATTGATAGAAAGTTACAAATTTAAATTTAATGAGATTACGGGGGGTTCAGGGGGTGGAACCCCCCCTGAAGAAATCTACTATGTTATAATAAAAAAACAAAAATAATAGATCATAAAAATTTCAGAATATCCTAAAATAACTAAATTTTTAATTTACTGCTTTTGAAGGCTGAAAACTTCTGATTCTTATTTTATTCTTTTAAACAATTAAGTACTATGAAAATTTTAAATTAAAGTTTCCAAGAAGTTGAATATTACCCAAAGTGTGTTTAAAAATATATATATATGTGCAAAGCTGACGTTGAGGCTCCTGATCTGCAGATTTACTAGTTTATATTTGTTAATTTGATCATAAGATATTTAAAAATACTTTAATTTTAAAAAATCTTTAAATTTTAAGCAATTTTCAGAAAGTTAAGTCGTTGAGTGCCACTTCAGTCACCGAGACTGATAGTCAAAAATATAATATAAAACTTAAAAAAACATTTATTGTTTTAAATGGTAACTGAAAAATTATTTGAAATTTACTTATCTAATATTTCATACTTAATGTTGATTAGTTTGTATTTTTAAATGGCTTTTGTTTAAAAGAAATCAAAAAATATCTGTGTTAATAGTCCGATAATTGTTTTTTCAAAATTGCATATTTAGAAATTTATAATGCTACAAAAAGAAAAAAAAAAGATTTTAATGGAAAAAATTATTGATTCTCAAACTTTCTAATATAGGACTTTAAAATGCTTTAGGTCTCAGTGGTAAGTGCGAACAGCACCAAAGCTGTAAGCGTGCCTTAACATTTATATACATAATGTAAATTCAATGTTATATGTCCCTTTCTTGCTGTTTGAGATTATTTGTTAAAACATTATCTGTTATTTACATGTAATAACACACTTTTTAGATCATAAATTCTCTTTATGTTTTGATTTGTAATCACTTGTTGGTCATGCTATGTTTTGTTTATATTGCTTGCTATGTACTCGACTGGCTTTGTTGTCTGTGCAGAAGGTTGGTGCAGTAGGTTGTAATTATTAAAGCTAAAAATTTTAAATGCATTATATAATTTATTCAAAAGCTGAAATGTTTCCATCGTGCAGTTTAAACGCTTTAATGTAACTGTATAATATAAACTTACCTTTTTTTGTAGCTCAGGAGTTGTAGAGTTACGTTAGTCCTAATTATTATCTAAATAATCTTTGTAAGTATTTTTTCAATAAAAATAACAAAATTCATCAAGTATTATATTTTTGAACAAAATAAAACATTAATATTGCAACAAAAGGCTAATTTTCTCTATACAGGGTGTTTCAGCGAAGTGCGGACAAATTGTAAGGGGTGATAGAAGACATGATAACAAACATTAGGACATAGGAAACCATGGGGTGCAAGCGTCTTCTGTAGGAGCCAGGGGGCATCAAAGTTTTGCGGCCAAAAGATCAAGCGATGATAAAACACGGAAAAAAAGGTCGACTCATTTCCAGTTTTCGCTGTAAACTTTGTTTATATCGAAAGTTTGTCCAAAAAATTTTTTTAAGGAAACTATCAAAAAATGACGGTAGAGGATGCCGTAGACTTTGGAGTACGAACAACTACGTTTTACTGATTTCTTTTTTATTCTGTTAGCAGTTTTCTAAAGATTGGACCTTAACTTAAATTTTGAGTACAAAATTGGAATCATCCCAAGCGGTTAAGATGTGCAAATTGAGGTGTGAAGAAAGGGGGGGGTTAAAACGCTCATAATCAATAAGCAAAATAATTGATTTTGTTGCGGTTTGAGTGCAGGTCATTCCCTTAGTAATTGATTTATTCAAAATGACGTACAGTTTTGGTGCCCTCATTTTTAGATACAGGGCGCCGCCGATACTTTTCCGACATTTCATCGACATTATCCCTGGGTGTTTTACTAACAGACCAGCATACTTGCAGGAAGTGTTAGGGATATAAAAACTACTTGTAATCGCATGAGAATGTAATGTTGGAAATGCTTTGTTTGCGAGATATGGTTAAAAGATACGGAAAAAATAGCAACAGAAAGAAGCAGAAAATCATGAAAAGGTGAATGTGATACATGTGTGTGTCATTTCTTTGGGTTTTGTGCCACCTAAGTGTAAAAAAAAGCAATTCAATACATACGTGAAATTTCGCTACTTATTCATTCTGGACGATTCCGATTTTGAGATAAAAATTTAAGTGAATGTTCAAACTTTGCTAAACATTCAACATAACTACAAATATCCCGTCAAAAAATACAGGTTGTTCATCACTCCAAAGTTTGAAGAACGTTTTGCAATCGCCTTTTGCAATAAAACCTTACAATAAAATGTTTTGTATCACATTCACCTTTTGCTGATTTTCTGCTTCTTTCTGTTGCTATTTTTTCCGTTTGTTTTAACCATAACTCGCAAACAAAGCATTTCCAACATTACATTCCGATGCGATTACAAGTAGTTTTTACATCCCTAACACTTCCTGCAAGTATGCTGGTCTGTTAGTAAATCACCCAGGGATAATGTCGATGAAATGTCGGAAAAGTATCGGTGGCGCCCTGTATCTAAAAATGAGGGCACCAAAACTGTACGTCATTTTGAATAAATTAATTACTAAGGCACTGAACTGCACTCAAACCGCAACAAAATCGATTACTTTGCTCATTGATTATGAGCGTTTTAACCCCCCCCCCTTGTTCACAGCTCAATTTTACATTTTAACCGTTTGGGATGATTCCAATTTTGTACTCAAAATTTAAATTAAGGTCCAATCTTTAGAAAACTGTTAACAGAATAAAAAAGAAATCAGTAAAATGCAGTTGTTCGTACTCCAAAGTCTACAGCGCCCTCTACCGTCATTTTTTGACAGTTCCCTTTAAAAAAAAAATTGGACAAACTTTCGATATAAACAAAGTTTACAGCGAAAACTGGAAATGAATCGACCTTTTTTCCGTGTTTTATCATCGCTTGATCTTTTGGAGGCTAAACTTTGATGCACCCTGTCTCCTACAGAAGACGTTTGCACCCCATGGTTTCTTATGTCCTAATGTTTGTCATCATGCCTTCTATCACCCCTTACAATTTGTCCGCACTTCGCTGAAACACCCTGTATAACAATCGGCATGAAATTGTTTTATCTCTTATCATAGTTTATTTTTACATACTTATTTATTTATATTTTTGAAACATTCAGTTTAATTGACTTGACTTTCTTTATTAAACGCTAAGTAAATAATGATAATAAAACGTTTACAAACTAATATCTAATTAATAACAAGTAAGAAAATATTTTATATTAAATTTGAAGAAATATTGTAGAATTTAGGGAAAAAATCATATTTCTGTGTAGAATTCCAGTCAAGTCTTTATTTTCGTGCAATGCAATCGTTATCGAAGTAAATTATCTAAACTAGCATCAATTCCCAATCTTTACATCTGGTAATATAATACACTACATAATTAACACAGCTTTCTCATTTAAAAAATAATGGTAATTAAGCTGCAGAAGGATTAAATTAACCACACAAGTCATTAAATAAGGAGCAAACAAATTGAATATGTGAATCATTAGCTGCAGATTTCTTTCTACATTGAGAAATTTTTATTTTTTAAACGAAGGAAAAATTAAGTGTTATCGTATTATTGTAATGATTTAATCAGATTGTTATGTTAAGTGCCTCTTATCTTCAACTAACATATTTTATTACAAACAAGATTATGTGAAAATTCTTTAAAATTTTCTATATAAACTGATCATAAATCTGAAAAATTCCACATTTCCCCTTTTGAGGTTTAAATTTTGCTTCCGTGATTTTGTGAAAGTAATGTACTCAAAAGCTTTTTTATTTTGTTTTCATAAGAACTGAAATATTCTTTGAAAATTTTGAAAGTTAATAATGAATTGTATACGAAAGTCTAAGTTTAAACAAACTGAAAAATGTTTTTGATGTATACATCAACTTTTCTAATATTTTTATGTATGTCACTTATCTTGGTTAAATGTATAGTTAAAGTTTCTTTTTGTTGTTTTTAAAAATTAGTAGTAAAAATGTTGAAAAAAACTTAAATGTGCTTGAGGTAACCCAGTAACAAATTGCAGTAAAAGCATTAATAAATATGAGGTTAGGGATATAAGTTATAGACCAAGAGCTGACAGCACAGAAAACTAAGGTTTCGAGCAGAAGAAAAAAAAACTTCATTTTATGGAAGAGTAATAATAGGGAAATATAATAATCAATGTGTGCCGGAATTGAAGTGGTGCGTAAGACAAAAATTTATAACACTAGTGGTTTATTCGTAAGTTTATCATTGTGTTTGCGTACAATCATTTATATATTGATTGTACGGAAAACACAATGTTAAACCTACGCGTAAATTGCTAGTAGTATTAATTTTTGCCTTATGCAGAATTAATGATTATGAATCTAATGACAGCTATGATAAATTTAATATATCATACGTGGTTACATAAAGTTTTATACGAATTTTAAAATTTTATTTAAAAATAATGGTCATGAATCCAAAGATATAAATCTAATGATCCATAAATCTAATGTGCCTTCCGGCAGACATGGATCTTTAGATTTCCCTATTACTACTCTTCCATAAATGAAAAGTTTTTTCTTGTACTTGATATCTTCAGTTTTTGCGCTGTTGCCTCTTGGAACAAACGTCAAAGATAAGTTATAATATTTGGGGTAGCCATATGCATTTTAAAAGCACGAAATGATCTATCGTTTAAGAACACAAATGTTTGGATACTATACGATATGACCACTGATTAGTATAAGAATAGCACTTGAAACATAGTGATTTCTTTGAAAAGTTCAAAAAGTTTCATAAGTTTGAAAAGTTCCAGATTTAAGTTCTGTTTCTGAAAAACTGGTAAAAAGAAGTAGAAACAATAAAGGGCAATTGGAATGTAATTATTAAATATCTTACAAATTATGTATGAAATAATTTTTATCTGCGCATGTGCTAACGATGGTAGCGATTTTTTTTACATAATTTAGTAGCAAATTCTATTGAGAAACTCATTAAAAACATCCAGTCAAATATTGTGAATGTTCAGAAAAATATCGGTAATAGAAATAAGTTGATTTTTTGTTTACGCTAAAAGTAGCTGAATGATAAGGGATTTTCCACAAATTGTCAGTTTTTTTTTTAACTGTGCATTTTTTATTGGTGCTTTATTACTTCTTCGATAACTATCAAAACGAAATTGTTCCATGATGTAAGTAAATATATTAAAATCGAATCATTTTTTCCAAGTATTCTCATCAATATTCCTAAAACTCAGTTAATAAAATATGAAAATTTGAGGAAAATCCATTATCATTTAGCTACTTTTAGAGAGCATCTAAAAAACAGCTCACTTTAATTAAAAATATCTTTCTGAATCTTCCAAATATTTCACTGGATTTTTAATAATAATAATGTGTTAAGAACTCATTCCTTTCCACTAGGTCATGCGCAGTTTCGACAGGCGGATACTACTCTCCAATGAAGACACTTTAAAGACCGCTGACTGCGAAAAAATATGGCTGAAGAAAAAAAAGAATTACAACTAGATTGGTGCTGCACGCTATGTAATTTAATTACTTCATCTTTCACATCAGAACACTGTGGATTTTGTAAACAGAATGAAAATATATGTTGCTTTAATTAGAACGATTTTGTTATGATAAAAGCTTCGACGATTATTGTCAAATATCGATATGAAAGTGAAGCATTGTGTCTCCCAATAATCATTTAAAGTTTGTAAATATGTACGTAGAACTGTAAATACTTATTTTTATTTCATTAAATGTTTAGTTAAAGAAACGTTCAGTGAAGATTTACTCAGTTTCGATTTGACACTGATACGTATTTTTTCTTCTTGTTGATTTGTTTGAGAGACAGCATAGTTTATTTTAGAATGTTTTTAATAAATTATTTATAATTTACATATTAGAAGTAAATTCACTTGATCTTGATACCATTGAATAACCCATTTGATGATTTATTTTTCTTGTCTAACAAGAAAGAATGTAAGTTAACAATGACTTACGAAAAGAGAACGCGGCAGATGTTTATAGAACGACGGTCATTTTTAAAAGGAATATAAAATATTTTCGACAACTTATGATAATCCTTCGACAGCCTGACATTATGTGGTCAATAAGAAAGTTTATTAGTGTACATTTTAGTGTATTTCTTTTTATTGTCCTATTTCGTTTCAATAAATGTATTTTATCTGGGATAAAGTCTCACACTATAATCATAATAATAATTACAATAACGACAACAATAATAATAATGCATCATAAATGCCGAACCAAAACCTCACATTATCTTCTGGCTAACCCTAATAATCGCACAAAAATTGTTTGTGATGCTAAAATATCTTTATGATTTGTTAATAATTTATTTAATTTGGATAATTTGCTAGTATCTTTATCCATTAAAATTTCTTTTAAAATCTCATGTACAAAGTTTTGCTTATTTAATAAAACAGAAATTTACATGAAAGTAAAAGCTGGTATTAAAAAAGTAGTTTGAAAAAGGGTAAAATTGCATAATATATTTTTGTATATAATGATAAATAGTAATTCACATATCTGCTAAACATAGATTGTCTTTCGTTTTGTTATTACACATATATAAGAAGTGAAACTAATACAGTTCGATGTTATTAGAGTGGGTCCATTCAACGAAAAATTTCTATTACAATATTTGTTTATGTACTAGTTAACGGAATTCCTGTACATATATTTAATTATTTTAAATTGGAGAAAAGCAATAGGCGTATCTTATACAAAACAATGCATAATTATTGCGTATTCTTTTTTTAAATTAGCCTATCGAATTTTTGAAACTGAATGAAATTATCGCAGATTCTGAGAAGTTAAAATAAAAACTGAAAAGCATTCCACCTATTTCGCATTTTCTAATACACAACTCGAAGCAGCAGCTGTCGTTATACTTTTATAATTTGGGCCCACCTTTCCTCTTATCGGTGTTTTTGATTTAATGAATTTCCCTATTAAATTTGTCCGGATTATTTTTCTTTCAATCTGGCTTCTATTTAAAACTTGGCTATTCAGCACACGGGTCGGGACTTATCAACCTGGCTTTCGATAGAGAGAAGGAATAAGAGACGTAGAACTCAAGGACTTCACACGGAACGCGCGCGCTGGTCGTTGTATCGCGGCAGTCTCACTTAAGGTGTGTTGCACCTTGCGCTGCAGAAATGATAAAGTATGATGAATTTCAAATTAGTAATTATTAGTAGACCTATTAAAATATTTACAACACAAATTTGGGCTTGGTGACTACCTAAGTTAAACTTATGAGTATTTGACCATATAAGAACATTCATATAATTATTATTATTAAAGTGTTAGTGACTTCCAAAAGTTATATTTTTTACGTAGTCTTTATATTCATATAGTAATAAAAAATGACAATTTCAAAATATATTCTTCGAAAAAAATAAAGAATAAAATATATACTTTACTCTGTGCTCCAGTATTGAATTTAGTTATGTTGCAAAAATCTGTATTTTTTCAGCTTATTAGTTGTTACTTAGTTTAATAATAAATTAATTTAAAGTAAAATGTAATATTAAATAATTACATCCATTAATGAAATATCGAATAATGTGCAATTAAATGTTTTTCTTGAGACGCTCTAAACTATAAGCAAGTAAAACACATAGCAAAAACAATTATTCCAAACAATTTATTAATAGTGTCCATTAAAAATATTAGTCAATAAGATTCCTTTAAATCTTTTGTCTAAAATGCAGTTTGAGAGAAATTATTTAAACTTTTAAAACACAGTGGCCCACAACTGGTATGTGGTCCACAACTTATATGTGGCCCACTAGAGGTACATTTACATTATATATAAAGCCAAATATATATGGATTAAAAAAATACAAATCACAAAAAAGACTAATACTCTAAAAATAATTGTATTTTTATTTTGAAAGTGTAAAAGAAATCTACATGTATTTTGTATCCACGTTTTTAAAAGCCGATCCATAATTGTAATTACACAGAAATATATGTTTTAATTTTTTTTATATTAACCCGGCGTCATGGGGGGTTGGGTTGGTGAGACCCGGCACATTTTAGTTTGCTTGGATGTCAGTAAAATAATGTCTACACAACATGGCGCGAAATTGTTACACTAATTGCGCGGGCGGGTCTCAGTTACTCTTTGTTAGGATATATGCACTGTGGTCTCATCACTGTACATGCTTGTGTAAAGTCTAGAGGAGCTCTATAATATCTTTTGTTTTACTTGCATTCTATTTCTAAAAATAAATGATGAACTTTCTGTTATTTATATTCTATAATTCAGTCTTTCAGTTTCTCATATTTTTATTTACAATAGATAAATATTTCAGCTCACGACATCTTTGTTTTGCTTCTGGCTCACTAGCGTTTCTCATATTTAGCCGGCAACAGCTTTGGTACAAGTGATCCTTAATAGATGGCGTAAGCAGATCTATTTGATCACGATCGTCAGTGCTGCTACGCATGACCGGATGTGTATTGTAAGAACCGGTTGTAGGGGGAGCTGGTGATGCATGTGTCGAATCCTTTTCTGCGTGACTGAATCGTATATATACCGAGAGATCGTTGACCTCAAGTGCAGTTGATGTTCTCCTTTAGTTGAGATGTTAGTGGAGCCTGAGTTGTTGAAATGCTTTTGAAATATCCTAATATTTTTTTGTCCTTGAGTTCCAGTTTGATCCCCGGTGAAACATTTGTTTTATCCCCAATGATTTTAAATTAATTTAAACAAGTCTAATATTGCCGGTAAACTAGCGACTTTGAAGAACTGTCTTCCTATTTCTTGAAGTCCGTTGAATACCAATTTAGTCAAGAACTCTGGCATGCTTTCATCATTTTTTACTAAACTTTGCTGGAGTAACCCATGGAGAAATGACTGCATATTTCAACCGATAAGAATTGATACTTCGTTTGTTGTTGTTTGTTGGTTGTCCAATTTAAGGTTTGAGATGTATTTCGTCATTTGTCAAGCCCAGTTTTTCGTACGACTCCGAGGGAAATGGATGTTGGACTTTTTAAGACTTGTGTTGTTTTCTGAAGACATCGAGGATGACATTTTTGGTTTCGCCGGTGATAAGTTTTTCTGACAGTGGAGGTATTAAAAATTATTTCCTTCAGTTTGCCATGTTTCTGACATATAGTTTTACATAAGCATTGGTTAAGGTATGTTTTTTGAGCTCCGGTGTAAATATATTTTATTTTTCATGAAAAACTTTTTCCTCAAGTAATATGTTAGTACAATAAAATTGTTTAAGTCAACTATTTTGAAATGAAAAGTTTGATTGACAAAAATATTTAAAAGAGATTTTAATTGTATTTTTATAAGCTCATATTAAGTCATATTATTTGCATTTATTTTTATTTTTGCATTTAAATAAAGATATCTTTGTTTAATTTAACTTGCTGTCTTTCTTTTTCCACCACTACATTTTTTATAGGTTTAATTAATAATTAATGCTTTAATATAGCTTCCGTGTTACAATGGCATTACTTTAAATTAACCGTATTAGTGTTTACCACCGTATTAGTGTTAGTTAGCCACGTGTAACTTTTACTGTGGCTTGCGCACAACTGTTGCATGCGAAAATTAGACTAATTCAATACTTTCAGCTACTGTGATGATAAGCAACATCACACGGGTAGTTACCGGGATTCAAGCAAAATAAAATGTGCCGGGTCTAATAATTAACGTTCACCTCAAAAATCACGGTTACCTAATTAGTTCACTTTGAGAAGAGAATTTAAAAATTCTAAGGTTATCTAAATAACTGGAAGTAATTAAGTCATCTTCAGAGAAAAGATGAGAAAACAAATGAAAAATTTTCTATTCCTTGAAATAATTACGTTGTTAGTTTTGCATTATTAACAAAATCAATTATTGAATAAAAACAACATTAGATGTGTTTAAGAATTTTGTTAAATGTAAATAAAATTTGAAAGTTTTTATTAAAAATGTGATAGAAAATAGAAATTATAATATTGTTCAAATTGTTATTTCTATCAAAATCCTATCCTGTCAGGTCTGCCAAATTTATGCCGACACGTTAAGAATTATTCAGAAAGTTTCACTTTAGAAACCAGCTTGATTCTATGGTCACAGCCTCATGCGCAACTATAACTTTCACATAAATGAGAATGGAATTATCTGCTTCAGAAAATTGTCGAATTTTAGTATTATTCATTATTTCTAAATAACTTATTCACCGTCAAATTCAAATGAAATAATTTTTATTTATGCAAACCATAATAAAGATTGCATTAATAATTTCTTAGTTATTTTTCATCTGACACCAAAAAGAAAAGGAAGAGGTTCTCAATTTAGCACATTTCTGTTGTTGTTGTCGTTTTGTACGCTTATCAATTACTTCGAAACTATTCGACTGATTCATGTGCCTTTTTTTTTTTTTTGTTTCATTGAAATATTATTCTCTGCATTTGGTCAAAGATTGAATTTAAATTTCATGAAAATTGCTGCAGGGCTTTTTTAGAAATTTAATAACAATACAAATAAATAAAATAAATAAACTCATTTAAAATGTTTAATTTTTAGCGATTTTGATCAAATAAAATAGCTCTATCTTCTTCTTCTTCTTTTTTTTTTGCTAGAATGTTGCAACCACAAAGTTTTTTTTTATTATTATTATTTATATAGCTATTATTCTCGAATAAAACAAGGGAAAACAAAAGATAACGATTTAACTATTAAAAACTTTCATGGCGGAACAATTGTTAAAAAATATAATAAATAATAATATAATTAAATTAAAAGTAAAAGCAAAAAGTATAATTAATAATAATAATAAAGTCTAAAAAATTGGGAAGAGTTTGAATTTCTTCAAAACTTCTGCGGTACACTCGTTTAAGTTGAAAAATCATATTTCTATGGTGGTGGGATTGTTACTGTAACACAGAATGGTTCAAAAGTCTGAATTTCATATAAATTAAAATAATTAATGTCTTTTTTTCCCTTCATTGGTAAATTTTGTTTAAAAATCTAACTTTTACAGCTTTTTTCACAGTGTGTTTCCTTTACAGAAAAATAGAAAATACTATACAATCTCTTTGTTTCTAAATAAAAATACCATAAATTTCATAAATATGTATCTATATTATAAAGCCGAAACGTATCTGTGTGTTATGCATACGTAATTTTGCCAATGCCAACACTTTCCCATGCAATTTCGGTTTTGTGATATTCACTACAACAAATTTTTACACTTCTAACCATCGCACATTTTAAATTTTTATACTGTTGTATAGAAAGAAAAATGTACTTTTAAGTGCAATTTGTTTGAAAACTCTATCTCAATTTATTTTTGAGATATTAATCTTTACAATTTTTAGAACCAGTTTTGTAATTGTGGCAACAGAATCACTCCATTTTCTCTTGAAATTGAAAAAAAAAAAAGAAAGAAAGAAAGAAAAGAAAAGAAAAGAAATTAAAATGAGCAGCGCTTTTCCATGTAATTTCGGTTTTGCAATTTTCGATTTTGCAAATTTTACACTTCTAAATATCGCACATTTTAATTTTTTACACATCGTATAGAGAAAAAAATGTACTTTTAAATTCGTACTTTTTCCCCAGCTCCACACTTGATTCGCAGAAAAAGGGAATTCGTATGGGTGCTTTTTAAATGTAAGAGATTAAAATAAAATGTTACAGAACTACATACTATATGGCTATTAATGGCCAGACACTTTCAATTTTAGACATTTTGTCGAATATAAAATAAAAAAAATATTTATAGGATTCTTCTGAAAATGGGATGACAAAGACGATGTTTGACCTCATATTTATGAATGCCCATTTCATAAGAAGGAAACTTAGAGAGCCGATAGGAAAAAAAAAAAAAACATAGAAAAACTATAATATTTGGGATCCCTCTTTACATTAAATTATACGAAACGATCTATCGATGCAGAATAGAAATATTTGGATATTGTACAACATTTCTACTGATTTTTGCATAAATAGAGAGTATAATAAGGGAAATATAGTGTGGTGATGAAAATAAACACCTCCTACTAGGTACGCAATCGTGACGTGGTTAGTACGAAGGCAAATGAAAATAATATCCCTTCGGCGTTGTGAACGAAGATCGGATATTATTAATTACTGAAATTAATTCCTTAATATCATACTTAAAATTAACGTTTTGCAATAACATTAGGATCGCCTTATTTAACGTATGAATTTGTGAAAATTGGGATTGATGAGTCAATAAAAAAACTTGAGATATTAATCTACAAATTTAAATGTTAACATTCCCTAATCTGCATCTAGAAATTACCTTAAAATACATAAAGGGAGAAAACTGGAATAAAGACAAGAATAGGTACATATATACAAAATTTTATTAAAACACATAAATTGGCATCATGCAAACACTATAAAATATAATATGCAAGGCAATAACTACTGAAATATGGTTATAGTGAAATATCCAAAATATTTTATTTCATTTCTTTTTTTTTTGTTGTTGTTTGTTTATTTATTCATTTCCTATTATTCTGCTATCCTCGCAGCACATAACACTTTAGTTCACGACACAACTTATAGGCAAAGCCCCAAATTTTCATATTTTATAAAATCGAGTCCTTCATTCTTATTATTCGTATTATTTTACTGGTATTATTAATTTATTTATTTATTCATTTTACTATTAATTAAGTTTGAGCATTAAATTCTGATAATTTTGAGCCCCAAAAATAATAATAATTTTAAAATTTTAAAATAATCAAATTTTAAATAATCAAATTTTAAAAACCAAAATTTTAACACAACATTATATCAATAAAATAAATTGGCCGGACACACGAACAATGAAATTTTCTCACCTTACAAGTATGTTCCTGGTATTGGTCGACGTTGGCTTATAGCTGTCCATACAGTTCGTCAGTACGCCAACACAATTAAATCCGAATGCCAAGTTCCAAGTCATTTTGTTTTTAATTAACATGAATAGTAGCAACTTTTCTAATTTCACGCACTATAGTTAGCACTTTTCAAATTTCACGCACTTTCCAATCATCCGATGAATAAATAGTCCGCTCGGCAATACTCAGGTATTCCCTTTTGTATCCGCTCGGCATTGCTCAGTTACTCCTTTGAGTATTTAGAAATCATCCGATGAATAAATAGTCCGCTCGGCAATACTCAGGTATTCCTTTTTGTATTAGAAATCAGTCGATGATTAGTTCTCTGTGTGCAGAGCATAGCTTCGCTTCTCATCGCTTCATCCGGGAGGCCTAAGATCACATCTCCCGATTTTCGAAGTTGCCTTATTTCATAATTTCTTCTTTTTCCCTCTCATCTTAGCGGGAAACTCACAGCAGAGAGAAGAGAAAAAATCTTTTTCTTACTTCACACTTTCAATTCTAAAACTGGACTGACACGTGTGGCGTTTTCCTTCCGGATCCTGTACGCCCCTTTTGACCCCATTGGGTATTATATTCGGACTCCAATTGGCTTTGAATATATTTCACTGTCCATTGGTCAGGTAAAAGAAACGGGGTTGGATTTTTAGACATTATTCCTTCATTATTTATTGCCGGAGCTACGATTCCGAACCGGCCACCCCAAGTAGACCACACACGAGAGTAATAAATTTGATTGTAAATCTTTCATTGTTGCTTGTGTACGTTAACGTCACAAATGGCGACTCTAGGTTTTATTGCTTCTCGTAAACATTTGTTCCTTTTATAACTAATGGTGAGAAAATCCCTTCGCTCATGTGATTTTGCTATTCCCAGGCTTTGACTAAAAGAGAGCTTATAGTATAATAAAACTTCCAAA